>JAVDOI010000026.1:3353465-3683465 GCA_032191485.1 Leptoclinus maculatus
GTGGGCGAGTTGTGCAATCAATTGTTTTGCGTTTTATCTCTGGCCGTGGTGTAGATCAATAGGAAGAGATTTCTTTTTACTTTGACTTTTTTTCATTCATCATAAAAAGCCTCATTACACTGCTAGTCAATATTGGAAACATGGGCAGGGGAAGAAGGGTGGCAGAGGGTAGCACGGGCCTCCCCTAGAAGCTGGTTGGCCCTCGTTTAATACGGTACAGTGCTCAAAAAAGTTTGGCATTTTAACAGGTGTGGAATTCCTTCCACTTCAGTAATACCACTTTTTCCAGCCTAGAGTCACTTTAATTACAAGCCACTCCTCAGCGGTTCAGCACTTTCACGGAATAATTGAAGCGCTAAAGCTTTGGAGTACAGTTTGTTTACTTATTCACAGATCGACAACATCATGACCAAGCGTCAGACTAAACAGATGAGTGAGAAACGGAGAGGCAGCGGTGAGCCCCGACCGAAGAATGAAGCATTGACGGAGGACGGAGCTGAATGAGTGATGTCCAATCAGCCGCTGCTTATATTCCTCAGTGGTTTTCAGAGTCTGTGGCTCATGACTCACCATTGGAGTGCCTCCACGTCCCATGGAGAGATTCAGATCTACAGGCCAAGCTTGAGCGCTATCAGATGGTTGCGTCTGAACACCAGTGGCGTCTGCAGCATATGCTTAATTGGCAGTTTGAGCCTCTGCTCTGCTGTCTGTGTTCCAAGTCATTAACATGTAATGTGCACTCTGGACCCGGGGCCCATAAGAACCATTCCTACCCACCATAACATTTAAACAGATTTGAGCCACGCTCTCCCCAGCTGCGAGACAAAAGAGCTTCTGCTCTTTGTCTCGGGTGGACTCCTCTCCTGTCTCGTGTGAACTGTCACCACCTCTCCACAGCGGCCCTGTTCTCTGCGCCTTCTCATGGGAATTCGTTCTCCCATTCAAGCCGCGGCTGGTTTTTGTCTCCGCTACTTACAGCGGGAGAAAAGGAAAAAGAGGGGGAGTGGGATAGTGAGAGCTGTTAACAGCTTGTTAAACATGTCTGTTTAATTCAACACCTCTCTCCTGATCTCAAATGCAGCGTTCATCCTCTCTAATGCTAATGCACTCTGCTTTTTACAGTCCAGATATAGAGAAATCAATTCATAGTGGGCCTTTCTCAATACCAAGTACGCCAAGTACGGACTTGTGTACTTTGGAGTACGGACTTGGGAGTTTGAACTTGGGAGTCCAGACTCCCAAGGACGGGAAGACACAAGTACAGTCATTCTGCAATTGGAACAGCAGCGTACGTGATGACATCACCGCCTCAGCTGGTGTTGCTAATGAGTTTAATCAGTATTTTTATTGTAAAGTATTTTTATAATCAAACTAAATATAACAACCCTGTTTTCATTTAAAATAAATGATATATATATATATACAGTATATACGTATAATTGTATATATATTTATATATTTGTCATATTTGGTTGTGAAAGTACTTTACAGTGAAGAACCAGAGTAAACTCATTATATATATGGATCAGATCCGGAATGCTGTACGCTTTGCCGACGAGGACAACGCTACGGAGACGTCATTACAAGTTTCTTAAAGACTTGCCGCTGAACCCCCGGCGCTGGCGAGGTTTACTGCCGAGATCAGGCTGCTCTCGGCGGGTAACGTGAGCGCTGACCCCCCCGGTGCTGGTTGCTAGCGTTCCCGCTAGCAACATCTCACATCGCCGAAATCGTCGGAGCAGATTTTTAAGTATAGGCTGAATCTTGACAAACCAATCACAGATTTGATGCTTAAACAACTAACTTCTTGCCTAAAAAAATCCTAAAATTCCTAAAGTTTCAACTTTGAGTTGTGTTTTCTCCTCCGCCATTGTTCCCTGTGGCTGGTGCGAAATGCATTCTGGGATATTTGGCTGTCCCAAGTACACACAAGTCACCTCCGATGCATCCCCAGTAAAATGGGCGGAGCAAGTCACATCCGGGCATTTGCACCGTGCTTGGCCCGATGCAGACTTTTGAATTGGAACAGTACTTGGGCTGCGACTGATGGTGTTTCACAAGTACAGACAAGAACGCATATTGAGATTGGCCCAGTGTCTCACTTTTCCGTGCTCTCGGTGTAAGACTCTAATGAGCTCCCAATTTAGACTGAGATGTTTGTTTGGGACTGGAAAGATTGGCTCGGGTTCAGCGAGAAGACATGAAACTGGAAACGAGAGTTCAAGAGAACGAGACAGGCCCTTGAATTTTCAGCAAGTCAAAAAATAGTCTCGAGAACAAGTTGTAAGATGTCAGCAGGTAGTTGGGGAGTAATAGAAACAGCAGTACATTTCCTGATTATTTCTTGCAGCCAAGGACAGAACTAGAAGATTAAAATGATGAATTTCCAACAACGTTTCTGTAGCTACCACACACACACACACACACACACACACATTCCTATTTTCCTGGATTATTTAAAATCCTGAAGAGTTTAGAGCTCATTTGAAACTATTGAAAACTTCAGGAGCAAGAAAACAACAATCAGGCTGCAACAGTGAATTAACAAAGCTAATCTTTAACATACATAACACTACTTCTGCGGTACTATTTGTGTACAAATATTATGCAGTATTAACATTGTAATGAACATGGTCAAATAAGATAATATGTTTCTAAAACATTTTCATACACGTAATTATAACTGAATCCTGTTTAATATGTGTGTTATTTTGTAGCTCCTAGCTTCATGCTAGGAGATGTTCTGTAACTTCCGTGGTAAGCTAGCAACTAGAGCACGTTATAGACTCTTTTGTCCACATAGTGTTGCTCATGTACTGTTTGCAATTTAGGTTGTCTGTTGCTTTATAACATTCAACATTTGGGGAAACCCCATCATGCTGTTCAGTTTATATTCCCCTCAGGAAGTGCAAGCTAGCAATAACTAGCTTTCACTCGGAAAGATGACAATTAGCCCTATCTATCACTTAGCCTACGACTACTTTCACCAATAGGTAGAAAGTGTTTGGGTGTGTATACATTTGTATTATTGTTTAAATTGAAGGCAGTTAGCTTCAACTCAAAAGGTGGAAGGGAGTTAGCTTAGCTTGCGTTACTTTTCTTACTAGCATTAACTATCACTTTTTCA
This sequence comes from Leptoclinus maculatus, assembly GCA_032191485.1. Taxonomy (NCBI): domain Eukaryota; kingdom Metazoa; phylum Chordata; class Actinopteri; order Perciformes; family Stichaeidae; genus Leptoclinus; species Leptoclinus maculatus. Next base: position 3,356,593 of record JAVDOI010000026.1, read on the forward strand.
TGGATTCAATTATGGCAAAGCTCACATGACTGGAATCATGTGACCACAGCTCTAGATTACTCTATTAAAATCACAACATGGAGTTGCTAACGTACGGAATAACTACCGTCTCAAAATGACGTTCCCATACAACTCAACTGCATTCTCAAATATGTTTGGAGGGAAACATATTTTCTCCCAGATTACGGTCGCAGTTTTAAAAACTTTTAAACAAGTTTGTTAAGTTATTCAAGCTATGGATGTAAATTTAAATAAGTTAATTCTGACTTTTAGTTTCACATGTGACACGAACAGCGGTCTCCTGGGTTAAAGTCCTGTGTTTGTTCCCCAGGCTATCATTAGACATGTATTTGTGATACATCAAACACAAATGTTATCCCCGACACAATATGTTTCCTTCTAAAGGTAATTCATAGTGCAGTTGTGTTGCATGGGAATGTCCTTTTTAGTTGACAGCGTAGGGAATAGTATAGTAGCATAGGAAAGCTCAGATCAGACAACAACATCTGGCCCCAGCAGGTTGAAGACCTGTGTGGCCCTTGGAATTGAACTGATACAATGTAACAAACCAGATTAGTGTGCCTCGACTATTCTGAATGAATTAAATGATTGCATCATTGATAGCCTGCAGAATGTACGGGGTGCTATAAAGGTGGAAAATAAACATTTCTTCTTTGGTTACAATTTGCAACAAATAACAACACAAGATCAAAACGATCACCATGGATTTCTTACCAAGGATTAACTCTAATTTCCACCTCACTATATAATGAGTGCACATCAAAAGCATTCCAGTGTTACATCAGCTGCAGATGTTTACCAGGCAACAAACCAACACTTAGCAGTCTTTCCATCACAAATGGGAGAATATGATTGCTCATAAAGCTTCGTTCTGAGCCCGCAGTACCACAGACTTTACTTTCACTAAGGAGGGTATTTATGACTTCAGCCCAAAGAATGCAGCTGTGAACAAGGAGACTTCAGTCCTCACTCTGTTCTTATATCACAGTTGCAGGATTTTGCATTATGTGACCTCAAGGCAGAAGAGATTCTGAACAAATGGAACAATAGAACCAACAACCTACCTGAACAGACGTCGCCTTCATGCACTGTAAAAATGGAAACGTTGAGAAAGTCTCATATTGAATATTTCCCTTAATCTCTTTTTTGACCAATTTATTTAATGTATAATTTAAGCTTTCATTGTCATAACAGTTAAAAATATTAAGGAACTCATATTCTACATTATACACTTTTTGAATTTCTAAGTCAATCTGTCTTGATGTCTTGACAAAATGATCTAATTACACCAAGTTAATGACAAAAGAAGAGTTGATTTAACACAATTAATAACTACATTTTGTCTGTAAAAGATGAAGCATTAAATCAACTCTGAAAGTTGGTTTTACTGCATGAGAGTGGTCTATTGGTGCAACTTCAATTCTATCTTTAAACGTTGAACATGTTTATTTCTAAGTCGTAAACACTTGTTGTATTATTTATGCCAAGGTATATGAGTTGGTACCTTTAGTGTACAGACTACATTGCCTTTTATCAAAGTTCACCATATCATGTTTGGAGAACTTGACCCTCAAAGAGGAAGTCGTTGTGTCTGACTGACAAGTCATTGTCAGGGTCATGAATACATCCTGAGGCCTTCTTGTGGGAGTTGCTTGTTTGGAGTGACGTCCCAAATGGTTCATGTTGCATCTCCATCGAGACATTAAGGGTCAGAGTTTAGAATTATTCCCGTCTTTTTGCGATCTTAGTCATTTGTCGGCATCTATTATTCATCCTCTCACTTTCCCTTTGCCGTTTTCGATATGCTAATTAGAAAAAAAACACAAAAACACTTTATTTAACACTGGAAATGTTCTGTTTTTTTCTCTAAAAAGGAGCAAGAGCCTGATTAGCCCTAAAATAAAATAAGAGGAACCATTTTTTCGAGTTTCCTCTTGGTCACCTCCAGAAAGCCTTGAGCCCTTTGCCTTCCCTATTCATCAGCGTCTTCATTCATTACGACCCGGCCAGACGGGGAGTCTGGCTCCAGGTCACAGCTGCTCTGCTCCGCCTGGAATTGTGACTCCTGTGACCCACTGGTCCAACATATGGAGGCCATGCTGCACGTGGTCCAGGGGAGAAAGTCAAACTTTCCTCTGGCCACATCCTGGGGAACTTGCTCAAAGTTTCGCTGACAGGTGGTGTTTTAATTGTTGAAAACGCTCGGTTCATATTTAGTTCAAGCCATGAATGACTTCCTCATCAGGAACAACGACGTGCAGCCAGAACCGTAATTCTGTTGCAAATCTGTTGCAAAGTGATGTTTCTGCCGTTATGTGTTGCGCATGCATAAACATCAGCTCCAGCTCGCCCTTCTACAACATTAATATTGTTTATTTTGGAAAATTCAAGTAGCTGTTGGTGAAAACACAATTACTTCCAATCAAGGAAAGCACACAGACAAGTGTTCTTTAGATCCGTACCAATTACTTCTCGATACTGATTGGAGGAATCACCTTGTTCGCGGCAGCAGCCTCTCTGAGACACCCGGCACTGCAACATATGCTCGACGGAGGAATCGCCAATTAGAGTTTCAATCTGTGTTCAAAAAGTGTGTCGCAGGCAGCGAAGACGTATACATTGTTATCTTAACAAGAGAAAGTGTTTGGACTTCTTGATATGTTAAACATAATGAACTGAATCTGTTCAGTCACAGCGCCACTCAGTTGTGGATGCAGATAGCTAAGATGTGGATGCGGCTTTTTTTTTTTTTTAAGATTTTCCAATTATCTTATCAAAATACATCCCTGACTCAGCTCATAGCACCATCAATACCAGGTTGACTCTATGATGAGAGAATACATAAAGCATATTTAAATCATGTGGAGCTTTTATGAGAACCACTGTGTTTCTTATTAGGGGGATGTGTTTTCTCCTCTAATGGTGACGCTAACACGCTACACAGATGAACGCCTCTAGCTACTTCATCAGGCACTGTACTAAAGCGGCTACAGGGCTATACTTGATGTCACTTATTGCAGATTTAAGTGCAGTTTTGAAGCACGTGTAAGCCAACACTACTTGAGTAATTCCATTTTATGTTTTTACGATTTTACATTAAAAACATGTGGATTTTAAAACAAACATGTATAAAGCAATTTAAATTAGCTGCACCAACTACAACAGTAATATATTTCTTACACACTTAATGCATCAGTGTTAATGGTCCAGTACCAACAATACATGACGATGTAAGAACAGGGGACATTTAGCTGATAATACCTGATACTGATTTTGAATGCTGGACTTGAGTATTTTTACTCTTTACTCTGAAGTAACAGCTCTGAATACTTCTTCCACCGGCGACTATCCCACGCCCCCACAGTCAGTCTGCTGTGCACCGCGGGGAGTGGAGTGTGATGGTAACACGTTCACTCCTTAAAGCACTAATCCTGAGCATACTGTGCTATGTTGGCAGAATAACACATTGACACAATGTAGTTTGTCAATCGATTCAAATGCAGGGAATTGACACAATGCAAATATACAATTTAATGCAATCAAACAGCTATGTGAGAAATGCACCTGATAGTCTCGGTACTTCAGAATAGAATCTCGTGGTGAACGAACAGCCTGGAAAAGAGCTGTTGAGTCAATGCCTGTAGGATATGGTGTCGACACAAACGGACCACTGCGAGCTTCACAATGCTAGTATTTGTTGCAGGATGCTGTTAGTAGGTTGCATCATACAGTATACAGCAGGAGGTGCTTTCATCGTGTCCACACCTATAAATGTCTCCAAGGCCTGAGAGGATTTCAGACAGTTTGACAAAAGTTTACCGTGTAAAAACTCATTTTATCGCCAATTACGTCTCTGTGCAGCTGGCCATTTACTTTTCATGAGTTGTGAAAGGGGAGAGTGTTCATTGTGTACATTTTTTGGTACTTGTTTTGAAAGCAATTCTCGCTGCTCTAGAGCCTTGTCGGGCAGTATACATTTTGGTACAGAACATATCTTTGCTATCTCCACAGCACGAAGCCGCTGAAGCAGAAAAACAGGGCTTGTGTTTGCAGTTTACCCTCGCGTGGTAATCTTCAGCTCGGTAATCTAAAACCGGGAGGACAAATTGAATTTGCATCTGCAAACATTCTCCTGATTGATGATTGCTTAAAATACCCCCCTGTGTTCAAAATGCTTAAATGCTGTCAGAGGAATTCCTACAGAGTCTGTGCTGTGCTTTCAACTCTCAAAGTCAAATTTCAAAGACGAGCATCAAATAGAGAAAGCGCTCTCAGGAAAACAGCATCGCTCAGGAAAAGAGAAAACAGAACTTGCAAAGCTGTTCTCTCCTTCGCCATCACACAGGAATACATGTGGACCGTGCTGCTTGTTTGGACCAATTTAGTATTTCTTTCATTATCATTTCAAAGCAGGGCAAGGTGATCTTTAGTTGGTTTAGTCTGGTTTTTACTTAATGTTCATGGCATTCACTGTTGGCAGCAAATGGGCAGAAATCCAGTGACCCATCCGCACACGCATTAGCCTGAAGTACTGTGAAAGAGGCAGAGGGCTTCACCTGCATTCAGCCTTTAATTAAAGGCTAGTGAGGCCAATGAAAGATGGGAATAACAACAGAGCACCGCTTTAAACCAGTTCACTGTTCAAGTCTACCAGATGTCGATGTTTGTAACACCTGAAATAAGATGGCTTTAAAGTGCATCCTTTAATGACTCTTCCTCCGCACTGAGGCAGATTAGAAGATGCTTTAAACGAGGATCACAAAGTGAAGCTGTTAAGAGAGAGCTGGCGTTAAGCAGGGAATGGAATGTTCTTTTGGCAGGGAGATGAAAAACACAGCTAACACCTGTTCAGTGCATAATTCAAAAGGCAAACATTCTCATTTCATTCGCTTCTGCCATATGGAATATGACAAACACAAGCATTTTTTTGTCTTTTAATGAAGCATATAACATTCACAAATGTCGGGACACAAATTGTGCTGAAATCACTGCCTCATATGTGGGTAGTATCAAAAGTAAAAGTACTCATAATGCAGAAACATGTTTTATTATAGAATATGATTGTGTTATTATAGCTTAAATAGCATGTTACTGTTTGGGTCGATTCAGGTGCAGCTAGTTCTTATACTGTGTTATTCAGTCCGTCCCAATGCATCATATTTTATGAATTAATCCTACAATTTTAACATAAAATACATTTTTTAAGTGACACATATCTGTAGCTGCAATATTTCCCACTGGATTGTAGTATAAAGTAGAATAAAAAGAAAAGACTAGTAAAGTACTTAGATATAATACTAAATACTATAATACTACATGTATTATAGTATATTATATATGTTACGATATATTCATGTATATCTACAGATGCTAACCGAATTAACTGACAAAACTAGCATTAGTTAGCCTGACAATATGAAACATTTGAATATAATAAAATAGGTAATATAAAACATATAAAACACATCTGACCTGACACGTGATACAACGCTGTTCAATTATGATTTAAACTGGGAAGATTTTAAATTGCATGTCGTAAAATCAACGCAGCACCGGCCTAATAATGTAAGATAGGTTAGCATAATATGATATTTCATGTTAATAATAGTAACTTTGAAGCATATATTTGTCCATGAATGCCTACAATAACAGGACATGTTAATATGTCATTTGGCTTCTTTAAAAACTGTCATTTTTGGAAGCTATGCTACAGATTGTGATGCTCACTTCCTGTTTATAAAATGATTGCTTTTAATTGGACATTGTTACGGACATTTTTAAAGGTGCCATACTGTGAAAAATTCACTTTACCAGTACTTGTGCACATACATTTGGGTATCTGGAGTGAAACCATGAACTAACACAACCCAGTCGGTTATTTATGGGCCGTCTGGATCAGAACACATGTGATTCAAGCAGCCAATCAGGTTTGGCTCGCCTTCCACTGTCACAGTACAATATACTGCCCACGGCTTGAGAACTACCTTCGCAAAGGTGTACCATCACTTCCCTGCAAGCCGAGACTGGGCTTTTTTTGGGAGGGGGCCTTAAAGAGACAGGCGCTAAAACGGAGCGTTTCAGACAGAGACTGATTACAGGTAAACTCAGACGACAGTATGAGAAACATTACGTGTTTTCTGAACATGAAAGCATGTAAAAATGTTCTAGTTGAATCCCAAAATACAAGTATGAACTGGGAAATGAGCATATGTCCCCTTTAACTTTTAATGGTGCAACACAATTTGACAAATTGCTGGTTTGAAACTAGCTGGTAGTTAGAAGGACCTCACGCACTGACTTGGTGGTTGAGTGATGAATGCACAGGGGTGACATCAAACCTTTCATGTTGCTCGTTACACAACGCAAATGGAGGGGAGAGCAGCAAAGTAGATGATTTTAGTGCCAAAACCTCCCCAAACCTACAATTGTGCAATAACAAATCATATTTTGTGTGGGAATTTTGAGAAAAACATCCATTTCCCGTTCAGAATACCAGAGTGGCACACCCTCCTATGTTTCAGCAAAAAACATGTGGTTAATTGTCATAGTGAATTAGGATTGGGCTAATGTGGGTTTTTGTAGCGGGCTGGAGGTTGCAGAGGCAACATTGGGATGTGGTCATGGGGAGGAAAAAAACGCTGGACTTTGGTAGAACACAGGGATTTGGAGAAAGAGCCTAGTCTGGGACTTAGTTGTGCCTTACAAGTAGAATCAAGAGAGTATCTTGGATTTCCCCCAGCTGAACGCTAAGCTGCGGTTGCTAGGCTAAGATGTCTCAAGCTTGCTGTATAGAAATAAGAGGATAAGTTGGCATGGCGTGGTACGGCACACGTCTTTGATCCCAATAACTAGAGTCTGACCCAAAATAGATCTAGCCAGGCCGTGTTCATCGACAAACTCCTCAGATAGCCGAACATCTTGCCAGCGGACAAAACCAATATGTAAAGACAGAGACTGTAGGATCGCTCATTAAAGGACAACAGAGTACACACTTTCATCTCCGTGTCTAAAACAAAGAAAGAGTGATCGCTCAAATCCAATGGCTCTTTTATTTTCAAAAAGCTTCACTTAAGTATTTACAGTTTGTGCAAAAACATTTAAAGGTTTTTCAAGGACTTTACATTGTAAGTTCAACCTCAAGGCACATACATGGAACAACATCAATACTTCATCATGAGAACAGAAATTTAACTTTGGTTCCTAAGAAAACGTGGTGTGGGTGGCTAACGTGACACTGCAGCGTCTCCATGAGAAGTGTCCCGACGCGGCCGTTTCACATGCACTGTAAGTCTCCAGCCTTCTCCCTCTGAACCGTCCTGTACGCCTGCTCATACTGTACCTCAACCACCACCGGCTGATTGCTTGATGAAAAAAGTCCAAGACCCAGTTTGATAAAAAAAAAAATGAAAGGCTATGAAGCTAAATACAGTGCATGCAAAACCCCTTTGATGAATGTTACTGATGGATGTTAGCAGTGAAGGTTTGGCCTGCAGGAAGAAAAGACGACTTTAAACGCTTTCAAGCACTCGTGTTTTCTTTGAGTTGACCTCTCGGAGATTAAACATGATTATTTCAACGTGATTCAATAAGCTTCAAGGGAAATTACTTGGCCCTCTGAAACAGTAATAACCCGACGCTAGCGGTCTGTGACACCTTTTGTGTAATTCCATCGGTCACGCCTCCGCGTTCTTTCATCAAGCAAATAGAAAATTAAGAGTAATGTACGCTGCAAAACAGCCAGCGAAGCTCCCGTCTGACTGAACCGTTAGCCGTGCGCGGCGTAGGGTCTGGCTCTCCGGATGAACAGTCTCTCCTTAGCTACCGTGCGTACATGCTGAGAGTTCTTCTTCCCGTTAATACTATTCATAGTCGCCGCCAACCACGGCTGCAAAATGTTGGAGAAATGTGCTTTCATTTCAGCGTTCTCGTCGCCGTCTCGTTCTTTCTTCCTCCCACTTAAAACGCTCTCTGAGCTAATCATTCAGGCCTGCATAAAAGGTAAGGCAAATATCTGTAGGGTCTCTGTCACACATTCACAGACAGGGGGGAGAAGCTATATGTTGGAACAGTTTGAGCCCCCCCCCCCCCCCCCCTTTGATCAGCATGGGCTTTCATCTCGAACAACGAATCCTAAATAATATTTGATGTAAGTGTGTCTGCGTGGGGTTATGGTCAGCTGTGGGTATTAGTAGAAAAAGGTTCAAATTAAAAGTGGCGATGCTTTGATAACCACAGAAGATATTAGCACTAATAAACCCAATCTGAACACGTCACATATTGAAGTACTGATTCTTTAAATCTTATTTTGCTGAAAAGAGAAAGTGAACGTCATCTGCCATTATTACAATCACTCGTTTTTTTCAATGCAAATCAACTTATTTTACATTACTACTTATTTTTCACTTAAAGGAATAGGTTGACAGAAACATATCGTTCACTTTCTTGACAAGTGTTGATACATCACACGTCTGTACAGTAAACATGAAGCTACCACCAGCAGACAGTTAGCTTAGCTTAGCATAAAGAAACAGCTAGCCTAGCTGTGTCTAAAGGAAACAAAATCCAACGTTTCTTAACTCGCTAACACAATATATGTCGTTTGTTTAAGCCATACAAAAAACAAGGTGTGAAAGTGACACGTTGTGCTTTTTACGGCAGCTTTTCTTAGCTTTGGACAGAGCCAGCTAGCTGTCTTAATGCTAAGCTAACCTAACGAGCTGCTATCAATAGCTTCATATCTAGCATACAGACATCAGGGTGGTTTCAATCGTCTCACATAACTCACAGCAAGAAAGCGAATAAGAGAATTTCCCAAAACTGAACTATTGCTTTCAATATTTTCTTGATTTTGTCTTTTCAACATGAACATCCAGCAAATAAATCAAAAATATCTCAGTTGTCTTGATGAAAACAAGATTTTAAGACATAATGTGACACTACATGATGTGTACAGATGCCATTCATTTACTGTGTGTTACTGTTCAGAATGTTGTCTTAGTGGAAGTCTGGAGCTACTACTGAGACATCCCGACTGCCGAGGTAAATCCTCTCAGAGATACTCTGGAATAACTCCCGTACAAGCCCTCAAAAATCACTTCGTCTAAATTGTTTCGGCCCAGTTTCGTGTCGGCTCTCTGCAACGGCTGAATAACCTGTGCGTCTCGCAAAGAGTTAACAGACACTCTCGTCTCCCAGCGTGAGCTCCAGGCAGCCGAGTGAAAATAAGGTCTACATACTTTCTCCCTTTTTTGGTCGAGGATTATGAGGAGAGAGGGGAAAAGGGAGGGAGGGCTCTTTTAAGCTTGGCCCCTCAAAATAAAATCTTGTCAAATCAAATAAAGTCGGCTTAAGAAGTGCATAATGAAGACTTCTCACTGCCGCCTCGCATGCAAAGAGCTGCGTCCACAGCATACGTAGGAGACGGACAGTGAGAGTAGATAGAGGTGAGGATCATCGCTGATGATGTGAAGTGAGCGGGTGCATTGTTCAGGTGAGCGCACCATAAATGAAGAAGACAGTCTCATAAATGTGCACAAAGGGGTGAGTGATGAGACGCTGGACGAGCTGCTCGGTCACAACTGTGCAGCATTGTGAGGATCATGTTGGGATTTCCTCATTTATCACAGAGCCTTAATGAACGCTGCCGGGACACGGGCCAAATAAGTGGGTGTATGATTGTCATTATGTGTGTGCTTTCTCAGAATTCATCACTCTCCACACACACACACACACACACACACAGAGGCTTTCCCCTCATGACAGACCACAGTGGTGGAAATCCATATCATTCAGCCACCAAACACAGAACACACTGTTGGTTTGAAATGATTCCACATCATTAAGTAGCCGGATGAGTAATGTCGTCTGGGTAATGGACTCCAGGAGAATGGTGGAGGTAAAGTGATCTATGCAGCTTTTGTTTTTGGCCTCCTCTCTGTCTGCCCTGCCCTCTGTTCCTCTGTTCCTCTGTTCCTCTGTCCCACACACTGAGGGAAACTGCCCCCTTGTGGCCTCATTGCCAAAAACAGGGAGAAAACAAAAAAAGATGCAGAACTAATTTGGGAATTTCTTCAAAAGGATCTGCGAGACTCAGCACATCCATGCACCTCATTAGGGACAGTAATCCTTTGTTCCGTCTTAAACTCGTGTTATTAACTGCACCTCCTCACTAAATATGTGTTGAAATGAACATTTTCCAGAGTTTTCCGAAAAAAGTGTCTCTCGTACTAAGCCCACCTTTGTTCCAACTGTAAACCAGGAGAACAAAGACGCTTTTAGTGTTAAGGCACTTTTGGGAAATCTCAGTCGAGGCCTTTCAACAGCACCGATGACATTCTCCCAACTCAGCCGTCCACAATCCCTCACATGCGATCACCACCTCCGCTCATTTCCTGCCTGGCTTCCATTAATAAGAAAGTGCACTTCACTCCTTTTTTTTTTTTACAACATACCACCAATGAACCAGTGCTGTATTTCCAGAGAGCTCTAATCAGCACTGTTTGGATTTCCCCTGTGCTGTGTTGTCTTTACTACTGTTCTGTTGGACTGGGGAGCGTTCGCAAGTGTTTCAAAGAGCAAAAAAGGCCATATTTTGCTTCTGTGGTTAGCAAAGGATCCCAGTCCTCTTAAGCGCCCCAACATTTCCGAGGCTGACAGTCAGAAGCTACACACAGGGTGCCGTGATTGTACAAATCCATGTTCATGTACAGTACTGACCATTAAAACAACTTTCAAAACCCTGCTGGTTATAAAAGAAGAAACATTTGTATCTCTTTTCTAAGGATAAAAAAGATAGCAGAGAATCCCACATTATTATCCACAGTATAAATTACATCGTAGACAGAAGTTGGAAATATATATAGTACAGTTATATTTCACTAGAATTTTTATGTTTTTTATTGTCTTCACAAACGGGGTATGTGTGTGTATCTATGCATGTAATAAGTGTTTCTATTATGTGTGTGTGTGTGTGTGTGAATGTACTATGTGCTGCTGCATCACGTGTGGCAGAACTCTGTACTGGGCACGTTGCTGCTCTTGCAGTAGGCTATGCTGTTGTTACTGAGGTGACAGTCTCTAAATCCGATGCCCCCGTTGGGCGTGTAGATGGGCTGGATGCGGAAATCTCCCTTGAGCAGCTGCTCATTGTTCAGCGCCACTATCTGGAAACTGGTCTCAGTCATTTCCAGAATGGAGTTATCCTTCTTGGTTCCGGCCTCGCCGTAGTCGTCTTTTCTCCTGCCCCGGTTGTATTTCCACTTGGTCGAAGACAACCGGCTCTTCCTGTGCATGTGCCAGCAGAACAGGCTGAGCAGCGTAACCAGGATGATGAGCACCGCCCCGCCTATGATCCCAGCCATTAGCAGCGTGGAGTTGATGCTCTCCTGGGGAGCTTGCTCTCTGCCGGGAGGCTTGGTAGACACAACAGCCTTGGTCCTGGCCTCGGAGCATATAGTATCCTCTCCGGGCCTGTAGGAGTTAAGGGTGTCCAGAACGTGCACGCAGATCCGATACACGGACCGGGGCTCCAGGTTGGTGAGGCTAATGTGCCGCCGGTCCCCGCTCACCGTCCTCTCACGCATTCCTTCGTTTATTTGGCTTTGGCCCCTTTTGACCCAAGTGACCTTGTAGGCTGTGACGGTGAAGTAGGAAGCCCAGCTCACCTCGATGCTGGTCGAGTTGACCACTTGGAAGGAGATCTGAAGCGGGTCCTCGTAAGGAGGCAGGGGCCCGGGGGGGTTGTTGTGGACTGGGGGTAAGGGAGGGGAGGGTGAGTCAAAGTAGTAAGGGATGGATGTGGTGATGAGGGTGGAGGACATGGTGGTAATGGGGGTGGTTGTGGGTGGGGGAGGGGGAGTGGAGCGGAGGGTGGGCCAGGGCGGCTGGTCAGCTTCTACCGGACACTCTATGATATCCAGCGTGAGCTCTCTGATTGCCATGCCACGCACCTTGTCCGGACTCAGGCAAACGAACCCCCGGGCGTTGATGGAGGAGGGCAAGGACTTGAGCCAGACCACCACCCACTTCACAGCACAGTCACAACGCCAGGGGTTATTGCGCACCATGAGATGCCGAAGGCTCGACAGGCCATCGAACACACCCTGTGTCAGAGTCTGAAGCTGGTTGCTGGAGATATCCAGTTTTTCCAGCCTGATTAGGTCAGCGAAGGCTGCCACGGGGATCTGGTCGATCTGGTTCTCCTGCAGGCTCAGTTTGACCAGTGACTGGCTGGGTAGGAGGGGAGGGGGGAAGGTGAGTGAATTGCGGGCCAGGGCCAGCTCACGGAGGGTTTCCAGGTCCTGGAAGGTCCCTGGTGCAATGCCCTCGTCCGTCAGCAGGTTCCCGTCCAGCAGGAGGCGCTGCAGGCGTGTCACATTCTGAAAGGCCTCCTCTGCGATGTGAGCTATGCGGTTTTCGTCCAAACGCAGCTCTTTCAGGTCCTCGGGAAGGCCAATGGGAACACTGCTTAAGTGGTTCTTGGTGAGGAAGAGGAGTTTGAGGCTTATCGCCTCCCTAAAGGCCCCTTCCTCCACCCCCACTGTGGAGATGGAGTTATCATCGAGGTGCAGCTCCTCTAGTCGAGTCAGCTGGGCCAGGGCTGCCTTGGAGATGGTTTGGATATTGTTCTCCTGAAGATGCAGGACCCTGGTGTTTTTGGGCAGATTGATGGGAAACTCGTCCAGCTGGTTGCCGTAGAGATACACAGTCTCGACAGTGGCCACATTGTGAAGTTCCACAGGGAAGCCAGCATTGTTTATCTGGTTGTTATGTAGGTAGAGGACCTTGAAGCCCTCCTTTATCCCAAGAGGCACTGATGTCAGGCTGCGTTCGTTGCAGTACACGAACGGCGTGTCACAACGACACTCTTCCGGGCAACAGGCACCTGGGCTGAATTGCATTTGGAGGCTTAGGATGACAGTCAACCAAAATTGCAAGAATGAAGCCCAATCTTTATTCCAGGGTCCAGCCAGAAACTCCATAGTGGAAAAACAAAACGGCAAAAGGGAAACAAAAAAAAAAAAATTCACAAATATGAAAATCAGAAAGGCAATGATGTATATATCCACCAGAAACCCGCCCCACGAACTGTCCAACTAGGGGAGTTACGTAATGATGCAGTTAGCTGGAAAATAACGGGAAACCGTGGGAGTAATCCTGTAAATGCTAGTCCTCAGCTGAAAAACGGCGGTCTCATTAGTGGTGGCCAGTCCTCTGACTGACTCCATCCATGCTGAGACATCAGACCATAGCAGGACTCTTCACTCCTTGCTCCATGCAGAGCTCAGCCAGGGCCAATTTGAAGCCACGCAGTAGAGAGCCACCGCAGGCTCCACTCGCCTGTCTGTCACACACTGCTGGTCCCCGACCAGGGCAGAGTCCAAGGGGGGTGACATTTGGATCCAGAGACCTGTGGGAAAACAAAGAAATGCTGGATTAGTATATTTAGGGGTGGCCTGTTCTCTGGGGGAAAAGGGGGGGGGGGGCTCTATTCTCCCTCTCTTCCTCTGTCTCTGTATTTGCCATACAAACATGCACACACACATACCAACTGTCTTTCCATCCCTCGCTCTCTCCCCCTCTCCCCAAAACACAAAGACAGAGTCACAAAACACATCGTTCACTGCCGATGACAAATTCTGCACCGGCTATTACAAAAAAAAAGAGTCTAACCATCTGATAAATATTCAGAACAGCTCTTGCACATCCGGTTTCACAGACATAAAGAAGGCTTTTATCCCGTCCGCTGTATCAAAGGAGGGAATAGAGCACTGCAAAGGACACGCTCACAGATTCACAGAGGTTCTGAGCAGCATCGACGCCGCTTAATGGAAAACATGCTAAAAACAGACGAGGCTAATGAAGACATCATGTCTGTGTGTGCCAACATGGAAGCCCAAGATGTTTCCTGGAGAAAAACTAAATACAGCACAGAGTACAAGTGACGACACTGTGGGTAGAGGTACACCGCTAAACACACAAGTGCTTTACAGTAAACAAGAGGCGATTGTTTTGCCGGTGGCCTAAGGAGGAGCTCGTTATAACGCGTCGTCCTGAACACACCACCACCAAAATCCAGATTTAAGACTGTGAAGAGTGGAATTACAAAACAAAGGAGAGGCAATCGAGGAACGGGGGCCGTGCATATCGGCTCAGGCTCTTACTGGGAGTGACATACATGAGCTGTCAAATGGAATGGGATTGGAGAATAATTCAGTCCCTCCACCTGCAATAAATGATCGATACAGCCTATTTTTCAGCATGGAGAGGCTTGTAGTAAAGCACAAGGCCATTGAATTACAGTACACCCCCAGATCCATCATTCCTAGTTTTATGACCCATCAAATACCCCCCTGCCCCACATAATTGAAAGATACTGCTTGTCATCGGTGGCTTTCAGCTTCCCTGAAGCTCCACCTTTAGTCGCTGGTGAACGACACACAATAACGGGAACCATGGGCTGAATGTTAAGCACAGGAACGGCCATGAGTCCTGCAGGGTTCGTCGAGGAGCAGGAGTAGCCACTTAGTCAGAAAATAATTAGTCATTTCAGATTCGTCATGTCTGGCAGCTGTAACAGGGAACTATATTTTGTAAAAAAAAAAAAAAATGTAAAAAAGGAGAAACTAGTAAAGGATGTATTTGCCTCGGCCCCGTGCTGTTTGCTGATGAGATGGAGCCTGCGCGGGCTCTTAGTGGCAGAGACGGAGAAATCATTCTTTGACACACATCTGTGATCTACTTTTCTAAATTGAAAGAGCTAAATTTAATCAAATAAGCTTGGGGGGTATAAGCGACCACATGAGGCGATAAAATGTGCTGCCACAGCAGCAGAATCAACAGCAGCATCAAGATTATTATAGCTGCATAAATAAAATGTCACCAAGCATCCGAATAATAACCTAAACAAGCTGCAGATATCCAGTTGGTCTTGACTGGACCTCATAAATGGTGGACATGGACAGATCAATGAGAGGGAGTGAGGGACTTTTTTTCTCTCTTTTCTTTTCTTTCATTTTGATTTAATTTCCAGCCGAGGGAGCACCGTGTCTCACCGCCAGATGAACGCTGAGATATGTGGCCAGCACAATCCGATTAGAAGTGGATTTAGCGACAGAAACGCAATTAAAAGTTTAAACTGGATCGGGTATTTAAGAGGCGTTAAAGAGGCGGATCAGGTACACTTCAAAGCCTGCCCAGTGAGCGGTGTTCATTTGAATGAATCATTTCAAAGGGAGAATTGAAAACCGTGCAGTGCATTGAGAGTGAAAGCCTTTCTTCAGGGAAAAAAAAGTCCGGTTTTCTCTCGGGTGAAAAATGTGGAGCTTTGTAGTACAGTAATCTTTAACTCCACGACACGTCTAATTAACCTACAAATACATTGGCCAACAGCTTTAATTCATCCTTAAAAAAGTCTTTAGGAATTAAATTAAATGTGAGTTGATGACTAGTCTACCTCTGACTGCAGGGCGCGTGGAGCTTCTGCTGGAAACATGCGTCGGTGTGTTTTTATAGGAGCTCGGTTAAGATTTAAGAACATATTAAAAATGTCATTCAAAATGTAATTTAAAAAAACAACAAGTCGATTGAAAAAGGCCTGTTATTTATTTCTTCTATTTCTCTCCAACTATGTTATTGAGAAACATCCACTGTACCTTTGGCGAGCCTTTATCCATTACAAAACCCGCTACCGCGTTCAACTTTTCCGCTTTCTCAGAGCCTCTGTCCTTCATGCGGTCCCGCTGTAAGCCCGAGAGTAAAGGGCCGTTCGGTAACGCTGGTGCGAGTCGGTTCCGATGAGCAGCGTGAACCCGGTGGGTCTACGGAACAGCATATCTGCCCGTATGGGTCCCCTCGGCCGTGGCTGCGCGTCCGTCCTCACCGCTGTCCGCACTTTAGTTTGTGTGTGTGTGTGTGTGTGTGTGCGCGCGCGCGTGTGTTTGGTTCTCCAGCTCCCGGGGCGCTTCACAACGGAGCTCCTCCGCTTTTAACTCAACAACACCGTCTGAGGAGCGGCAGGGTGATCGCGGCGCCCACCTCTCCCCTTCCACGCTCCGCCCGAACGATGAGGACGCGCTCTTCGAAGTGTTCGCCACGGGCCATGCCGGCCAGCTGCGTCCGTCCGGAGCGCTGTGCAGTGCGGAGCTCAAACTTGCCTTTAGTAGCCTACCTACGCAGCTCAGAGCCCGGACTCCCCGCGACTTGTTTTCTTAGATGGATCCAGTTGATAGTGCGACGTGTGCGCTCTGCTCACCTCTCTCTCTCTCTCTCTCTCTCTCTCCCTCTCTCCCTCTCTCTCTCTCTCTCCCCTCCTCCCCTCGTCAGAGTAAAGAATGTCTCCTCCAGCAGCTCCGTGATGGCTGTAAGCCACAGATCCTCCCTGCTGCCCTCACACTGCAGAACATAGTTAGTCTCTCAACCCTCCATGCTGTCTGCCCGGCCTACCTTTCCCCTCAACCACGTCCGAGCCTTCATTTGCATTTTAATCATAAAATCCAGGAATTCGGCTGAAAGTCACACTCTCAATGAAACCTCACTACAGGACAGTCTCTTTTCCATTTCCCGTCTTATTTGCTGTGGCTATAACGGTGGGGCCTTGTTGGCTGTGGCTGTGGGGGGCTATGTGTTGGGCCTGGCCCGCTGTAGACCACTAACCCCGGCTCTCTTTAATTAGCGGGATAATTATCCCCGAGTGAACAGCACAGTCTCGTCTTCAATTCCCGGACTTTCCTCCAGTGATTTGAGGCATTTAGACGCAGCCAGAGTGAGTTTATCATGTAACACTGATTCAGCAGTGCACCGCGGCTCTGCCCTCTTCGAGTCGCTCGCGCGCAACGCACGCGCACAGACACATTTTCCTTTATCTCTAAACCCATTGTTTAGTAAGACATCTAAAAACTCCCTTGTAGATTAGCCTTTAAATATTTAAACACACACACACACACACACACACACACACACACACACACACACACACACATACACACACACACACACACACACATTTAGGAGATACACTTTTAAAGTTAATCTGAAATTAAAGTGAGTATAATTACATCAAATTTTCGAAAAAATAACCTCACAAATGACAGGTTGAACTCATACGCAATAAAACACACAGGTGCTCAATTAGCTGTAGAATAATAGCTGTAGAGCTGATTGTATGACTCTTCTTTTACTTGTACTACTGTTTGAGCATGTTATCCTGATGGCCACAGTTGCTGCTGTTCGGTAAACGTAGTCTTACTTTAAAATTCTCTCTTTCCCAGAAAGAATTTATTAATTTGTGCGCACATGTTGTAATTTGTGGCTTTGATTTAATGAAATGGTTCTCACGTTTTGGTTCATTTGTGCTCAGTACATACAGTAGGTGTATATATATACAGAGAGTACATACAGTAGGTGTATATATATACAGAGAGTACATACAGTAGGTGTATATATATACAGAGAGTACATACAGTAGGTGTATATACATACAGAGAGTACATACAGTAGGTGTATATACATACAGAGAGTACATACAGTAGGTGTATATATATACAGAGAGTACATACAGTAGGTGTATATATATACAGAGTACAC
Organism: Leptoclinus maculatus; assembly: GCA_032191485.1. Taxonomy (NCBI): domain Eukaryota; kingdom Metazoa; phylum Chordata; class Actinopteri; order Perciformes; family Stichaeidae; genus Leptoclinus; species Leptoclinus maculatus. The sequence goes on from JAVDOI010000026.1 coordinate 3,374,197, forward strand.
ACAGTAGGTGTATATACAGAGTACATACAGTAGGTGTATATATATACAGAGTACATACAGTAGGTGTATATACAGAGAGTACATACAGTAGGTGTATATACATACAGAGAGTACATACAGTAGGTGTATATATGTACAGAGAGTACATACAGTAGGTGTATATATATACAGAGAGTACATACAGTAGGTGTATATATATACAGAGTACACACAGTAGGTGTATATACAGAGTACATACAGTAGGTGTATATACAGAGAGTACATACAGTAGGTGTATATACAGAGTACATACAGTAGGTGTATATACAGAGTACATACAGTAGGTGTATATATATACAGAGTACATACAGTAGGTGTATATATATACAGAGAGTACATACAGTAGGTGTATATACAGAGAGTACATACAGTAGGTGTATATATATATACAGAGAGTACATACAGTAGGTGTATATATATACAGAGAGTACATACAGTAGGTGTATATATATATACAGAGAGTACATACAGTAGGTGTATATACAGAGTACATACAGTAGGTGTATATACAGAGAGTACATACAGTAGGTGTATATATATACAGAGAGTACATACAGTAGGTGTATATATATACAGAGAGTACATACAGTAGGTGTATATATATACAGAGAGTACATACAGTAGGTGTATATATGTACAGAGAGTACATACAGTAGGTGTATATATATATACAGAGAGTACATACAGTAGGTGTATATACAGAGTACATACAGTAGGTGTATATATATACAGAGTACACACAGTAGGTGTATATATATACAGAGAGTACATACAGTAGATGTATATATATACAGAGTACATACAGTAGGTGTATATATGTACAGAGAGTACATACAGTAGGTGTATATACAGAGTACATACAGTAGGTGTATATATATACAGAGTACATACAGTAGGTGTATATATATACAGAGAGTACATACAGTAGGTGTATATATATACAGAGAGTACATACAGTAGATGTATATATATACAGAGTACATACAGTAGGTGTATATATATACAGAGAGTACATACAGTAGGTGTATATATATACAGAGTACATACAGTAGGTGTATATATATACAGAGAGTACATACAGTAGGTGTATATATATACAGAGAGTACATACAGTAGGTGTATATATATACAGAGTACATACAGTAGGTGTATATATATACAGAGTACACACAGTAGGTGTATATATATACAGAGTACACACAGTAGGTGTATATATATACAGAGTACACACAGTAGGTGTATATATATACAGAGTACACACAGTAGGTGTATATATATACAGAGTACACACAGTAGGTGTATATATACACAGAGAACCAGCTGACCAGCCTTTCTCCCAGAAGCAGGAAGTGCAGTGCACCTGCTTCAAGTATCGCTATCTTCAAGTCAGCATATTGCCGAAGATATAATCCACAAACTCTCCATAGCCTCGTTAATTACCTTTTAGTAACAATAATCCTGTGCAAAGCAAGTGTTGTCAACATGCCTTGATAACTCATCCCCAAGCTAAAGCGTAATGAAAGAGTCTCTATATCCACAACTAACTACAACCAAGGACAACCACAAGCAGGTGGCGGATGGAATCAGTGACTTGGCCCTGTGCACTGCCAACATTATATCATTATTTAAATCTGGCCCATGATTTAATCAAACAGTCAGAACAATTTAATTAAACTGAAGCCATGAATTATAACTCAGCCCGTTCTTATTCCCAGGGAGTCAAATACCTACGCTTTGCCACACCGCTCACCGCCTGATACCGACACACAAGGCACCGCTTAGTTTCTTTATGAGACGCACCGGCCTCAGCAGCTATAATGTGGACCTCTCTGTGTCAATGGTAGCCGCTCAGAGCTGGTGCTGTGTGGTGACAATGAAGAGTAATAAAGTGGACGTAGGTGAGGGAAGGATAATTGGGACAAAAAGACACACCGAGGAGACCGCTGTGAAACTGTATTATTGTTGTGTTTGTGTTTCACTGAAATGTTATTTCAACCCAAACCACGATCTCTTCTTAGACCGAAGCAAGTGCTTTTGTTTGAATCCACAAAGTTAACCGTGCTTTACTGCAGTAGTGGAGCGTTACAGTCTGAGTGTTAGAGAGCGATCCCTGCTAACCTCAGTGTGAGACGAGTTGGGAATGAAAATGGGTACTTACGTGGTACGAAATCAGCAAAAAAGAATGCTTTTTAGTTTTTATGTTATTTAGCTATTGTAGCGATAGTGCCTCCTACTTTATTATCTTCAGTGACTTTGTGGTACCAACATACGATGTCATGTGGCTCATGTTACAGCACCACTTAGCTTCCATTAGCTACTATTCACTGTTTGAGTGAAATACAAACGTAACAGCTCAAATGTTGAATGTTAAAAAAGATTACAAAGTCCTCACAAAAGAGAGGATTCAGATTTAATGAAACAACTAAAGCTGGTAATGTTCTGTGTTTTCCATGTTTACAGTCAAAGTTCAGGGTGAGAGAGGCACACAGTCACATGATCCCCACGGGTCAGCAGGTGCCTTTGATCTCCTCCTTCAGTTGCCAAATAGTATTAATGCACTTCTTCGACTCTTGGAGACCCACCTCGACGTAGATAACTCGTGAAAAGTCTCCAAACAAATGATGCGTCTCCCGCTCAAATAGCCAATGTCATTTTGTCCAATGGCGTGCCACCGACGTCCTCTAACACCTCAACTCATGTGCGATGATGTGGTTGTTCTCAGCGTTTCATGTTTAATTTGGACCGGCACGTCCCCGAGATGGACGGCCGTCGTGAGGCTCAGTCCGCAGCATTTAATTCCTCCATAAATCAAGCGTCTGTGCGCGTCATGAATTATTGATTGAGTGAATTTAGAGGAAACAGCCTATTTTTATTTTCTCCTTGATGGACATGTTTTGCAGGAGTGCACTCTGCATTATGGAATGTCTCTTTGTGGCATGCAAATGGGGATAAAACGACAGACACTGAAAGAGGGGCGTATAGACAAATGTGCTCGAGCCTTTATCCGGCATGTTAATTTCAATTTGCTTATTGTTGTCGAGCAAAATAACTGAGCAGGAGTAGATGTCATTACATTATATTAAAAAATGTGAATAAAGCTTGACTGAATCTATCTAAATCTGAAAAGGTGAAACATCTATATTGTGCTTTCTTCTGCTAGCCCTGCTCCTAAGTTTGGTAAAAACATACTACTGTATGTATATATAAGGTCTGTATTGCACGATCACAGAGTCAATATTTCAGTCTACACCCTCTCTGGAATCTCAAAGTGGAAATTCCCCTTCTCTGCCTTGCCCTGAGACCTTCCCAGGGTTTTGGCGTGGCGTATTTACTCTACACGCTTGTGTACCTTGATAAAAGTGCAGATACACATGACCCCCGAGCACATCAAAGCCGGCTCTGTCCATCTGCTCCCGTTCGGGCCCCAAACACTTCTACAGCCACGTAGAAGGGAAAGAAAGTCCACTCAGATATGCAGAGATGTTTATCCCTTGGTTATATTCCTTCTAGTCCCCAGAGACATCATTAGCTTATCACATTTCTCTCTGCATGAATTTACATCTGGACACCGAGAGGCACTTCAAAGGTGCCAACAACATCGGCGTTTAAAACCCTCCCCACAAGTATTGGCAGGATCTGTGAAGAAACTAACTGTTGGAAACCACAGTCGTAGAAGCCGTGATATATTCTGCTCCCCCACCACTCCAGATTCCTGTGGCTTAAACAAAAATACGCTGATAATGTTTCGAGTGGGCGATCAACGCGTTCATTAATTTCCAAGGCGATGTAATTATGTTTACCCCCCCTCGGTTATCAATCTACATTCAGCCGATGTCTCAGCGTGGCTCCCAGAAGAGAGCGGTGCGTTCACAGGAAACCAGTCAGCCAGCCGCATGCTGTACGTTGTACTGGAGGAGTGAGCTGGGAGGACACGAGGGAGTCGGAGGAATCGCACCGACTCCTGAGCCCCTCCACAACAAAATCCCACTTTAGGATTTTCCTGTTATTGCCGTCTCCGTGCAAACAAGTGATGATTGACCGACACTGAAAATAACACAATATACAGTACACACACAGCAAATAAGACGTTTTATAAGAGGACGTGGTATCTCCCAAATGAAGAAATGTAGCCCTCTAAATAGATGGCAGAGTTACATTAAACAACATTTACAAGACCATCTGAGGCACTACGTGTGCTTTTAAAATCTAGGTATGTATTTGTAAGGCTTGAAGTTGTTTTTAGAAGAAGTGTAAAAGAGTCTGTCGGGCTGTCGAAGGGCCGGCGATGCTCAAGCAGTGTCAATTCATGAGCAGGAGCGAAGGCAGCGCACTCTCACATGAGCAATGTGAATTATAGGGGAGGCAAAGTGAATGCAGTGTCCTGACTGAATGCTGCCCTGTGCTAATGCCAGGCTGTAAAAACACTGACGTGACAACAAGCAAGCCCCTGTAGTTCTGCTGAGGGAGGGATGAAGGAGAAAGAAGCAGAGTGAGGAGGAAAGGAAGGGGGAGAAAGAGGGAGAGAAGGGACGGCAGAGGGGGAGACAAAAAAAGAGTAAGAAAAGAGGACAGGAAGAGAGGATTGTGGATTACTGCTGTTTTCTCAGACTTAGCAACGTATAATTGTTAAGATAAGTGGAGGCCATTTTGTTCTGCCATGTGCCGTCTGCTGTGAAACATATTTTATATCTGAAAAGGAGCAATCCACCCCGGAAGGTCTTTTTCTATCCAGTTTGTAACGTCCACTGCTTAGCAGGATGTCATTGTTTGTGTCTTTTAAATGAACATTATATTCTACTCGCCGAGCCGAGCATCTCATGTTCTGAGAATTACAAACCCAGAAGATTGTACGACAACACATACTGCTGCATTTCCAGAACATTCAAAGACTCTTTTGGATGAGGAAATAGTTCATCTGTTGCACGATGAGAACGAGTCTATAGCAGTTTAAAAAGTGTCCCAAGCTCCGCCTCTTTTTAGCCACAGCTAAATCAAGATGAACATCCCCAGAGGATGAACCCTACTCATTTTAGTGATCAAGTGACTTTTGCTGTGGGACCACTAGCAGGTCAATGTTTCCTGTTTTTAGTGACATGTCTTGACAACATACTGTCTGTACATGGTGTCCAGAGGATGAACCCTAATGACGTTTGTGATCCCCTGACTTTTCCTGTAGCGCCACCAAAAGGTCAAGTTTGCACTTTTTCAGTGAAATATCTCAACATCGACTTGTTTGGTCGTCTTGTAATTTGGTAGACATTCAAGTTTCCCTCAGGATGAACTGTAATATCTTCATTAATCACCTAACTTTGGCTCTTGTGCCACTATCAGGTCATCATTTTTTGATTTCTTTGGAACTGCGAGGTGTGTTGGCCGTGTGAGGGCCGGTCGGCGATCAAACAGCTCATGTTAGCAGTTTTTTTGTAATTACTTTCACTGCTAGAAGGGGTAGACACACGTTTAACCATGGAGAATCAAGAACCACCAGCTACCTAGACCAGCAGACAGACAGACAGACAGGTTACTTATACTGTCCTCTTGTGCACTGCGTCTGACCAGCAGGTGTACTGATGTGCTACGGTACTTTTGTAGTTCCTCGTAGCGGAGCCATCTTCACCAAGAGACACTAGAAAGTCATTAAAATTTCAATATGTTTCTTCCTGTGAAATGAGACTAGAACGAAGCCCTCGACTCTTTCTTTGAGCCGACTTTTTCCTAGAAATAGTGGTGCGTCATCATGTTGTCTACATTCATGGGAAAGTTAAAAAAGCACCTCATGTGTCCGTGTTCTGAAAGTTCTGAGGGTTTCCTTATCGTTTGATGCACGGTGTGCAGAAACTACACGGCCAAAGGACGTAGGAATTCCCTGATTTGTGAAAAGAACGCCGTGCTGTTTAGGAGTAACAGTAAAAGCTCCCGCGAGACAGCAACTTACAAGAGATCGCCAGCGAAAGAACAGAAGAGGAGAAAAATAGACAGATGCCAGGAAAGAGCAGGTCTCAGGGTCACGCGAAAGATGGGCCTGATCCCACCTCCAATCCCTGCAGCTTTTCTTTTGTTTGAAGTCACATCTGGGCTGAATTTCCCCTTCTGACTTGAGCAAAGAGGAAGTCTTCTTGGTGGGTGGAAGGGGGCTTCAGAGCCGCTCCTGCCTCCCAGGCTAAACTGTACAAAGACTGTATGTCCATGATTCACTAAACCAGGGGCTGAGCAATCATACATCCAGACCCTGGTGGATCCGCGATGACTACTGGGATGAAACAGACTTGCTCTTAGTCAAATGTTGGTGAGAGGGATAGGACGGTAATTATTACAAATCTTAACTTTAAACATTAAGAGTCATCACAGCACCTCAGACCAGGCTGGTTATGATAGTCCTCAGAGTCCCACACTGCACATTATTAAAGGGGAAGGAAGTAAAAAGAAAACGTTTATTCATTTTTCAAAATGTTCCTTTTCCAGACACTTGTTGCCAGGCAGGGAAGTCAAAGCTTCATGTCTTAAACCTGCATTCTCTCTAGTGTCCACCAGGGGGCGACTCCTCTGGTTGTATAGAAGTCTATGAGAAAATGACTCTACTTCTCTCTTGATTTATTACCTCAGTAAACATTGTAAACATGAGTTTATGGTCTCAATCTCTAGTTTCAAGTCTTCTTCAATACAGCATGATGTTCATTTAGTAACTTATGGTCCATTTAGAGTCAAACAGACCATAAAGCAGGGTATGCTTTAGGGCGGGGCTACACAGTGATTGACAGATCGATACCACGGTCTGGGAGTCGTCCGTATCTTTGCCTTACAACTTTAAGCCTTTCGTGTTATTAATTCATGAAAGTTGATTGTAACACTCTGGACGCCTAAAACGGTCTTAGTCAGCGTTCAGTTGTACTTTTAATAAAACAAGATGGTGACGGCAAAAATGCCGAACTTGAGGCTTTAAAACTGTGGTCCACAAACCAATGAGGGACGTCACAGTCACCATGTACACTTAGATACAGCCTATGAGTTGTTGCCATGGTTTGGCTTATGAAGTTATGGAAGTCTGCTATCCATCTGTGGTCACATGATTCAGATATGACAGTACAATAATAAGAAAAGGTCTCACGTGTGAAGATGTTTCTTCCTTTGCTTGTGTTTTCTTACTCTCAAGGCCACCGTAGCTTTATGATCATTTTGCCTATTTGTTTGTATTGATACTCGCCTAGTGGGCTTAGGAAACACTACTCAGCATGTGAAAACATTTATGTCCAACTTGTAGAAAATGAAGAGTTCTCTTTGGGCGTGGAGTGTGTCTGTCATTACAAACTGTGTAGTTAAAACCAACAAACTATTTATCAGAACAGCCAAAATATAATTACACATGTTTTAGATTCAGTTTTAAGTTCTTATTGTACAGTTGGCTTTTGGGATCATTTCTGGCCAATTTAATGACAATGTAGAATATCAAGTGTTCCTCGTCTCCTTTATCTGTTGGTTTGCTTTCTAAGAATTCTAAATGAAAGTTTCAGTGTATGTTTAGAGTCATTCATTGGAGTCAACGCTTGTAATAAAAAAAGCAATGACTTCTTTTCAAAGAATATGAATATAAATGTGTAGTAAAAAGTACGGCCCAACACACGGTTCAGTGTGGTTTGATCGGGCCCTTACAGCTGTGGACAGCTGTTTAAAGGCTCAGCCTGAGCTTGGATGACAATCTGTGTTTATCTTTGCCTTTCCTTCCCACTAATTAGCTAAGCCCTGAAACACCACAACACCACGGTCCCCTGAACCCTTTTCCTTCTGACAGCCTCTCCCCACAGCTGATTTATTATTGCGCGATTTCAAATTAGTGCTGAGTGCACAATGTCTCACAACAATTTACACTCACATGACCTGAGACACATATTAATTGCTAAATTCTAATTAGAGGTAATTACAATATAGTACATTTAATGTAGTTGCATATAGAGTATTATTCTTGCTTATTTGCTCAACGCAAAAAAAATAAAGAGGAGATAATTATGGTTATTATCATTATTATCATTGTTCTACAATTTAGTGAGTTAGATTTTTCGCTCTACTTCTATACTCCTGTGTCTTCACTTCCAGATTAAATACTACGCCAGTCTTTATTCCTCGTGGAAAGTTTTAATTGCCTGGGAAGCAAAGAGACATTTTAGCTTGCAGTATGGCCGATAGCGTACATCCTAACAGATGTCTGAAAGGCTTCTATTGTCTATTTCTTTCCGTGGAAAAATCCCTCCCGATGCACGAGGCAGGAATGTGGATAAATCCAGATCACATCAGAAGACAAGGTGAATCAGCTCACAACCCAGACAGCTGAACATACAGACACCGCTCAGCTACAGTCTGTAATCCTTTGCTATGTGATGCCATTCATATACATTTCTCTCCTCTGGTTAATTCATCATCATCATCAATTTATTTTTCATCTTATTTATTCCAGCTACAATCACAGTATTAGCCTTGGCGAGCTCTGCTGCAACCTGATGCTTGATGCTATTAAGGCCTGGCAAGTGTTCGTTTGCTCTTATTTTTGGAATATTGCTCACAAGTTGAAATGAAACTCCTCTCGCTAACATGCCCCGGAGATACACAGATACAGATGCTGGCTTTTTGTTTTTTGTTCTCCCCCTCACCACATGTTGACAGCGTTAGTACTTTATCTTTTGTTTACAAGATCCTCCGGTGCTGCTCACCATGTCGTGAAAAACATAAATGAGATTCCGCTAAATAGCATTTTTGCCCCGTATGGTTTTGCTGAGGCAGTAATCCCTTTTAAAAAGTCTGCGGTTCCATCTGGTCATTGTGGTTTTTGCCCCTCTCCAGTTCGTTCCCACCCCCCCTTTGCTTTCACTTACTGCCGCAGCATGCCGGAGTCTCACAGAACGTCCCGGGGCGTCTCTGGGTGGACACCAGCATGTCAGGGTGCTCGTGGGACGCGCCTTGTTCAGCCTTCATTGGCCTCGTCTTTTAGTCCCACGAGGGAGGAGAACAAAGAGGCTCGAAGGGAGAGAGGAGGGCAGCTGGCGGGGATGAGGTCGGTGTGAGCCATCATGTAAGGCCGATCGATTCAGAGGGATCTGTTTTCATTGCTCATCCCTCTCGGAGCAGCGGATCACTCGTCCGCTCTCGCTCAGGTGGCACGGGGCCCAACCCGGCGCCTGCCACCCTGCCCAGATTAATTGAAGCGTGCTGTTGTAAATGGATCACATATGGCTAATATACCCCCCCCCCCCCCCCCCTCCTTACTTCCCCTTCTCCAGCACGCGCTAGCATCACCTATCCTCGTTTGTATTCTATTCTGGGAACAGACGACTTCACTCTTTTCCGCTTGTTTTGAAGGGAGTGCTGCTCAGGAGAAGAAGGAAGTGTAAAGGTAGCGAAGGTCAGGAGCTCATCGCTTTGGGTTCACTGTAAAATTCATGACTTCCCCTTTTTTGTTTTTTTCATTTGTCTCTTTCCACAGTCCACTCTCCGCTCTTAACTCGGCACAAAGCAGATTAATTGCGCTGTCGTACAAAAGGTGGGAATGAGCCAGCGCACCTGTCCCTGATGCCACCTAGCATTAAGATGAATGCGTCGGCAGCTTTGGTCTTTATTAGTTATTTATAAGGCCCACTGCCCAGAATAACAGCACTAAAAGAAGGGAACAGAGTGAACAGTCGCTAACAGCGGTTTTGGCTCACGAGGAAGTAAGAGGAAAGGAAAGCGTGATAAATGTTGACCAGAAAGACAGGAGAACAGTGTCCTGGCAGGCGGCTCCTCGGTTTGTCATGTCAACATAGCATGGTCGTCATGTTAACATCATGCATCGAGGAAGCAATGTGAGCAGAACAGGAGGAGAAGGTGTAGCAGAGAATTGGCCATGGAAGATTATATTTTTGCATTTCAGTTTTGCACTTAGTTCCTCAAGGGGGGGGGGGGGCATGGGATGGTAAATGTACAACGGTTACGGTGCTTGAATTTGTGCCTTTTTCTTTATTTAATAGTATTAGACGTGTTTAGACACTGTATTTTTAATAAACCATCGGAAAAATCATATTGCTATATTTCATTTGGTATTTTTATACCAATGAAAGTAAAAATAACAATTCTTATCAGATCATTGTTTTGACCTTAAAGCAGCAATGCGTTGAGCTAAACATTTAGCTTGTACTTGGTGATTAACCGCAGTAAAGGACACATTGCCATTTGGACTGGATGGCAGTGTTGGAGGGTCATCAAAGGTTTGGCAATTCATCCTGAGGGGGGAACTAATGTGTTCAGTTCATCCAAAAGTTTCACTCAAAGCCACAAATGTCAACCTGGTGGAGTCAGGGGGATCACCAACGTCAGTGGGTTTTATCCTCTGAGGACCATGAATGTTTGTACAAATTGTAGTTGTTGAGATTTTTCAGGATGCACCAAAGTGGTGGACCAACCAACAGACTGACATTGGAGCCATGCCACTAGCATGGGTAATTAAAATAGAACTATCTCAGGAAACGCCACCACAAACTGAGCTAAGAGATGATTTTCTGCCACTAACATGCTTGGATTACGCCACCTGAAAGGTGATCTTTCAACAAGATTTCGCAACTGCAAATGTGCGCTTCCAACCACTTGAGGAGACCATTAAATCAAAAGCTTGACTTTGGACTTTGCACCACTCGTGGGACTATTTTGTGCCTGTTAAATGAGATTTTGGAGCTCTGCAACATAGTTCACAGGCTATGAGCTAATATCCGAAGTGACTCAAGATGTCTGATCGCTAACAAGAACACGGCCTTTTCACAAAGCCACAGTGCGCCGTTGGTCCCTTCTTATCGTCAGACTGATCAGGGTGTATTCACGGACTTGGCAGAGCCCCTGATTGCATTGTTAGAAATTCAAGTGGTGGATGTATCAGGTTTGATATGAATATTGTGTGGTTTGCCCATGGGGACAATTCCATTTGTAAGACCCACCCCTTTCTTTGTCGAAACCCTTCTGGATTTGTCACTTTGCATTTACTTTAAGAGGTAAAGCTTTCAACAATCGTAATAATGGAAAGCATGCTTTGGTGGTGACACGGCTGTGATCTATATCAAAGCCATCTGGAAAATAAAAATCCCAGCTTGTCTTTAAAAAGCGCCTCCGTGCTCATTAAATCCCCTTTTTTAAATTTCCACAATACATCCGGTGTTGAGGGGGCAAGTTACTGAATCACTTCATGCAAATGTTCTATGCAATTGCACTTCAAACCGTCTGAGAACGGTGGCGTTAAATTTAGATGCAGCAAACTGAACCCTTGTCTGTCATTGTGGTTGTGTTCATCCCCAAACGCCCTCACATTTCCTCATCTATTCACAAAAACAGATGCTAACAACACGGCCCTTTATGTGCCTTTAATGCGTCGACCGGTTTCTTTGTCATATATTAAATACAAATCTCGATGTATGTAATTCTCACACTAAATGCTGCGTTTGGGCTCCCAGCATGCACTGCCCACATGCATTTGTCAAGCCGAAACCACTCGTTGGACCCACCGTTGTGATTAATTGTTGTTGTTCTGCACAGATTTATTGCGATAGTCCCTGCTGTCAAAGTAAGAGTGTGGTGAAACACCAACCGGCGTTGGTCTGCAGTGGGTCAACAAGTGGACTGGAGGCAGAGCGTGCCCACGCCGGAGCGGTGCGGTTTGTAGGTGCTCATCCCGCACACTGAACCTCTTTGTTCTCCCGCCCGACCTTCATCCAGACACTTTTATTTGACAACGAGGTGCAACAGTCGATCGGAGCCGATGTCTCTATGCAGCCGCTAGGGGCGGTGATTATGACTGTCATAAAACAGCCTTGGCTCCATCTCCTTGGTGTATAAGAGGAGGAAAACAATACCTGGCACATGTGCAAAAACAGATGACCAAGAAGATGGAAAAAAATCCCCCTCTTGTTATTTAAAACTGTTCGGAGCTAGCAGGTATTTCTCATGACTATCTGCTTTCCCCTGGGTATCGGGTATCTTTGGGGAGAGTCTTGAAATGCCTCAGAAAGGTAGTTGGAATGCAGAGACTGCACATGGAAGCGTTTTAGATGGCTGCAGAGCAGGCGGGCCGCTGGAGAGATGTAAGACGAAACATTGCTCAACGTCCTCTCCAATGTATCTCTTGGAATGAGAGTGTTAACACATGTTGTGTTGCCGGGCCCTGTGTGTGTGTGTGTGTGTGTGTGTGAGTCTGGGACTGCAGAGTAGTAACTGCCGTGTCATAGCGGGGGTTGTGTAGAAAAACGCCCCTGGGACTTCAGCGCTGGCTCAGGGCCAGCACTGCTGATACGTTAACAAGAAGAACTTGTTCTTATCAATGGGGTGCTTTATTCCTGCTGTACACACACACACACACACACACACACACACACACACACACACACACACCGAAACATCAACAGACTAGAGACAGACCCAGAAATACAAACATCAAAGATTTTAATAAAATCACAAACAGACACACGTCTACACATAGCTGACAAGCAGACAAACATAAACCATAAACCAGTCTAAGAGACCAATAAACACACACACACACACACAGGCATGAGGGGGAGATGTGTGTGTGTGTTGGTGTAGGTATGGGAGTGTCCCAGTGGTGTGATGGTGTCTTGTTTGGTGGGTATAGAATGCTTAAGGTGTATCTTCTCTGAACTAACGAGGTGGTCAATGCCCGCATGCACACAACAGCTCAAAGAAGCAAACAAGCGCACGTGCTTATGTGCACAGACCACAATCTAACATCAGACAGATCCATTTGTTTTATTTCGACTGAAGTGCTTTGAGTCTACGTATTGATCTGCCCTCCCCTAGTTTCCACAAACCACAGCACAGAAGGACTTGCTTGTTAGGAGAGCTAGAATCTCAGCACCTGTTGAGATAAACAGTGACCCGAGTGAAGCTCCGCCCCCGACCAACAAACGTTACGTCATCTCACAGTCTGCTTCTGGAGAGCTGGCTTCATTGGTTGGTCCGCTGTCGTTGTTTCGCTTGACTCAACCTTGATTAAAAAAAAGACGCAGAAGGACGCTCAGGGAATGTACAAACGTTTATGCAATTATGTACTTTTTAGTGTCATGGTCAGCGTGTCAATCGGACCGAATGCTCATGAATCAGATGATTTTTCCCACTCTGTGTTGCTCACTGAATGAACGAGCCAGGACGGACTAAATTGGACTCTCTTGACGGTGCATTCACGTGCTCCTCTGATGCTCCCATTACCAGAGATAGGAAGTCCTTCTCCCAAACTACAAAGAAGATGTGTTACATTGAACACTTTGAAAGCTATTTCCAGTATTTGCAAACCAATGGAGAGCAAAGAAAACCGACCAGGTGGGGGCCATGGCTGATCAGGAACTAATATTTCTGATTATTCCAACGGTGCAAGACTGCAGCACAAGTGCCCTACAGATCGGTGGTCAGTAGCATGAAGCTGACATAGCCTACACACACGAGTGGGAGCATAATGGAGTAACAGGAGGAGAGCTCTGTCACCTCCCTGCCTGCTGCTCCTGCTATGGGGCTGAAGCAGAGCAAACACCGCCTTGCTAAACTCTCAACATGGCCTTCCTGAATACAAAGGCTTTTTGACAGAATGCAAGTTAGGTACCCGTCTCTCTCTCTCCGTCTTTTTATCTTGCTTTCTCCAGTGCAGAACTCACACTTCCCTTCCACTGCAATTAGCCTGCTTCCCTCATGCCAACAAACAGCCTTGGTTTGGCTCTGTAGCTCGGGCCGCTGCACACATTCAGAGCCGCCCAAATATACAGTATGTGTAGAATACAGCTCAAGCTTTCAAGTAGTACCAAGGCCGAGTGCTGCATTACTCACCCTCTCTCTGCATGCCACGTAACTGAACAAAGAGAGAGGTCTGCACGGCAGCAAGGTGTTAATAGTGCTTTACTCCGACACGCTATTATTGCCGGAGAAGTCTAAAAGCTCTGCCACAGTCAGAAGCTTCCACTGTCTGTTCTGCTCCTGCCTTCAATCCTGGAAGTCACAAGATCCTGTTGTTTTTAGAAATCCAATAACAGCAGCTTTGCAGAATATAAAGCATACAGCTGCCTTGAGTAACACACTCCATCATGTTTAAACAACACATGTATTGTATTTTCCCCCCCCCCTCATGTGACTTACTCACGCAGTTCATCACCGTGTTTAATGAGGACTATTTTCACTCGTGCCATTACCGAGCAGGTTTACGACACGTGTAGTTTCAGTACTTCCATTGAGTCGGTAAAACGGAAAATAAAGTGGGAAGCAATTAAACGCAATGTCTGCTCATTCCAGGTCAAGTTGTTTTGTTGCAGCATGGACGTGGATTTGATGAAACACAGTAACTGTGGTATCATAAAGTATATTTCTTCATCTCTTTTAGGGTCCACTGAAAGGCGTAAACATCATTTAAGTTATAATTATTATCATTAGTAACGTTGGCCACTGGCTTGCACATATGAACTACCGGCTACTTGTAGCTGTTTGGTGAGGTCAGCCACTGGTCGGCATATATTTAGATACCAGCTAAAGTGTGTCATCGTGACCAATGGAGTGGTGTCACCGGGGCTAAGCGAACAATGTTCTGCTGGTTAAACTGTAATGTTCTATCTCTACATGTGGAGCCTTCGGAGTTCTTTAAAAGCACCTTTGAGAGATTAACAAACGTCATGAAATTAATAATTCAACCAATTTGCTGTTTAATTCGTAAAGTATCTACTTTTACTCAATGAGCAGCAGAATATGTGAATAAAGCACTATTATTTATAGTTTATTTATTTTAGTGTCGAGCTACAGATATGAGTCAAGATTATATTAAATTAGTTATTTAGCAGAATACAGAATATGTATCTGTCCGTAGTGTTTTTTGTGCTCTTTACTGTGAATGAAGGATGTTTCAGTCACCTTCCTCTGAAGTAATGTATTGCCTTGAGGAATATAAGATATGATATTAATATTTCTAATAATACGGGGGAGGATTGATTCATGAATACAGGGGTTCAAGTGAGCTCAAATAATCATGTTGAATTTGGTTTAATATCGGTGTAAATGTAATGTTTTCATTCCTATCATTGTAACTATAAGGCACAGAGTGTATCGCACATGTTTTCTCAGCTCTGATATTAAATTGAATGTATTCTGCAGGTGCTGCCCCGTCTCGGTTCTTTAAGGTCACGTGTTTGGGTTTTTTAAATACACTAAAGAAAACATTATTCCAGCAGTGGTTCCATTGCAGTTGAGCTCAGGGACGAGCTGATGTTGGTTTAAGTATATATCCGATGGAGTTCTCCTCTCCGTGCTCATTCAGGGCTCTTATCAAAGCAACTTTTTACCCCCCTAATGCCCGCAGTGCTCATGGGAAAAACTCCCCAAAACTTTCATTCTCCCTTGAAACACTCTAGTGATCTCTGCAGCCGGGTCAATAAATAGGAACACATAACTCCCCCCCCCCCCCCCCCCCTGCTCAAGTCCCAGCTCCCCTCTGTGCACGATCCAATTCCAGCCCGACGGAGGTGATCCTTCCTCGGGGCCCGTTCACATGGAGGCCGGCGGGCCGTTTACACAGCGGAGCGGGAATGAGGGATTTCTAATGACTCTGCACTCTGATAGTCTTCCATTGGTGCCCAAGGCCTCTTGCCAAGGACCTTCCGACTCGACACAACTACTCATCAAACAGTCACATAATTCCAGAGTATAGGCAGAGCGTGGGGGGGGGGGGGGCGGACACGACGAGTGTTAGCAGATGGCGTCCGTGCTGATTTCATGCTTTCTTTTTCTCCTGTTACACTCAACTCATCCCTCTGATTTTGTTTGTGTGGAATAAGTATAGTTAGTTAGTATATATTATTAGTGATTATCATTATTATTTAAACATTTTGAACCAAAACCTGTGATGTCCTTGCTGTTTCAAATGCAACCCGTGAATAATAAGTGTTGATATGAATATGAATGATCCCCTATAACTGAGTATTCATGGTGAAGCTGTATTGTCTTAATTCTCTCTAGCTGCCGTGTTCATGTTCATTATTCTTCTCATCTTCAACATTTAGCAGATTTACACACATGTGATTATTTTCTCCAGATGTTTCTCTACATCTTCTCCTTTAAATGAGATGATTCCAACACCTTCAGAAAGCTTTTGTGTTCCCGTCGCTTTGTTACAAACTCAGCTGCTCTTTAAGTTAACCAGCGAGGTTAACAGAGCAGACGTTGTTTTAAATGTCTACTCTGATTTAGGTTTGGTCTCCAGACCATCCAGAGGTAACATCTATCTATCATGCCCAGTTTTAAATAATGAATCATTGACACACTGTCAGAATAATAATCCTTGTATTTGTTGTTGAGTTTTTATTTTAGTAACAACTTTGAAGAGCTGCTGTTTGTACCCTGCTATCCCCCTGAGATCACCTGTCACTCAATCAAATGTGTCCAATACGCTGATGTCTTCTGTGTCTTCTGGTTTCCTGTTCCCTACGATGTGTTGCATGTGTTCAAACAGAGACGTTATAATGAGTCCTGGTAACCAGACAGTTCAAAGTTATTATATTATATTGAACTGTACAATGCATGTGGTAAATAAGTCATTCGGTAGATAATTCACCTATATTACTTCTATGATCACTTCAGCTCTTGTTTTTTATCACAATATAGAACATTCAGTCCAACTGCTCTCAGTGTTGATACATAAAGTGACATATTTCACTTTCTACACTGTTACTTCAACCGACAACTCATTTTCATTTAAATTGTCACTTCGACTTCGTTCAGTGCTTATAGTTAAACTCTTCACACGTCCACTTTAATAACTGACATTTCAACTTCTGGAATTGGATTTCTTATTACTTATTATTATTATTACAAAAAAATAGTAATTTCACATCATAAAGTGAGTAATACAGGTTGTTGCATTGTTGCTTGAAATATGGCTAAAATGATGAATGAATCTATTGAAAATAGACCCACCGATTATGACCAGTTGTCTCTTCCTGCACTAGTATTAGTTTGGGCACAGGACCGACTCTCTGTGTGTGACGGTGTCGGTGGACCGTCAGCGGTCAGCAGCACTATCTGCTCCCTCTAACCTGGTTACACTTCCAGCCTTATTACTCTCAGCCGCGGGGGAAACGGGTGTAAAGAGGCACCGCAAGGCCACGGACCCCCATCCACGTGTCCCAGAATGAGCGTTAGGTATTAGGATGGGGGGGGGGGGGGGGGGGGGGGCACTTGACCCCTATTGTCTCTGTGTTTGGTCATCCCTCCCTGTTACAGTCATGAGCTGAATTCCACTTCCTGTAGCACATCAGCTGTCAGACAAAACATAACACCACAGGCACGCAGAAACACACACTTAGACAGAATGTCATTGCAACGCGGGTTCGTCACCTCCATCAAGAATGCTTTCAGGAAGGGAGTGAACACACACACACACCCACACACACACACACACACACACACACACTCACTCCCACACAGCTACATTTCTATTTCTCGTCTGAGCATACAAAGACGTGCATGTCTCAGCAGCGTCCTTCCCTTGACAGTGTGGTTCCTTTGACATTTAACCAAATCAAAACAAATTCTCCTCATGAGTGCGTTTTCAGTACACACAAAAGTGTAAAAGTACACCGCGCTGAGTGATCAGAGTGTGTAAAGCTCCCTGATATAACAGAACAATACTCGCTCACTGACTGGCTGCTTCTATTTGTAAATGGGAATAACAATGCGGCTTTAAACAGTTTATTGGCTCATTAAAAAGGGGGCCGTTCTGAAGTATGACCCTGCAGGAATTGAATGTTTTTATTCCTCGCCTGGAGCTCTGGTCTTTAAGGAAGCGGCCGCGCTAAACCGCCGTTAACTTTCACGCGTCTGGGTCCATTTATGTGAGCGGTCCCCGCTGCATCGTTCCTCTGCTCAGACCCTCTCCTCCTCTTTGTCCCCCGTCTCTTTCTCTCCTCGATGCCATTTGTGAGAATGGAAAACGGATTATAAATAGACGATGTGAGGGATCGGCGGTAATGATGGCGGAGAGCGCTCTATCCCACAGCACAATGTCACCACAAGCTACCGGCTGCCCCGGCGCTGTGCTTTGATGCTGCCCGCTGCATATTCTTATGCTTTGACGCTGGTAAGCCTATATGCCTCCAGAGAGCTCGCCTGTGGGGTCAACTAATGGGACTATTGCCATCCTCCCTCTTTGCTTTGGAGAATCATTTTCCCTCTTTCTCTCTCTCTCTCTTTCTCTCTCTCTTTCTCTCTCTTACAATAACTACAGCTCTCACAAACCCAGATAGGGACGAGCCGGAGCTCTGGCCGTGTAAAGAGACGGAGCAGAGTGAGTCACCGGCCTGCACATTCGCAGCCAACACAAACTGACTCACACCTTGGAACCTCTTAATTTGCCTGTAATAAATTGCAGGAGGAAGCAATTGCGTCGCTGATGTGCTGAGGGGGTTGAAATTGAAACCCATGCAGGGACGGTGGCTCTCAAAGAGAACAGCGCCACACAGTCTTGCCTTTGACTGGCTGAAGAAATGGAAACAATGTAGGATTCCTGAATCTCTTTCTCTCTGTCACACACACACACACACACACACACACACACACACATCCTCAGGGCCACAGAGAAGGTTTGTCAGGCTGAGCACGCAAACCAACAAACACGCCTCGACGTTAACGTGTCAAGTCGCTACCTCGACTCGCACATTTCCCCCACAATGCAATATAAAAACACAATTGACAACAGCAGCAGCATCTAGTCTGGCAATTATGGAGGCAACACACCCGCTTTCACAGAGATATGGAAGTCTAACTGCAGCACAAAACAGCCACAGGAAGTCTTATATATATATATATATATATATATATATATATATATATATATATATATCAAGGTCACATATCTTCCAGCTATGTGACCTGCGTCAGTCAGTGTAATAAAACAGCCCTAATGCTCTAACCTGCCCTCTGTTTCTCCTGCGCTTGTGGCCAGCTGAGTGGTGGTCAGCGCCGTTTGTTCTAACTGCAGGAGGCATCGGTGACATGCATTAGTCCATAACGGAGGAGCACACGGGAGCTCCAGACGTAACTGGATAGAGGCTGTCGGGAGTGGAAACGCTGGCTGAACCCAATCAGAGTCCAACCAGCAGCAACGCAGACTGTATCAAAACACACGCTCTGAATACGGACTTCTTCTTGCAGGTAATTTGGCCTCAGTCGGGCCTAAAGTCCTGTTATTCTGTTACATTTCCTCCTGTTCTCCGCTCCATCTTGAGAGAAGGCAGACGTCTGCTGACCTGACGAATGACATTCTCTTACAGCGATGTACAGTCTGCGCCCACAGCTGATTTGAAATTAATAATATCTCTGGTGACGTCTTGTTTTTCCAAAGGCTTTGCTTTCTCACACGAAAAAAGAAAAGAAAAGAAAAAACGTCTGACGAGAAAAGCGCCAATGAAGACCTGAGAGAAGGGGATCGGCGGGAGCTTGTTTGCTCGGCGAGCGTGCGGGTATCAGATAACGCCGGCCGTGTTTCTTTGGGTGACGGACAAATAAAGGATAGCAGGACAACGTGTGCGAAGACAGACACCGGTCTAAAAGCCTCCATTCATCCCTGAGTCATGTTTCACTGGGGCTGCAGTGTCAGGTTGGACCCTAATCTCCTCCAGATGCCCCTCGCTGGGAAAACAAGGTCCCCGCCAGCACCACCACACAACAAGAACACAGCACCAACCCTTGATAACGTAATTGATTTGTGAATTTCTCCTTTAGTTGTTTTGACTCGCGTGTATGTATTTACTCAAGAATTCTCTCTGTTTGGTTTCTGCTCTCCTCTCGTTCTAGTCTTGATCAAAACAGTATCTCCTTCCAGTGCTCTGCTCTCCCCGTACGCCTGCCTGTTCCTGACGGATGGGAAGAACAAGGGAAATATATGCATAACCCTCCGCTGACACGCCGTCTCGTTTGATGTGGGATTCTCAAACAGATGCCCCGTCTCTCCGACGTTATTGGGGATATTAAAGTTCTGTCTCTCTGACTCCTAATGCAAACACACACACACACACACACACACACACACACACACACACACACACACACACACACACACACACACACACACACCAACATTTGCAAGAGCCAATTCCATTTCCTGTTTGAGAAGCCAGCTTCACAGCTCTCCTCTGTTATTTAGAAAGTAAATAAAAAGTCAGTCGGGGAACTGGAGAACAGACGGAGGCTTGCTGGTGCAGTTGATTGTGGGGTTCAAAATAAAGATAATTTTCAGTATTTATTTTACAAAGAGAGAAAAGCTTCTTACTTGATGAATGCCTTTAAATGGAGTTTGATGCTTTGGGGAAGTTGCTTATTTGCTATCTTCGATGAAAGAAGATATGATGTTTTCATTAGCCGGTGGTTGTTACCTCTGAACGGAGCCGGGCGGTGTCCCAATAGTCCCAGTCTTTGTGCTAAGCTAAGCTAAGCTAAGCTAAGCTAAGCAGCTGCTGGTGCTAGTCTCTGGTCTCCTACTGAATTACGTCTCAATAGTGTTTAGAGGGAAACATTTTTCCTCCAGGATTACAGATGCAGTTTTAAACATGTGGTTAATGTTATGAATTGAAACAAACGTGGGTGAGGTTTAGTAAAAACATCACGGCTTACAGTGGTTACATTATTATTAAGCTACGGATGTCCATTTAAAAAAAGGACCGTTTGGGACACGAACAGCTGTTTCCTGGGGGAGAGTTAGTTCGACTGACCCATCATCAGACTATCATTAGAAACCTATTCGTGAAAACAAAACGTTTCTCTCTAAACGGAGCTGACGATGCAGTTTCGTTTGTCTGGGAAAGTATTTTTTAAGAAACATGGCTGACGAGACAGACTGGAGACTGCTCACCCAACCCTCAATGCAATCAGTGCAATTCAAGCTGTTCCTGAAACAAATCAATTCAAAAAATGCACTGGTTGTTTCAGCACTATTGAGTGATATCTAACATTAAGACTGTCTAAACATAACATGGATATATGTTCTACTCTGCTGCAGACGGACCTGACAAAACGCCGACACTGTGATGGATTTCAAAGGCTTCCAGCGTTCCAACGGGATTCATCTGTCCTTGTAAAACAAAACTGTAAATACACATAAATGAAATTTACAAGCCAATTGCATCTCTGGAGTCGAGTCAAACTTGTAAACACTGAGGAGGAGGAGGAGGAGGAGGTGGAGGAAGAAAAGATAAGCATGCCTTGAATTATCTAGGCCAGTCAAACAGAGGTGTGTTAGGGGACGGGCCGAGCGGCTCTCGCTCCAGGCCAGGTCTGTGAGAAGGTCATGTGAAAGTGGAATGTGGCTGAGCTGGATGCTTGCCAGAGGCTGTTATGAGTCAAGAAAGCTTACTTTTCTTAAAACATAGTGAAAACTGTATGCCACCTGGGAGAGATTATTCCTCCCTGTTTCAATACACTCCAGGTTATTTGAATAATTGGGTTTGGAAACATGTGACAGACTCTCGTCACGAGGCAGAGGCCTTTTTCTTTTTTGACGGAGTATTGTTATGACAAAAATCAACAGACAACATAAGACACCGGGCTTTTTTTGCGCGCCGCATTACTGGACTCACAATTACCCAGCAATAACTGTGAGGCTTTTTAGACCGAGGCGAACGGATCACTCAGCAGGCGGCTGACAGCAGGAGCTAACTCAGCAAGCAACATGCAAAATAAGACAATAATGGTGGAGAGTGCTAGAAGAGAGGATCATCTCTACAACACAGGGACATCCAATAAACAAGAAAAGAAGGCAACACATAGGTGGAATAGAAACCAATTTATGTAGACAGGCGAAGGGAACGTACACAAACAAATAGACATATCCAAAGACACTCTCCTGTCAACAGAGCCCGTCTGACAGGAAGCCTCTGGATGAGCATGTTCTACTGAGGACGAGTCGTGCATCAGCAGTGCACAGAAACACAATGATTACATTTGTTCCCTGATGAAAAGATGATTTCATTCTATGATATGAGGCTGTGAGAAAGTCTCACCGAGGAAAACTTTGAGCAATAACAGGAAGTCCAGGGAGCTGCGTCACGTCTGAGAGGTGTTCGGTGTGGAAGTGGTAGCTGTTGTTTTGTGTTGACTAGACCAGATATTTGATCCAGTCACAAGTTTGGGTATTGCAACAACGAAACTGAAGGATGATGTCACAGTGTGTGGTGAAAGAGGAAGAGAGTGAAGAAAGGAGCTGGAGACAGAGAGGAATAGAGAATATGTTCAGACTGGCAGCCTCAATCTGATTTCGGGCATATCCACATTGGAATCAGATTGCTTTCATCAAGTGCGCTTGGCAGGAAACACCTAGCAGTCGTAACTGTAGGTGGTTTGAAATCTGACTCGAATCTAATTTGAAACGACTCAGCCGAGCCACTCGGATCAGATCTCAGACTGTCCTTTACGTCACTCGCATAACGCAGAACACATGATGGTGACATCACACCTGGCTGTGACCGCCGCTCTACTGACTGTAGATCTTCAGCACAAGGGGAGCATTCCAAATCCTCCGTACAGTCAGGAACACGTTGTATCAGCAAGTGTTCCAGTCTTCAGACAGTGTCTAATATATTATTATTAACATTAGTTTGTTAACACTTTACTGGTGGAACTGCTTTTAACTACTTGATGTGCAGTTGGGTAGTTTCCCAACCTAAGGAGCGCTCCCCTTCCCAAGGATCACAAGATATACATCTTTTGTTTTTCTTTTTTTTGTAGGAAGATGTTGGTATTGGAAGCGTTCTTGTTCGTGTTTGTAGTCCGAGTAGTATACCGACCAATCATGTTTGAGCAGGCTTTGGTTGCATGCAGGTAATCGGCCCGCGTGGAGAGCAAAGGAGACGGGACGCTTTGGCCGAAATGCAATCTGGGAACCTATCGGCTAACAACAACCGCTCACGGAAGAGGAAGTCTTGACTATCAGGAGCAACACAATATATTGTTTTTTTATATTCATCTTTTTCTCTCTCTGGACTGTCATTTAAATGAACCCATCTTACCCAGGTGGAGAAGAAACCACCACTCTCTGTTGAAACATGCCTAGGAGCCTCATCTAGACACTGCTATTCGGTAAGGGGTCAGAACTTTACCTCTCCCGTACATGTGGTTGGTAAAAAGTGGACCAGAAAAGTACAAGTACACAGTATAGTTCTTGTAAAAGTACTTACTTTCCACCTCTGCTGCCACATGAAGCATGGCTGCACATATTAGATTCTTCATTCCAGAAAAACGCTCCATGAGTCACCGTACGTGCAGCGTTGTCGTTGCCACAAAAACTAATCTCGATGACTGAACGCAAACGGCAACATCGCTTGTAAATGACAAAAAAAGAAGAGTTGCTTCCCAGAGATCAGAATTAAGAGACGACTTGAGTTTCTACGAGGTGGGAACATAAACTGTAAGATGAAGGGGAAAGACGAGGGTAGGGGGGGGGAGGGGTGCGTGGGTCCAGAATGCGTCAGTGTGGTTGCAGCAGAACATCACGGAGCGCGGCTCTGTGTTGTGTGCTGTACGCCTGCTGGCAGCCGCTCTGCCTTTCATTCGCCAGCGCCTTCTTGGCTGCTTTCAGAGGGCTCCAAAGCAAACAAGAAGGGTCCTGCTCACAGGCCGTAAAACGCGTGTCAGCCCCCACAGTCACACACAGCGCTGCGCTCCACAAAATGGCAGCGCGGTTTTCACTTTTTCTTATCAAACTCATGCAAAATGTAAAAGTGATTTTTAAAAATGTTTTTAGAATTTCTCTTAAAAAGGTCAAACAATAAAGTCTCCTTTTTGAACTATACTAAAAACTGTGACTATAGTGAATCATTTTCCATTTCCATATAATATGTCCTGTATAGCCTGAGAGGATTGATACACGACACGTTTCCCACTTTTACAGCCCACAGTGTTGGCTGCCATTGACGACATAATATTAAAAGATGTGGAAGGACGCATCATCCCATTAAATCACTTGGAAAGTGGAAGCTAGGACGACAGGTTGACTAGCTTCACAAAAGAGGAGTGCTCATTTATACAAGACTTAAAAAGAACATGCAAGTGAAAAAAAGCTCCATTTAACTGGCTTTATCATGTCTGTGTATAGAGAGTCCTAAAACCTAGAAATGAGTCAGCTTTTTCCCACTTCCTGTTCCCTCGTATCAAGGTCAATGTGTTTCTGGTTAGATGCATGAAATAAGGTCCAGGAAACACACCGGCCGGTGTGAATCCTCTCACGTGACGCTACTCAGCCAATCAAATGTGTGTATTCCGATAAGCGTTGCCCTCGACTCGAGTGCGTTATTCACACACACGGCGGACCCGACAGTCGGAGAGAACGTGAGTCAGAGTTACTTCACATGCTAGAGAAAGAGAAATGTGGACAACGAGACCAGAGCCTAAGAATGGACAGACTCCTAAATGTTAATTCTAACAGTTTAAAATAAGTGTGTCTCACATGTTCAGAGACCGTGACGATCATTAAAAGCTTTAATGTGAAGCGTCACTACGAGACAAAGCACGACTCTTTTGAGCAAACGTACCATCTCACATCTGAAATTAATTCACATAAAATAAACCTGAGAGCCCAATATGATCAGAATCATAACACTTTAGTTCACTGTTCAATGATGTTACCAGAGAGGATAGAGCTGAAACAAGAGGTTTAATACCCACACATAAAGTCCTGAACACTAATTTATCTTATTAGAAGATGAGAAGAATATGATGTCGTGGATACCTGAATGAACTGAATTTAAAGCTGCAGGACAATTAGGGGAAATTATTGTTTCTAAAATTAGGTACTTTATTTTAAGAGTGACGTTTTTCAAAAGCTTTCTGTTATGTCAGTTATTATTTGATCCATCCCTTATTTGACTTGAAACGAGAGAAGAACATTTATTTATATTAGAGTTGTATTATTTATAATTCATCCAGTTCAATTTGAAAACTGACAATATATATATATATATATATATATATATATATATATATATATATATATATATATAATACAACTGTTAGCTAATTTAATTAAATATGGGACTAAATCACACGTTAGACATTCCTGTGGTGTTCCGGACCTTTGCGTGAGGAGATTCCCTCTAATTGGACCTCGTTGGATTGTAATTGAATACCCCTGGCCTAACGTTATCTTTTTACTTCTGCTGATTGCATTCACGCTTCAAAAACCATAAAAGTGGTGTTCATTAGTGAAGATTATGTTGCTGAACAAAACGTCTCAGTATCATAAACGTTTGTTTACCGCAGAGCTTATTTTCCGCAATAATCTTAAATCCGATGTAAAACTCCCGATGGCTGTTTGTAGAGAGAACCAGTGTGACGCTAACCTCCTGTTGGACTACAGACACACCTCATCCCTGCAGCACTATACCACGAAATCATTCAGACAAACAATGGTGATCAGTGATTGGTTGTTGTGCGTTTCTGTCTGGCTGCTGATTGGTCGACTGAACCTGCTGCTGCTCTCCTCCGCTCATTGGACACAGAGAGACACGGCTACACGAGAGTCCAGTCACTGAGAATCACCTTGACTCTTCTCAGGTGAGAGGAGTCAAGGTGCTCAAAGAGGGAGGTCTTAAAATATGTCAACTCTAGAGAGGAAGTGGCGACATGTGTCACAGACTGTACGGGGGGGCTCAAATTACAGATGCAAGGACTCAATGGCTAACAACATTGACCCCCCAGCTGATTGACTGTAGGTGAATGTTGAGTGATTCATCTGGAAAGAGGTTTCCTTTAATGCTGAGACACACACATAAGCGCCGGGAACGTCAAGAAGGTAGTTTCCAAAAGATGAAATGTGCGGTCAGGATAGGCAGTGCCTAACCACAGTCTTTATTAGAATGTGTCTCAGGATTACACATAGTTCTAATAGCCTTTTGACATGTCATATTTATTCATGTTGTTCATGAGAATTAGTTCGGTGACAGTTTATATTTACTGCATATTTTATTTGGTATTTTTGTTTAGTTTTTTTACTTATATGTTCAAAATAAATGAATAAGAATATAGAGGAACACACTGGTTGTGACACTGAGAATGTCTGCTCACGCTCACATACCAACACCAGCCCAGCAGGCTTTTTAGTTTTCCATTACTCTTCTCCTCAAGCAGCGACAGCTTGTGGATAAAAGGGGGGGGGGATACTGTGATGTGCTAAACTCACTAAGAGCTCTGCTAAAGCATGAAAAACCCACTGCCCACTCTCAGATCGCCTTGAAAACATTTCATTATGAGTGGCACTGACACGGCCCTGAGTGAGCAGCACAGGCTCCATCGAGCGCACAATGCAGAGGCAAAAAAGGAAACTTTCAAAATATATTCAAAAGCACCATCGATGTGACCGGCTACTTGCAAAGTAAGAGCTGGCTTTTTCAGTTATATGATATTGAGTTGTTGCATGTGTTGGCAGAAAAAGATGTTAAGCTCCAAACTGCGTTTACCAGCACATTGAACCGGACTCAGAGAGATTTAATTGCAGACGTTGCAGAGGTTATCAGGAGTACAAGCAGGATGCTTTGTTGCAGTGGAAGTGGATGAGACCAGGGACGAACTGGGCTCAAGTATCAGTGTGTGGCATAAGAATGCTTTTTGGGTTTTGATGAACTGAGTAATGACAGAAGTGCATATGAAATATCAGAGTATGTATTGGATGTCTTACAAAAGTAGAATTGTGTTGATTGCACAGACGTATGATGGAGCTGCAGTGATGGCATCAGAGCTTATTGGGTACAGGCTAAAAGAGCCTGTAGCCATAATTATCATTGATATGCGCATAAATTAAAATGTGGTGCTTTCACAATCAGCTAAATTCTTTCCAGAGACTACATTTTTTTTTCAAGGCTTTTGAAGAGCTCTCAGCATTCTTCAGTCTACAAAACACACATTTACTGGATGAAGTTGTGAAACGCTGCATCCTTACATTTAAAAAAACAACAACACATTTTTCAGGAAATATTCTGCATTATTTTTCTTTTACAGATTTTTCCATAAAACAATGCATGTCTGTAGATCTACAAATATTAGCAGAAATCTAAAAGTTTGCCATTAAAATAACAGGTAATTAACCATAATTTAAGATTATTCTTGTATGGATTATAAATGTAATTGTACATTAAATGTGTGGTAAGTGAGACACTATGTTTTTAAGTGACATGAAATGTATTAATAAGTAAATGACTATAGAAAGAAATAAAAAAAACATATTATTTTATGGATTTATTTACTGTCATGGGAGTCGTCACCAGCACTACGGTAGTGCTGGTAGGCCTCCAACAGAAACAAGCCTGAGGCTTAGAGGGATGTTTCTGCTCTTTCATATGAAACATATCCATATAAATGTATGGATTTAGACACACACACACACACACACACAGACACAGTAAATTGTAGAATTTACCACCGAACGTGGCAGCTCGCATTAGCTGCTTTATATCACCGTTAACTTTGTCACTGCACAATTGGGATGGACATTTTCCTCTATTTGGTAGATGTTTTATAACTTATAAGAAAAACTTTTATGCTGCGTTTCATGTTTTCACACAGTTGTTTGATCTTGCAAAAATTTTTTTATATTTAATTAAATATATATATATATATTTATTTATTATGTATAGAGGGGTTACCCAAGCCTGTATTATAGTGACTCTATTCAGGTGGGTTTGGGTCATTCACAATTCAGAGGTATGCAGATCTCCCTCCCCCCCCACCCCCCTCCCCCCCCTTCCTCCCTGCCGCCAGGGGCTCAACAATTTATGACACAGGCCAACTTGGACTTCCCAGGCTGTAAACAGCCGTTAACTGGCGGGGATTAGTAACGTTTGCAGGCCTTTGACTGAGCCGAACATCTTTCATGCCGTATGAGGGGCTTGTTTAGCTGAAGGTCTGTCAAATTGTGTTGACAGGAGGAGGGCGTGGCTCGTGACAAAGGGTGAATATGGTATTGACTGAAAGAGTGACGGAGGTAGAGAGGAGACACACACATTGAACGTTGTAAGTGAAAGTCATGTAATTATCTGATTTGGATTTGGATAATACAGAAACCTGCTAAAAGTTTAGTTGATCTAATAAGTTTCATGGTAAGCTAAAGAAAACCTTTTGTGTTCGTAGCTAATGCTAATGCTAATGCTTAGTTTATACTCGCTGTAGTGAAGCCGGCACGAGAATTGTTGTAACTTGGTGCAATCATGTGACTGTCACAAATAGTTCTCTGATAAAAACACTACTTACATGTCTATAGATTATACAAAGGCCAATTCACCTTGAAATGCTTTAGAAACAGGTCTTAAAAATGCACATTTGAGTAAATATTTTGCAGCCAAATCAAATAGTTTACAGGATACTCAACCTTTGTTTCTTTATAATGCATGTAATACTTGACTTGCTTCTTTACAGTTCTTGTACAAAAGCAATAAAGTAGTTCATGAATATGAGATATTCATTCCGCTGGTGGAACATGACAGACACCAGGAACATCTGTGTGTTAGCACCAGGGTCGAACTGTCGAAGCATCAAAGTGGAGAGCTTCAACTTTTGTTGGCAATGGCTCCTTTCAAATGTCCAGTTCATTTTTTTAACATTACACTTCTCTAAAAGGACTAATATTAGATATAAATAACAAGCACATATCCTGCGTTTATACATTGTGTCATAGTTGTTGCAGAGATGGGGCCTCATGACAACGACTGGTCTTAGAGGTCTTTGTTAAATGTCTTTTTAATGTACTAAACTTGTAACATTTCTAAATGTAGTAATTCATTAAATTGACTTATTAATACTGTTAATGTGCAGTCTTTAATTATTTTGTACTTTTTTATACATAATTTCTTAGTCATTGTACCTAAAAAAACATTATTTTTACGGTAAATACTTCGACTGGGTTGTTTCATAATGTAACAAATAAAAGCCCAAAACTTAAAGAGGTTATTAACCTCAAACATACTCGTTTTTTATGTATTTTAACACAAATATTCTGTTTTCCCATGGTTCCACGAACGTTTATTATTATTTATTTCATATAAAATAGGTTGTTTGCTCATCTGCCTCTAGGTTGGTACAAACTAACCTCCAACACCAGATCTCTGGCAGAAGACGATGGAATACTCTGGGATGGGATGGCGAGAGCCTCGCGATTGCCTCAGGATCTGATCTCTGGCTCTCAAAAGCATCCACCTGTTTTCTCCTGATGTCATACGATGACATCTTTAACCTGACAGATGCGCCGTTTGGTCATCTTCCACCCAAGGCTATGGACATATGCTCTGTGCACTTCAGAGGCTCCATGTGTGCCAACAACAATCAGCAGAGCAGTTTGACAGTTTGTATGATCATTTTGAACAGAGAAGTAACGAACAAAATTGGATAAATAAGGCGACCTGCCACCACACATATGTCAGAGATGAGAGGAAAAGAACTTTCTATAATGTTCCTGACAACATCACTGACGTTTGAAGTTGGTCTATACCTTCTACCACTTGTGGAAAAGACTTGTTCTGTGTTAAAGTGCAGAAAGACTAAATGTTTTTATCTATCAGAATATTTGGCTTCAATCGTTATTTGTTGGAATTTAGCCTTTCAAAAACTACATTTTTCACCGCTTTGTGTGCGGTCTAATAGAAACCTAACAGCACCATCAATTATATTCATACAACCACAATAACACTAAACCTTCTCTCTCTCTGTCTCTGTGGGAGCTGTCTCCATGTACTCGGCCCAAATTAAGAAATGTTTCCAGAAGGTGTTGGACCTCAGAATTGCAATCCTTTCTTTATGCAGATGATGTGGTTCTATTGGCTCCTTCATCATGTGACCTTCAGCACGCATTGGGGGCGGTTTGAAGCCGAGTGTGAAGCTGTTGGGATGAAAGTCAGTATACCTCCAAGTCTGGGGCCATGGTTCTCTGCCGGGAAAACGGTGGATTGCACCGTCTGGGTTGCAAGTGAGTCACTGCCCCAAGCCAGGGAGTTCAAGTATCTCAGGGTCTTGTTCACCAGTGAGGGTGAAATGGAGCGTGAGATGGACATCGATGTCCCAACCCTCATCTATGGTCATGAGCTTTCGATAGTGACAGAAAGAATGAGATCGGTCATACAAGCAGCCGAAATGAGCTTCCTTCGTAGGGTGTTTGATGAAAACCACCATTGCTGAGATTTATCATGGGTGGCTTCATTCGACCTCCAGACATGAGATACTTGTAGCGAGGTCTCTGCAGCAGCTCCATCTTTTTCACATCAGTCTTCATGTTTTTTAATTCACATGTCTGAGTCATTGAATATAATCTGATAATGATTGGACTCCAAATGTCCAGGTATTATCCTGAGAACATATACACCGGCAGCATTCCTCCTGAACTATTCACTGTGTTTATTTTACAGGAGGCAGTAAGAATCAAAGCCCTATTGGCAGAATGTAGGTTGCCATGCAGATGTATATATATATATATAGGGTCGTTTTTTTATAGACACTTAACTCCAATTAACCTTCATTCTCCTACTCGCCTGTAATCACATTATCCTCTGGCATTTAAGTCTATTTTTCTTTCATCCAAGAGAGGCCGTGTCCTCCTGCTACATGCCCAGAGAACGGCGAGGCAGAGCAAGAACAAGCTTCTCCTTGTGCTGGATCTCCCAGTTGGCCAGAGAACCAGTCTATGGTCTTCTCTCTCTCTCTCTCTCTCTCTGCGTCTCCCCCCCCCTCAGATCTCTCTCAATGCCCTCCTCACGCTCTCTTTTTAGCCCTCTCTCTCTGCTCCCTTGCAGCATATCGGAGCTCTGCCCGGGGGCCGTGTCCAGCGTCAGACAACGTCTGATTCATGTCTGCAGTCGGCTGCTGCGGTCAGCTGACCGTATAAGAGTATTGATTCAATATCCTGCCAGGATGCTGATCAGTTCCAGGGGACTTTAAGTGTGCTTAAATAAGGATAGTTTATTGACACGAATTTTAAAAAAATATCCTACTTTATTGTTTTTATCATTTATTTCTAATACATTCAGACATAGTGAGTCAAAATAAGGATTTTCTTTCTCGTTATTAAATGTTTGAAAATGGAAAATGGAGTTTGAAACAGAGCCCCCCCCCCCCCCCGCCCGCACAAAAACACATTCCAGCTGTCAGATACGTTCATTCATGTACTTCTATATGAACCCGTTCCTGACTACCTGCCTGTCCCCTAAAGCGATCG
The DNA here is from genome assembly GCA_032191485.1 of Leptoclinus maculatus. NCBI lineage: Eukaryota > Metazoa > Chordata > Actinopteri > Perciformes > Stichaeidae > Leptoclinus > Leptoclinus maculatus. The sequence continues at coordinate 3,405,461 of JAVDOI010000026.1, forward strand.
TACGTGATCCAGCTCACAGCTCACTCTCGGCACACTCCAGACGCTGCATGTTGAGCTGTCACCCTCACTGACACACATTAGTGGCATATTGTCAGAATTGATGCACAAATGATGATGCAGGAAATTTGCAGTGATTCTGACAGATTTTTGGAAAAGGTCACTTCAGTTTGGCTCATAATTTACACTTCTGCTCCGCTACATGTTAGAAAGAAATACTGCAGTGAAGTTCATTTGTTAGAAAGCTGCGACTACGAGTTACTTTACAGATTAAGATTCTATACGCAAAATGTGAGATGATGTGGTGAATTACGGTTCCATCCGAAGTCTTTCCCTTGTTTATTAATCGTTGTCTTATTTAACTAATTCATTGTTTGGTCTATTAAACAACTTAGAATAGTGAAAAATGTTCCCTGAGCCAACGGTGATGTGTTCAAATGTCTTGTTCAGTCCGACTCAAGCTCCACAATGACAAAGATATTCAGTTTACAATGATATACATTTTCTCAAGTAACACTTGAATGTAGGAATTCTACTGGCGGTGAAGTATTTTTACATTGTCCTATTGCTCATTTTAAGTTAAGCACAGGATGTGATGTGGACTGATGCTGTTCAGTAAATGTACTGTCACAGTAACCAGCAGGCTACGAGCAACAATACGCTGACAACCGGTCAGCTGTTGCATTAAAGTCAAATGTTGGCCTAAACTCTCACTGCACTGTAGTTCTGACACTTGACTTCCTTGCTGTTGGCTGCGAGTCACTTTGTACTTGTGGGATTAAAATCCATTCTGTAATCCTGTTCTTTGCAAGGAGCTGGGAAACAAAACATCAGCTAAAAGTCCCAGAAAATACGGAATATTTATGAATTCATCTGTTCTCCTTAAGCAGTAATGTGGACTCATTAGTCTCGTCCATTGCCAGTCCTGGTGGGGGGTTTGGCGTGCTGGCAGTGTGTTAAAGTAACACGTGTGAATGAAGCAGCTTTGTAAATTGAGGGTGCGTTCAGGAGAGTGTTCCCCTTTTTATTGATCATAGACACCATTATTTCCCAGGAAGCAGGGTGTGTTTACCTGGGACGAGCAGTAGAGCACTCCACAGCCATTTAAATAATGACACCGTTGCAAAAGGTGTTCGAGATAATTGTTTCCGTTTCACCCCCGACATTTTCTATTATTGGTGGAAATGCTCATAATTATTTTAAATAGCTTCCTGCTATAAAAGAGAGAGATTGTGGCAGATTTCAGAATGTAAACTAACCCTACGCTGCTCAGAATTCTTTTTAAACAACGCTGCACTCTTATATGATTATTTTTTTTTAAATGATGTGTACTCAACCTTTTGTTTTGTGTCTGCGCTAGGCCACCCATTAAAACCATCACCCTGTTTAAAAGTGTGCTTTAGAGGGATCTGTCAGCCCAAAGGTTGACAAGACAAGTGTACGAGGTCAGAGGGAGACACGGCGAACAACAGGCAGTGAACTAGACAGAAACGTGGCGTCCATGAATAATGCATGGTTAAAAGGGTTATCTAATGGCTCTTCAAACTTTTAAAAGTTGATCTTTGCTTCCAAAGAGATGCTCTTGGCTTAAAAGCCCCTTTTTTTTCCTAACTGACTGCTGTCGTCCTCCAAAACTCAGCTTGAGAGAGAGACACTGATTGGTTTAATTATGTTTGCAGTGATTAAGCATCGTAATGGTACTCATCACTGTGAGATGTGAATTATAATGATTCTGTGATGTGACATTTGAGCTACAGCTTTGGAAAACATTTATTTTTGTTTTTATTCGGAGCAGTTTTTTCCTTTACTGACACATTTTAACACACACACACACACACACACACACACACACACACACACACACACACACACACACACACACACACACACACAGACAGACTAGCAGACAATTTAAAAAGAGGGACACTCACCGTCTTTGGATGCTCGGTGGTCATGGCGGGGTCAGAGAAGAACAGAGACAGAGAGCGGAGAGCCCGACCTCGCGGCATTACACTCCCATCCCGGCCCGGCTCCCGGACACGAGGACGAGGCCGACGGGGCTCGTTAACTTGAAAGCGCGGGTGGAGGGCGGCGGAGCGCTCGCCGGAGTGTGTCAAGAGGAAACTGCAGGCACCAAACAGTCAGGCCGCCAAGAGGCAGCGCGAGAAGGAAAAACGAGACGGACAAAGGCAGAGAGGTTTCAAAGACGCCAGCAGTTTCTTCTTCCTCTCCCTCCTCGCTCTCTCTGGTGTAACTTAACCCCTCCGAGCAAGCAGACACACAGAACCAGTTCCAGACCTGTCCCCCACCGGCGGCTGCCTCTCTCCCCTTCTCTCTCCGTTCTCTCCGTTTTTTGGTATCATTTAACTCTTGATTCGGCGGGCCGGGCGATGAGCTCACCGCGGGGCTCGGGTTTCAAGCGCCTTCACTGGAATGCGAGGGCAGCCACACGGTGATGCAGAGGTGCTGGGGAGGTCAAAGGCTACCGGGGGTGGTGTGGAGGAACAGAGAGGAGAGGAGTGTCTGTCATCTGGGGGAGTTCCAGTGGAGGGATATCTGAGGGGCCTGGAGTGCCGAGAACAAAACAGGAGTCACAGGGGTCACGGGTTACGGATGTTTCGGGGGCCAGGCAACATCTGACAGCTCTGGAGGCTATGGACTTGAGGACATGGAGTACATTTACACTCTCAAAGACACACACACACACACACACACACACACAACCTCTCCTAAGTGCCAGATTTATTGCTCACTTAGAGACGGGGTGTTTTCCTCTGGGAGAAAAGCTTTTTTTTCTGTCGTAGAGTTTTCACATTTTAGTAGTCAAGAGGGTACATAACTACAGAGGGTGAACACAATCACAGGCATACTAATACTTGTATTTGCATGGAGCACATTTAGCACAGAGTTACAAGGTGCTTTAGAATAATGATAAAACTTCAGTGAAATGGATAATTAGATAAAATGCAATTATAAAAGACAGACAAACAGGTTCTTAGTAAAAGCAGGAATGTGTTATGGACAACAGTAAACGTACCTCCAAGGACCACAGAGGTTTTCTACGTGGTTCTGAACCATGCATGTATAAAAAGAACTGGATGCAGCGGTGCAGGCGGGGCCCCGTTCTTTCCTATGAAAGTTGCTCAGTGGTGCAAGAAGCAGAAAAAGGTTTTACTGCTGGGTATAAAATCACCCAGACCTTGTGCATCCATGTTGCCCACAGAGCAAGCGCACTAAAGACAAGGTAACTCTGGAACACTTTCTGAACAACATACAAGCTAACAAGCCAAGCGAGCTAGTTACTAGCTAACAAGCTAACAAGCCAAGCAAGCTAGTTACTAGCTAACAAGCTAACAAGCCAAGCGAGCTAGTTAGCGGCCTTGCAGAACTTCTTTGTATTAATCTTAGCTAGGATAGTGTATGTTGTGACTGTGCTAAACACACTGTTAACAGGTTTCATTCTTTGGTAGAATCTACTTCTAATGGACACGGTAGACGGTGTGCTCTGTTGTTTGTACAGGCTGACAGTGTTGCTGGTACTAGGGCGCAGGCAGACGTCTCAGAGACCTGGACAACCAGTGTCCGTTTGAAGTGACCCTTTCATTCAGCTCTAGGAGTCCATGTGTTGTTTTGTTAGGACTGTATTATGTTGTACGGTGTCCCTGCTAGCCTACTGTATATGCTAACACTCTACAGCAGCACTTCATTGTGAATTGGGTCACTTTTGTCACTTTTATTTTAAGTGGGTCCCCAGAAGAACAGGTTGTGAAACACTGCTCCACACAATGTTTTCTAGAGACATTGTTTCATAATCAATCTTGTTAAAGCAATGCCAACAACTTTAAGCAGGCAGTTTCTATGTGTTACTTATTTTCAAGATAATTTGTTTGGCATTTCTGCTTCATTTGATATTGCGACGGACAGACAGGAGAGGCAGGGGACGACATGCAGCCCTGGGCCGGACGAGTATGGCAACGTATCCTCGTACAGCGGTTCAGATGATGTCATACCACAATGCTACTCCTCATTTTTCATGCGTCTTCCTACAACAGTCCAGCAAAAGGTTTTATTTTCTGCTCGTTATATACAGTCTTCACAGGTGTGTGGGTTTCTGTGGTCTTTCTGGTTCATGATTACGTGGATTACACACAAATTTATCTCGTGGCATATCTACAAATTACAGTGCATTCATTTACAGTTTAATTTCGAGCTGTAGCTTGTTCTGTAAATGCTAGTGTTGTTTTTTTCTGTCTTCCTTAAAGCGCTGCAAAGCTATTGCAGGTACACTCCAGACTAATTATATGGTGTTTGTGCCACCTGTGGCGGTGCAGCAGAGGTGTGAGGAGCGCTGCTAATCCCACCGATGGCTAACTTGACAATCTAGCCAATTCCAAAAAAAAGAGGCAAAGAACAAAGTGATGCCTTTTGAAGATACCAATGTCAAACTGACTTCCCCTCTCTCAACCCACAGCGTAACTAAAGTAACCGTGGTTGATCAAAGATTTGTTTTCCGTCCTGCTGCTCACTTCTTCTCTGCAGCTCCGGCTAGCTCTGAGCTGCAGCTCTGCCGCTGGCAATGTGTGGTCTTTATTAAGGAGAGGAAGTGTGCGAATGAGCACTGCAGGCCCGACATCTCAGGAATCTTGATCCTTTTTCCCCTTGTGGCACTTTTTCACAAGCGGGTCCGAGCTAATCGCTTACACTGATAGCAGGGTTCTGCACGAGCCCCCCCCCCCCCCCCCCCCCCCACACCTTCTCCGTTTATCCTCCTGGTTTGTGCAGCATGCTGGGGAGTCGGCTCGCATACTGTTTGTGCAGATGAGTGTCGGAGCGGGCACACCCTCTGCGGGCCTGTTCCCATGGGAACGGCAGCGATAGCGAACAGCTTGTTTTTGTGTTTTTTGGCAATGTTGCCGCTGCTGGAACACTGACAGGCACTGGGGAGGTCTGATATGCAAAAAACTTTGCCAGGTAGACTTTATGTGAGAAGAATGTTTCCTTGACTTTCCCCTCCGTGTTGTTTCATCCACGCTGAGATATTTGGTCCTACAGCTCCAGAGGAATGCACCTATCCGTGGGAGATGTTGATCGAGTGGAGGTTAGGTTTCCACGCCACAAGCCGACAGGCTGAACTTGTTCTCGAGGGTTCACAATCCTCAGGTGGATCACGAGATCCGTTTTAGTCAAATGACTTCAGGTTAGTGTTACACGTCTCCGCACGCTCGGCCGACAGACACTTGGCTTTGCTTTTGACCCTTTTCTCGAATTCCACGCTGACTAAACAGGAAAATACGTTTTTTTTTAAATCTCCTCTTTCCAGATAAATTCAAATGATAACATCAGTCTATGGGTTAGCTGACTTCATTAGCATACTTGTAATTGTAAACCTCCCGTCCTTGACTTAAGTAAACCGCTCCTTTTAGGGCGCTGGATCGGCTAGCGATGTTGTGGCAGCACAGATCAAGGCACGCATTATTAAAAGCATTTTAAAGAAGTCAATCTCAAACTGTGAGGAAAGCAAAAAATATGCTCCTACAGCTTTGTGAAAACCAAGAAAAGTTAATTAATGTTGAGACAAAAAAAAAAGTCAATGGCCCTCTGTGTCCAGGAACAAAGAAGAAACGTCCCCCGCTGCCTTTCATACATCAAAGAAAACCTATATATTTATATTTGTTTTCATAAATACTAGAAACACACGGAGCGCAGGGGGAGCTTGAAATGAAATGAAAGTGCACATTTATTGTGCAAACAACTAACTGACTTCATGGTGTTTGGACTCCTGAATGAAAACACACTTCAGGAAACCCTTCACCAGCCTCCTCGCTGAGAGAGCAGACGCCCCCCCTCTCCTGCTGCCCTCTCTCCTGGGACACCAGGGTAATTACATCATTTGGAAACGGAATGAAAGCACTTTACAAGCGAAAGTACGCAAAATGCTTTATTGCTCGCAGAATTGCCAATTAAAAAGCAGCACCTGGAACGCAGAGGCTCAGCTGAAAACGGGCCCTCTCCCACACCGTGGCAGACCTGGAACCAGTCGCCCCCCTGGTCCACAGAGGCCCCTAGAGAATGTTTTTCTTTCCATCCTTTTTTCCCCCTCTTTTACCCCGGCTTTATTTGTGAAAAGTTGCCGACAATGCACCTTCACATTGGCTTACTTAGCCTATAAGTCACCGGAGCCTGACGTGCTCTTAAACATATTAATAAAGCCCATTTCCTACAGAGCATATGGCACGGCTACAATGTAAACCTGCTCGGGGCACGCTACTGAAAAAGAAAACAGTCATGATTCTCTCCAGCACCCAGTCCACACTCCAGTAGGTGCACCTCATCCAACACACACACACACACACACATTTAGACGAGTCCAGACCTGGCTGTCCAGTCCCAGATGTGTCCCATGCTCAGGTATGGTTCCCCCAGGAGAGAGAAACAGACCCAACTGAACAAACAGAAAGGTGGAGAATAGAAAGACATCTTTCATATTCTGACACTGCTCTTACACAACACCAACTGAACACTGTCAATGCTTTACAAGGGACTCGTGTCTAATGATACCATGTTACCTCCCTGGATGAATAACATTAGTTCAAGGCTCCTACAGGACTAAAGGCGCTTTCACAAGCCGACATTTAGTCCGTTTTAGTCCGACCGGTTGTTTTAGTTTTGGTTTCCAAGCGAACCCTAGTGCGGTCCGATTGCAGTGACAACATAAGCCGACCCGATTGGAGGAAGTGAACCGATAGGGGATCACAGGCTGCTGGCGTGGGTATTTGTTGAGATCGACGCAGGTAAACAACGGGTTAACATAAGTGGGAGAGGACTGACTTGAAGTCTTGAAGAAGCACAGCTAGAAAAGGAAAATAAATACTTGAATTACAAGTTTGTGAATCAAAGTCTAAAGTTTATTTCCCTGACTCTGTCCTGGTCCTCTGCCTAAACGGTAGCTGACTGACACGTTCACCACACCCCCTTATGGAGTCCCCACTCTGCCCAACCACAAAGTGACACACCCACAGAAAAGATTAACATCAGCCCACACCGCCATGACGGCATCGGTGACAATAAAGCACATGGGCGATATCATGGCGACAGCAGTCACAGGCTCACGTCTGTGGTGTCAGAAAGGAGGCCTTATTTACTTTGCAGATGTCTGTACCGGCGGTGCTGGCTTATTGCTTCTGAGCCTCACTGACATAGTCTTATGGGAAATAAATTGGCAGAACCACACTTGATGCCTGGCATATTACTCACGATGCTGGTTGGGTCCCTGAGGAGAGACATGAAAGGAGACGGATACCCGACGATAAGACATATTGTTGTGAATGACCGTCAAAGGATGTGTAAAACCCTGAGCGGGGCTCGTAGCCACGGAAATCGTGCCTCTAATGTCCAAATAATGGCTGCTGTGCTTTGCACATCCCTATAAGATCCCGGCTACACAGTTTACCAAGTCCAATGTTCTCACTTGTTAAGCCTGCGTTGATTTCAGGGATTTATACAAAAGCCCAGTGTCACGTTTCCTCCTTCACGAAATACCGGCGGGGGAAGAAGTAAGCTCTTTCATGTGTGGTTTTTTTTCGTACAAGTATTTGTACAGCGACTGGTTAAAGGCAATTTCTGTGTTCCGCTTTCTAATTGTGGGAAGAGAGGTCTCAGCTGGAATACAGGAATTGAAAGAAGAGCTTATCTTTTGATGAGCCATATGAGGACTCTATTGCCTAAAACCCTCTGGGTGACACACAAGCAGCTGGAGCTAGGATATGAGTAACCTGCCGTCTAGCTTCAAGTCGGCGTCAGCGTGCTGGCTATACCGCATTTTAATAAGCAGGTGGGCGGAAGCATGGGATTTTGAGCGCTTAGTGAAATGGGGACAAACCAACATGAAGCAATCGAGGTCTGCGCCAACCTTAAGAGGGAAACACACAAAGCAACACTGTGCTAACGTTATGCTAACGTTAACAGAGAGTCCAGATCTGAGCTCATTACAAACTTAAGCAAACATGAAATGGTGGAAACAAAATGATGGTGTTATGGAGCTAAATATACTTGGTATATAGCTGTGCAGGAAGCCGCCATCATCCTTCTGAAGTCCTTTTTAACTGCAGCTGAATCTCCCTCCTGTGACCTTCTCTGATCAGAATAGGACCTGAAGTGACCTGTAATGTTTCCATACATTACCCCTGAGCTCGGAGCATGCCTGGCACTAATGCCCCACCTGTAGCACCGCTGCCTGTGCCAGCACGTCCGACTCAGGAGTAATATCCATATATCCAATATCTCTGAAATATTCATTGGCACACCTGGGATGCACCAGAGGAGGCGTATCGTGTGTCAAATAAGGATGTGGCAGCAGCGTTCGTGGAAATGCGGGCTAATCGCAGTGAACCATCGTAAAAGCGAGCCTCCACTGTGTCATCAGTACAAATGGAGAAAATAGAGAGGGATTTGATCCAGCTGCACATTCAGAGAAATACTTTTCACAGCATTTGTGATGCAATGATTGCTTTGAGGGGAAATTTGATGGTTCATACGAGTACACAGCATGTATACAAATAGGTTCTGTATTTGCTATCAGGCTATTGTTACTGATTGGATGGGGAGCAGACTGTAACTCTGACTGCCTTCTCCTGCACTCATTGTTTTCCCCTTATCTTTTGTATTTAGATCTTCTTAATTCGTTTTAATTCAAACTAAATTTGAAAGGGATTATAAGCAAACCAACCTGTTCTAACTCACAACTCGTCAAGTAGCTTGTCCAGTTCCCCTCAGCGCCTGATACACACACAGCGAGACATCCTTTTATTGTCTGTGTGAGACCCTCCGGGCTTTCAACTAACTCCAATGTACACCTGTCTGCACCAGTGGTAGATGGTTAGAGCAAGTCAAGCAGCATTAACAGTGAGTAGGTCCTCGTAGGACGATGATGGGTCAAACAAACACAGCCAAGTAGTCTTGTTACATAAGTAAACATAAAAACCTACGTTGGAAGTTTATTTCGTAAATATATTGTATGCATGTAATGAGCGTAAAGATGACAGGTCCAACACGAGAGACACGAGGGGAACCTAGAGCATCGTAGTTTGAATTGTAGGCCCGCTGACTCGGCTGATTGGTTGATGAGTCGGGAGTGAGAATGTCTTGAATGAAATTGTGTGTCATGAATTTGAACTGGTTTGCAACCTTCTGACTGCTCGTGTGTCGTGCTCTGTCAGACTTCATCGTAGCGATAACACCCAGCTCTAAGCATTCACTGACGATACAAATGATGGCCAAATGTACAAAAGTAAGAGAGAGATTTCTTCATTTCGTTTCTCAGGGAGCATGAAACACATGGAGGAAGAAGCAATGCAACAGATGTATTGTATGTAGGTGCTTAGCAGAAGCTAGTTCACTGCATCTGTCACTGATCAAGATTTTAAATGTATTTATTTGTGCACAGTTTTCATTTGGAGTTGGTTTATGTAGCATCATGTTCTGCATGATTAATAATTGGGCTTGGCCCCAGATAATTACGCAGAAAGATGTATGCGATACAACCACAGCATCCATGTGCATTTGACTGAAATATTCGTGGCCTTATTAAACCAAAACGTAAAAAATTGAAAAAAATGAATAGACTTTCTTCTAAATTCTTAATTGCATTGAGTCAAAAAATGCTAACTCAAACTGTATCAATGTCCCACAGTCGGATTGGTCTCTGTGCCGTCTTGTCATCTCTGCAGACTTTCCTTACTTAAAACACACACAGCAGACAAACATAAAGGTACGGTACACTTCCACCCTGAGGGTCGGCTCAGAGACAAGGGATGATTTACATGTGAGAAAAACAACTTAACAGGAAACTCTGTCTTCATGTGGCGTTGTCTATACTTTAGTTTAACCAAACCGATGCTCTGTGCACACCGCAACACTCGGAACAGCCCCGGAAAGGAGGGGGTGGGGGGGGGCAGCTTAGAACATCTGGCTGTGGATGAGTATCGTCATTACAGAGTCGCCATGAAGAGCAGCGAGAGGTTTGAGATATTTCAAGACAAAGGTCATTTGCCTCTCTCATGTCCTCTAGTGTCTGTAAACAGAGAGTTTTCCATCACCTGGCAATGCTGAGGTGGATTATATGTCAACGCATCCCGGGATCGTAAGAAAAATGGGATACCGTCCACTTTTTCTTTTTTCTCACTGTTGTAAAGTGAAGCTCATGTCTCAAAATTCCACACAAGTGGTGCACTGTCCCACCGCACACATGCACACCTGGCCCCCCGAGAGGGAGCGGTGCTGTGAACCGAAGCCGGCTCGTCGTCTCCTTCCTAAAACATGCAGCATATGGGCGAGTTACACGCAGTGTTCTTCTGCTATGCATTCCACAGTAGTTTGAGTGTGATGGGACGCTTCTATCTGCAATCTAAATGTGATTCCCCCCCCCCCACACCCCCCTTCCCCCTCCCACGCCCACCCTGGGCTTGGCACCACCAGCTGTTGAATGCATCAGGCCCCCGAAATGGCTCCTCAGCTGCCGCTGTGGCACACGGAGCAAAGCCTGACGGACTAAGCAGCTGCGGGGCTGAAACAAGGCAAGGTCACTCTGAGAATGCAGCTCATTGCTACTACCTGCTGACATATTCCCATAATCATTGGAGCACTCCAGCTCAGAAGCTTCGTATCGATTTTTTTTGGGCGGGTATAGGTAGAAAAATGTCCATTACAATTTTCACATTTTCAGACTATGAGATGAAAAGTACATTTTTGCAACCTTAAAACATCAGAATCAATATGCCCTCAGCTCTTCAACCGTGTCAAATGACTGTCGTAAAGTATCTCCGTTTTACTCAAGTAGTCCTCTTTTGTAATAGGATTAGCATCATTTGTAATCAGATTGATGTAATTATGCTTCTTGGAATTTGTCACCCTCCAACCCTGTTAACTGCAGAGACGAAGAGCGGGCAGCTGATTTATTGTTGCTGTTCACACTGTGCATGTTGCCCTGTGGCAGTGTACCACTGCACCACTCCCATATTAAAGTCTTAAGAGACAGCTGTGTCTAATAAACCAATCAATGGTGTCAAGTTCATGGAACATGTGGCACGAAGTGATTTGATGCTCACTGATCTTCCCAGAGGGTGAGGCTGAGAGTCAGATTCAGTTTATTCAGTTGGTGGATAGATTAGTGAGGGAAGTGCTAAACCATGGGGCAGTTTGTTAAAAAAGAGAATTCATGAATTGATTAAATTTGTATTTAGGAGAAAAATAAACATCCAAATAAGATTACAACCTGCATCTTAAGCATTGTGTCATGATAACCAGGAAGCTAACAGGGCACACCTTAAAGTCATATGTTGCCATAGAATGATATGAAAACTAGTTAGCAAGTTAGAAGTTAGCACTAAAAGTAATCAATAAACCGTTTTATATTATATTAAAAGTAATGGATAAAATGGTTAAATTGATCAGAGAAAGGTAATGGGTAAATGGGTAAAATAATTAGCTAAAAAGAATGAGTGAAAGATTGAAATATATAGCAAAAAGAATGGGTACGTGGTTAAGATAACTAGCTAAAAGAATGGGTACGTGGTTAAGATAACTAGCTAAAAGAATGGGTACGTGGTTAAGATAACCAGCTAAAAGAATTGATAGGTTGGTACAAATAAGTTTGGGAACACCTGAGTTAGCTGAACTGGGCATCAATATAGCACATACAGCTTTAGACCGACTAACCCACTTATTAATGAACGTTAAGTACTCCTCCTGGGAAAGGACTAAACCTTGGAAAGTCCATTTGATTGACTTCAACAACCCTTCCCACCCACCCCCTCCATCCCGCCAGCGCTAAAAGGGTGTTTCCTGACAAGTGAGGTCGTTTTACATTTATGCGTTAAGGTTTTAAGGCCACGGCTTAGGTTCAAAATTTATTGGCTATTGTATAATGTTTCACGCAGGAGTCTGGGCGACTTTGCCTTGTGTTTAGCCGTCGGCCTGCACTCAGGGAAAGGCCGATGTATTTTGATAGCAGTGAGAGTTGAAGCTGTCAAAGACTCAGCCTGAGGGAAGCTCACCTTTTGCATTTCAGACTGATTACGTAAACCTCTGTCGCACAACAAAAGCAGCTCTGTGAGGTCCTGCCGTGCACATTATAATTACCTCTGACTTTGCCCGGGCAGATTATTTTTACATGAGCTCCAAGGTTGCAATTTACAGAATATTTTGGCACACGGTCCAAATGAACGAGGTTCAAGCGTACGATTTATGCTTTTAGAACATGTACTTGCACAACACCCCGACCTGAGAGGGTGGGAAACGTCCAACGAGGACAACAGGTTTTAAAGTAATTGAGATCATGTCAGTCGCTTCCTTTGTAGAGCCAGACAAGCTCGAGGAGGCAGTTTGCAAGACTTTTACATTAAAGAAGTTGGATATAGTTATTTAATTCGGCAGCAAGGACAAGTATGAGCGTGGGTTGCAAACAACGCAGTGATGTGAATGGCTGTACTGTTTGTGTATAGATAGCCCCCCCCCCCCCCATTGTTATCGCCGCCTCGACCCTGTTCAACAGGTTCACGTCGGCTCTGATTAGTACTTCATCTGGATGTGCTTGTTTTCTATCTTAACTCTTATCTGCTCCACAGTGTATTTCCTTTCACTCTGACTCCTGACAACTTCTCCCCCTTTGCTCCCATCACTCTCCCCCATCTCACTCACAGCGAAGCTCATCAGGGGAACTATGAGAAAGCGCCCCGCAGCTTTTCCTGTCCACACATTCCCGCAATAAACCTTGAATGTCAGTGTTAAATAAAAGTCGACACATATTCACTCATACATCACACACTGACAAGAGGCCGGCTTGCATGCTCAGTACGCACACAGCGTGACCCCTGACCCAGCGTGACACACTAATGAGTCATATGACCGTGTGTGTGTGTGTGTGTGTGTGTGTCAAGTCAGGAAAAGGCTCTTGTTAAAGTCAGATGAAATGTGGATTCAAATTACGCCTAAACTCTCCCCCATCTTCCCATCTAGATAAACAGGAAATCAGCTTCTGCGGTTCCAGAAAATGTGGAACGAAGCCAAGCTGATCTGTAATTTAGTTTATTGCAGGGCTGCACGAGGCTCCCCACAAGCCGCCTATTTTGGTTTCTTTAGGCCTTTGGCTTTGCTTTACAAGCTCCCTGTTTTATCCTCTGCACTCACGTCTCCTTGCAGATTCTCTTGCATTACTGTCACGTTTCACTGACTCATCGTGAACACAATTTTGATTGATTTGGATCTATTTTCTGCACGTTTCTCTGAAAAAACTGCTGGAAATATTCATGTGACTTTCTAAAACTAGCTGTGCAATAAATTAAAAAAAAAAGTCATACAAGCTGAAAACACTGAAAAGCTTGTTTTAGTGGAAAAGCAAATGATCAAATCAAATTGCATAGATAAATCACCGAAATCATTTAGTCAAGACAGTTATTATGTAATGCGGCACCTTCTACTAACCATTTTCAATGTGTTTATTAGATAAATTATTCAAATGCACATAACTCACTTTTTCATTTCTGAGGGATTAGTATTAGAGGAAAGTGTGCGAGTTGTTCCGTGAAGCCAAAACAATCCAGACTGTGAGCAGGCTGGACAGCTTTATCAGTTCTCTTTGCTGAAAAGAGGAAACATCCACAGGTTTGTGAAAGCTGTCAGCCTTTCGTAGAACAACAGTGAGTCTCCCATTGTTTCTCTCTGCAGTACATACATAATTGACAAACGTTCTGACTCAGACAACGCCTGTAATATTATTGAAATTTGCATTATGTATCATACTTGTCTAAAGAAATGAAAGGGGCCGACTGTTCCATTTGGAGAATGCATCTTTCTTCTGCAGCTTTTAATGCAGGATTGCCTTGTTGCTTTTATTATTCTATTGTCCTTTTGTATTTGAAACAGGCTTTCGCTTGCTTCACTTTTTATTATGTTGTTTTTTTTGGATTGGAATGCATGATCAATGTCTAACTGGTATGGACTGAATTGTCTTAAAGTAAACCACTTTTCTTTCCTAAGCCAAGACTCTGAGAAGTTCTTGTTCAGTGAGACTATGTAACTTTGATAGAATAGGAGTAAAGCCAACATTACATCAGCTGTTTTCTGTGGTCATTTGAATGCTACAAAATAAAATGGTGATTGCTGTTGTTGCAGTGTTTGTGAAGTGTTGCGCAGCTCACTGGAAAAAAAAAGCAGAAGCAGCTCCAGAGACAGATGGCTGGCTAGCTGGCTAGCTGGCTAGCTGGCTTATTCTTCTCCAAAGCGGTGGGGAGTGAGGTGGAGGGGCCCCGCGCTGCTGCTGACCAACAGCCTCAGCTAACCAGTGTAGCATTAAAGCATGCTGGAATTAGCAAGCTAGCTAACTAGTCCAACAAAGTTGAGTGCTTTTCTACACTGTGACATGAGTGTGTCGATGAAGCATTAAAAGGATAGTTTGTGTGTTGAAGAAGGGGTTGTACATGTACTTTTCCATAGGCGAGGTCACCTACTGTAGATGGCGGTCGGTACGCCCCCAGTTTTGGAGAAGCAGAGTAGGCCTACAGACACAAGAGCAACGCCATGTAATGCTGTGGACGGGGGCAACAGCAACACGTCTTTTAGTTAGCTAAAAGAAAGGCCCACCTATAGACACATACAGTATATCAGCTTCATCTCGCCAGCAGACAGCCTTTCTGATGAGAAACTGAACAGAAAGTAAAACTTGTCTTTGCTCTCTTCAACGCCTCAAGACGAAAACAGTAGAGATGAGGTTCACTGTCAGTTCAGTTCCATGACGTACAATATTCTAAATACAGCTCACGCTAAGGTGATATGGATTTTTTGTAGGTGTCTAAAATACGTCCACAGCAGCTCCCGTGCTGGTACTCCTGTCTGTTTCTCCATCTGCAGTATATACACTGACTATGAAGGACGACCTCATACAACCCCACAAAACACAAACTTATCCCTTTATTTGACTCATTCACTCTGACTCTCTATGGTTCATAACGTTACCACTCCACTGCCCGTTTTAGTCGTTACTGCAAAACCTCACCTCACTGAGTCAGTGACTCGGTGAGTCGGTTTAGTTTCTATGAAGTTAGTCCGCTACGACGGTCGCAACGGCACCAGTACACATGAAAATAGCCGCCATACTGACCATCCTGCTACAATGATTTGAATTGGAATATTCGTTTTACCTCTATTTTATTGCTATGATTAAAACACAATTCAACACACTCAATGCTTTTGCTGAAACAAGCCTTACTGGTATGACAAGTAGCTTTAGGCCAGCTTTTTAGGATGCTAACAGAGAGAAAGAAAAAAAAAGAACTGTACTAGAAAAGCATGTGCAAAGAGTTAGGATCTTGACAGATCCTTTCAACTGTCGACATAAACAGTTCTCCGTCTCTTAATGCTTCTCTCCTTTATTCCTTACCTCATCCCAGCTAACTCACTCTTACAGCCCGGCAGGTCGCACCGCCTCCCACAGATGGAGAAGAAATGCTGAGACAGCATCATTAGGGTCGGTCGCCCACCGTTTAGCAGACACACCCTGTGTCTCCTGTTCCTGCTGATGAGCAATGTTGTGAGGCTGGGTCACCCCGTCCGAAAATGTGAAAGACACAAAGTTGAAGGGCAACAGCTTCACTGTATGGGATCAGATCAGTCTCAATAATTGCAAATGCACACAAAAAGACTCACAAATGCAAACAGAAAGACTCACAAATGTGCACAGAACAATTCACAAATACATTCCAATGCACACATCAATGAATTACGATTTATATAAATGTTAAAAAAAAAATCACAAATATCTTTCTGCATTTGTATGTATTTGTTTGTGGATCGCTCCACATTTGTGTGGTGGTTTTTTGAGACTCCCCTGACGTGGCTGGATTCTCAAATGCGTTTTTTTCAACATGGACCTATCTGTAGCCAATCAGATGTCAGCCTCATTTTCAACCAATCACATGAGCGCAGCTCCCCCCTCCCCTCGCCAAAACAAATGCAGTGCGATCCACAAACAAATACATACAAATGCAGAAATATATTTGTGATTTTTTTTTTACATTTATATAAATCGTAATTTATTTATGTGTGCATTGGAATTTATTTGTAAATCCTTCTGTGTGCATTTGTAAATCGAATATATTTGTGAATTGTTCTGTGTGCATTTGCAATTATTGAGACTGATCTGACCCCATATCACTGTGCAGGGCGTCCCTGTTGATGCACTTCAGTTGGGCAAAGTCATATCCTGTAAAAGCCCTCGAGCAATTCCTGCTTCTTTAGTATTCTGTCTTTTTCCCAGCCAGAGATAAGTAAGAAAGAAAAGAGACGGCACACATTCTGGTGTGCTAGCGTTCGTCAGTGTAGATAAATGCTTTTATGGTCGCTCATCAGCTTTACTCACAAATAAACCCTCCTCTGCTACACAATGTTAGCGTGCTAACACACCAAAATGAGATTGTGAACCTGGTAAACAGCCTACATCAGCATGTTAGAGTTGTCACTATGAATATGTTAGCTGATGTTAGCATTTAGTCAGAGCAGCACTGCATAATTATAGCCTTGCAGAGTCATTGTTGTATTGATCTAAATTTTCACGTCTTTCTTCACATGCAAAAAAGAATAAGAATAATGTGTTGACCCACACTTAAAGTTAAATTGTTCAGGCAATGTTAAATACTTGGGATGTCACTTTCGTTTAATTTTTCTTTTGATAGCCTGACGTTTATTGCTGCTTTGCAAAAATGTGTTCAGTAGTTAACCGATCAACGTTTAACTGTTGACATCCCTATTACATACTCAATTATTTGTTATTAAGACAGACGTACTCTATGATAATGAAGAACATATTGTAACTAGAAGAAGTGCGCTCAGAGAGAGCGCAGACCTCCGTCTACACCAAATGCCTCGCAATTTTGCAAAAGTTCTATATACGACAATCAGAGCTTTCATTTAGCAGCAAACAATTATCTGCTATATAAGGATATTAATGTCTACCTGAGCAGAGAATGAAGTCACTCTCCCTCTGTGTGTGATGTAATCCAAGGTTCTCTGTTTTGGTAGCCAGGCCGGCTGCGTGTGCATGTGAGTCCCTCCCTTCAATAATTTGTGTATCCGCCCAATGATTCAGATACGCTCCAAAATCGACTGGGTTCTTCTTTGGCCCATGTTACAACAAGTTTCATGTAAATTGGATCCGTATTTTATTCCTTCATCCTCCTGACAAACAGACAAACAAACCGAGCCGCAAACATACTGTAACCTCTTTGGCAGAAGTAATAACGAGTCGGTGAAAAACAGCACCAGATGGCTCAAACGATGCAACATAAAACTCCCTTTTTGCAGTGACCTTGTTTGAACTTTTCTAGGGCGAGAGGACAAGATCCACTGAAACACAGGAGCAGCATCAAAGCAGAATTCTTCCAAACACATGAAAATTAAACTTTGAACACTAAAAATACAATTTGAGAAATGCGTGTTTGACGTGATCCAGCCAGATAAACATTAAATGAATTCCCAAGGTAATATTTTAATCAGACACTTCACACAAGTCCAAAGTGATAGCAGCGGGGAGACCTTGATTCTCTGCACCCCCCGCCCTACACACACTTTGAATAGACCTTCATTTAATTAAACATTATTATTAATGCATCAACCTGCCAGGCTGGGTTTTAACTTTAATACATTTCGAGATTGAGCTTTCTTCGCTGACAAGATTCTGAGTGATTAATGATTGAGGAGAGGTGAGAGCATCATCTTGGGGAATAGAAAATATGAACCAATAAAAAGCCTGGTTCAGAATTCCAAACGATCCGAACATTTTGGGATTGTATTTGTCCAAACATCACAGCGCTCAGATAGAGTCACAAGGCAAAGTATGGAGGGAAGGTAGAGGTGAGTACGGCAGCACCGCTCAGGCTGTTGTGTAAAGTAAAGCATCTCTGACAATGCCGCAGGATCAAATCTGGTTCCACAGCTCTGAGCTTATGTCTGTGCGATGGCTGCTTTTGTCTGGCCTCAAAGGCTTCTGAGCTGCGGAGTCACCTTAAACAAAGATGAGGCAAGAGAGAACGAAAGGTATCAACACGCGCACGAGCGAGAGCCTTCGCGGATTATTCAGAGAGAACACAAGCCTGCAAAGCTCTTATTTCTTGTTTTTCTCTGGAAGCACGCATCCCTCCGAACAGATAAAACGAGACCTTTTGAAGGTCGTCGTGTAACAGGTGAGCGATATTGGGACCTGGGTGATAACGGTGGTCTTGTTTTGGTGTGTGTGACGCCTGGCCTTTTATCTCAGGTGATGTGATCCCTTCATCCTGCTCAGCCCCTATGTTGCTAACCCTCCACCTGTGCTTTGATGTCCTCGTGTCTCTTAGCAGCTGTCAACAAAAAACTCAGGCGGCCATGTCCCCACGTTTGTGAGTCACCTGTGAACAATTCTAAGACGTATAAGCTTTCGGTAAAGTGTGTTTTTTTTTATTTTTTATTTGTGATATTTTAACCAGCACACCTGAAGGAAGAGCTTGTCAGTGGAAAACGTCAAAGCCGACGGCAGACTGAGCTCAGTCATCGAGCAACATGCAGAGACTCGCACTCTGGTTTTTAGTTTTGCAAAAAACTCAATGTTTGGAACCTTTAAAGTGACAACCGGTTAGAGTTGCAATAATGTACAAGTCCAAACTGAAGACGAGAGGTGATAGAGTTTCACTGCACACAGTGCCTGAGATCTGTTGGAACTTGACATTGCTCTGCCAGTCAAAAATCCACTTGAAGTCTTCACCTTTATGTGATCACTCTTGTGCAATATCTCTTTAAGTGTTGCAGGTCCTCGACCTTGTTTCTTTAGGTCTCACAATTCTCAGGCCCTTAGCAATTAGAGAGTTGTCAAGTACATTGTAGGGTTGCATACCTCTGTCTTCTTTTTTAAGAACTTGGACAAAGCTTATTCTGTTGTGAAACCTTTTGTGGCAGAGAAATGTCTGATATTTATGACTGCCATAAGTTTTCATCCAGAGTACATTCTCCAGGTTTGGTTTTATTAGTTTCATTCATAGCAGGACTATGAAAGCGATGTTCTGAAAGCAGAAGTGGCTCGCCCACCTATAAATGAAAAGTGGAATTCATGAGAAATAAAATGTTCTCTCAATTCTATACATTCAGGGAATCTGCTGCTAGAGGCTTACTTGGTCTGGTATGACCACTAGCTTTCAGTTAATGTTGGCTGACTTTACAGGGATAGGTGGAACCGACATTAGTCTACTGACTTCATGAGCCCTTTCTCCAAGTACTACTGCTACATTTTGAGCGTGTCACAGACAAACGATTCAATGGTGTAGTCACTGTATTGCAACTTATTCATCTTCCATCATTTTATTTGTGTGTCCTAAGAATGTAAGATGTTAACAATAACCATTCTGTGATTCTACACATGACAACATGAAAGAACGACGACTTAGTTGTATTAACTCTCAAATCTCAGGTTCTATAACAACAATGTCTTCAAAGCAACGGACTTAATCTTGAGAAAGAAAGACACATTCAATGGACTAGTATAACATTCCCCAACTTCAGCAAACTGTGGATGCTTTTTCTCTTCTTTACATTAGACCAAACATCCTGCCATACACTCCACTGTGCTGAGTCTAAATGATGCCGTGACCAGATGGCTGTCACTAATTACTTGAATAGAGGATGTTCAATGTTGGCGAAACATATCTCAGCATTTCAGAATAATGACGAATTTGTAATCCGTGTGAGAGTCACATGAGTCATAGAGAGGTGCAGACTTCCGTTCCCTCGTCTTATTGAGGTCAATGTTTTTTTGTTTTGTTTTGATTTATTTAATTTTAGATTTTCAGAAGGTCTCTGGTTTACACAAGCGTAGGAGTTTTTACCTTTTAGTTATACAAACAACTTTGTACCTCTGGGTCTGAAAAGTGAAGTCAAAGCTTCATGTGTTAAAGCTGCATTCTCTCTAATGTCCACCAGGGGGCGACTCCTCTGGTTGTATAGAAGTCTATGAGAAAATGACTCTACTTCTCTCTTGATTTATTACCTCAGTAAACATTGTAAACATGAGTTTATGGTCTCAATCTCTAGTTTCAAGTCTTCTTCAATACAGCATGATGTTCATTTAGTACATTATGGTCCATTTAGAGTCAAACAGACCATAAAGCAGGGGATGCTTTAGGGCGGGGCTACTGTGGTTGACAGGTCTCTTCCACAGTGTTTAACGGTCTGGCAGTTGTCTGTGCTTGTATGCTTTTCAGTGTGTTTTCACTTCATGAAGATGAACTGTAACTTTTTAGTCTCCTACAAATGGCTTATACAGCGTTTAATTGCACTCCGCTCTCTCCTGTCAAAACAAGATGACGATGGCCAAAAAGCAAAATGGCGACCAGCAAAGTGACAGACTTTAGGCTTCAAAACCGTAGTCCACAAACCAATGTCACAGTCACTACGTCCATTTCTTAAATCATATTTACCATGACATCTATGGTAAATATACCACTCATGAATTCTGGAGTCTCAAAAAGGCGGTTGCTAACAAGTGACTAAATGAGACTACTAAACGTCATCCCATCAAAAACTAGTCCACCTTTAGCCTAGTGGTGGTGACGTGAAGTCATGCAACCATGGTGTAGTTTGTTTAAAGTAAAGCGTTGGCTTTTTACTTCTGGCGACTGCATTCACACTTCAAAAACATAAAAGTGGTTTTCCTCTGTGAAGATTATCTTGCTGAACAAAATGTGTAAGTATCATAAACTTGTGTTTTCCACAGAGATTATTTTACTATCCAAATATTAATCCAAAATAGAATGAAAAAATCCCATTGTGTTTTTGTCGAGGGGACCAGAGCAATGCTAACTTCCGGTTTGGCCTACAAAAATAGTTTCTCCTGCATGTGGTGACTTTTGGTGGTCACAACGGCAGCAGAGAATAGCAAAGCATTTGAATGTAGTTGCATTAATGGTGATATATTCTAATTGTACTGGTCCAGGGTACTGTGCGTCACTTGCAAAAATTGTCCCTCACATTCATTATAGGAGACGAAAGCCTCTGAAGATGAAGGGCCACTTAGGTGGCATCCAGGGTAACTTCAACATATAAATGTATCCTTCAGGCTGCAGCAACTTCAGTACCTGTGCCAGCAAAGCAATCCTTTTGACACCTAATTAAGACACTATTTCATGTCCTCCATCACATATAGTCCGACACAGTGCTTTTCTAATGGCCCCAACTGCCACAGAGTTTATTATCTTCTTAGTGGTAATTAGCTGTTGAGTGTACTTGAATCCTTCTCCAGATGCAGCCAGGGTATACAGTATGTGGGAGGAAATTACTCCCTTGGTCGCAACAGGAGACCCGACCCCCCGACAACACATTGTCGAGCGGTTTTATCTGCAATGCTAAGAAGAAACTTATAGGCTGTTTAAAGCAACAAGCTATAGGATTTCCATATCCATATTCATTCTTATTGATGACCTTTCTAAGACATATCCAAGATATAAAACCATGATAATGAGCTGCAGATAATAAGAAGCACCAATTTAAAGTAGGTATAGGTGAGAACTGAGACCAAAACGTAAAGCATCTAAAATGTACTCACTTTTTCTGTAACTTCTTGACATTTTAGCAGTGTTTCTAGGAGTTCTGTTTTTACAGAGTGTGGCAGTAGCACATGGCAGCACTTCCCTGTCTACTAAACAACAGCAGTGATTAAAGAGTGAGCTCCCCTGCTTAATATAAGACTAATCCTCCTGCCCTTTAGGGCTGTCAGTCTAAACAGATGAGCGAGCAGGTCAGGAAGATTCATCAAGGACCTCTGGTCGCTGCTATTGTGCTGGTTCCTCTGAACTCCTCCTTAACCAACGATGTATGTGTGTGAGAAATGACTATATTAATATTTTCATATTAACAATAGATCCAAAGTGAAAGGTATCGGTCTTAGTTCTGAGTACACCACACTACTACGTTTCCATTTTAAAACGCATATTTCTTGCTACATTTACACTGAGCGTCAACACTACGCCGGAGTTTTCGAGCACAGAAAACGGATAATAATACGGAGTATAACAACGCTACCGAGGACGGATACGTTTGAAAACGCCGGGGTTACCTCCTAGTGTGGACGGCGTAACTGCATAAGTTTGGAAATAATGGCGGCCACGACGCGTTTGCTACTTGATTGGGTCTTAGCAGTCACGACGTGTCCTTCCCTGATTCATCACGTGACAATCACAAACAACAGCCTTGATTATCGATCGGCTACCAGGTTAATTCAAAATGGATCACGGGTTACAGGTGTTGCTGACCTTTTTGTCTAAACTAGCAGCTGTTGTCCAGTTAAATTCTACATGTTATAATCCTGCTGACATGCGGAGGAAGCAGCTGTTATTGGAGCGATTAGACAGCGACTTGTCCAGCGGCGTTATCAGACCTACGTCTGAAGTCACGGTTTGCAGCTTTGAGGAGGACGATGGACAGAAAATGGAGGACTTTCCTTTTCTTATTAATGCTTATTTTGTTCTGCTCAACTATTGTGAAGTCCACACAGAAACTGTAAACGAACAAAAGCATGAATTGCTCTCCAGTAGGACAGAGACTTCAGCCACCGGCAGAGCTACGAGTGAGAACAAACAACTAAACTGAGGAAATGAGAGACGTGTGTTGACCACATTTATGGACCATAATCTAGTAAACTTTGATTTGTAAGTGTTCATTTTGAAGTAACTTTGATGTGTTTGTGAGAGAGAGAGAGCGAGAGCATGACCCGCAGTGTTGTAACTAACTTTGAAACACAAAACGTGTCTGTTTGAGTATATCGGGGAATCTGTCAGCTCATTGTTTTGCTTTTACAGGCCACAACTTTACAACCTTGTTTATGAGTCATAGCATGCAGCTCATTCAAGAAAAGAACAAATGGACCCACTGTACGCTACCCGTCCCGCACCAAACTGATAACACCCGGACCACGCCTTTCGAGGTCTCGCCTATTTCTTCGGTACTGTGCGGTTTACAGCAAAGATATAGACAGTGAGAATGATCTTTTGACAGTTTATTGAGATCATTCCAGCAACATTACTACAGCTTCAGCGTAAATATCTGTAAAATATTTTACAGACATGAAAGAAGTTCATATTTACAGTATATTTAACAAAACAAAAATCATCTTTCTGTGGTCAGAGTCCCTTCATTTGTTAAAACAAAGCTTTTATTCAGACATATTTGCTGGATAGTGTAATGCAGTGACTTGCACGGCTCCATTCCAATTAGTGCATCTTTCTATTTGTTGATTGTTATTTACAAATGAGCAAATGCTTCCCAACATTCGCTTCTCTAAAATATATATAAATTAAATTGATGATGAAATGAAATGAAACATTCTGGCCATTATGAAAGGCAACCTACGTAGAGAGAAGGGCTGGCAGCAGCGCTGTCTGTGTGGACAAGAGGAGAGACGCAGCGGTTAGCCTCACGCTGCTCACGCAGGCAGTGTGGTCCGGGCGAAGGTTAGCCGTCAGCTAGTCAACATATTGAAGCCTTCAGTGGTTATTTCTCTCAGAAGTTGGTGGAGACTTAAAAGATGTTGGACTTAAATTCTTCAGGTCACCAGAAAAAAGACAAACGAATGCTAACGTTGTCTCTGCTGCGTGTGTAAAAAGGACATTCACTGTGTCTTAGCAAACATGCCGTTCATGTACGACATTGATTCATTTCAAAGTGTCATCTCACTCCGATTACCAATACTTCTTCCATCGGGGCCGTTCCTTTGGTAGAGATGTTTTGAAAGGATGTGAACAAAGTGTTTAACATTTAACGTGACACATCCTCAAATCCCACTGTTCTAAATGTTTTCTATATGATATTCACAGCATTATTAATCAACTATTATCTCTGTGAAGATATAGTGGAGAAAAGTCTGAACTGTCTGACATGGATAACTGAAAATATAGACAGATGAAGCTAAAATCAACTGCACAACTAAGAGATAGGTCATAATATGTGTTAATCGTAATTTAGGTGGTCTGATCTTTTATTATAATTTACTTTTCTTTTGACTGTGTTTGACATAACTCTATGCTCTGGGCTCGTATGCTCTCAGTAATATACTCAGCCCACATAAATCACCAATGACGCTAAAAGCACCAATTACTCGCCCGGGAAGTTGACAGACAATGGCAATTGGTTGAAAAGGCAACTTAAGTGTGGTTTGATTGTCACGGGGATAATGTTTCACTTCTGTTGTCGCAGTGCGGTGAGTGACCTCTCAACCCCCCACAAACCCCTCTCCTAAATCAGTCGCTGTGATGTGGATCACATTCCTGGCTGTTTACATTATCCCCGTATGCCAGACGCTGCCACCAGCCTTTCACACCTGTCCTGTCACGTCCTCGGAAGGGAAAACTGTGATACATTTTGGGAACAGAAAGGCCTTTGTGTGTCTGTGTGTGTGAGCTTAATGCACAGACATTCACACAAATTCAGAATTGCCCACATGCCAGGACTTACACGCAGCTGAGAGACGGCCCACACAAATTCACGCAGAAACACAGCGAGACACATATTCGCACACGCACTCATCGGACTGTCGAGGCGTCAGAAGAGTGAGTTATGGAGCGGGTGAATGTGTCTGAACACGGAGGGGAAGATTCCATTGCTGCGAGGAGTGATAAATGAGAAAGGAGTGAGAAGTGGAAGCTCCTCACTCCGACTGAGACGCCACAGTTGCTCAGCGGAGAGACCACAGAGGCAGATATGTGCTGTCACCTCAGTGCCATCCTTCATACGTACACAGTTACAGAAGCTTAACAAAATCTGGATAGTTCCTTATCATATCAAGAAAGTTTTAATTTGCTGTAAAAAGACTCTTTCACGTTTGGAAAGCTTTAAACTTGGTGCTCTATGGAGTTTTCTTTTCTGTATCCTTGAGGTACAATGGCTTGTCTACAAAAGGCTTAGCAGCCATGATTTGAAGTTGTCTGTCTCACACACGTCTGTTGGAACAGATGCGCTTCTATTTTATTTTCAACACAGCTGTCTTCACAGGCCACTTAATGGCTCGCGTTCCACTTGTGCTTAACGCCTGGAACACCAGACTCAAAGCGTACTTTTACGATTCTAGTAATTCTAGTTTCTACCATTTTTGTGTGTGTAACTGCAGTGATGGTGGTCAACACTGCCTGAACGCATCCCGTGTAGACTCAGACGGAGGACTGAAGCTGTTCTGGTAACGTCGTGAGATTTCTTCAGATGTCTCCAATCATGTGACTTTATTATAGTTGACCATGATGGACGGTGGAATTTAACTCCCGTGACACTTTGTCAAAAAACGTGTCATGCCGACAATTTAAAACAATTTCTAGCGTGTATGAAGCTCTTATGTCGACTTTATTAGTACCTGATTTGGATAGATCCAGAATTAGATGTGAGAATGACCTGGGAATAAATGTGGATGGGGAACTATGGGGTGAATTGTGCAGAAATGGTGCTACCTCTATTTTAAATTCTAGATATAGACTGATCAAATGTAACTTCCTCCATTAGTTCTATATCACTAATGGATCACAACTCCAATAGTTCACCCCTTTGTTTTAGATGTGGTGTAGAAAAGGTCACATTTTAAATCTCTACTTGGCAGTGCCCTAAACTAAAGAGGCGTTGGGGTTGGCAACACCCTATCCAGTATTCATGGTGTTGACTTTCTATTGGAACTGTAGCCTTGTTTATTGGTTAACTTTACTAAGGCCAACCTTAAAAACACTTTGTGTAAGCAGAGTACTTGTCTTCTCTTTGTATATTTAGTCAGGGTGGCTATTACTACTGCCGTCATTGTCATTATGTATGTCATTCTCAACTATTAGAGTAATCACCATGGGGTTTTGAACTGATAATCATTGTCCCTACAGGATGAATCCTATCATTTTGCTGATGCTTTAACTATAATTTGTATTATTTTTTCCGCCAGGAGGATCATGTGATCCGTCATGTGTATGCCGTGTCTGTGAGTGAGTGTGCACCTCTGTGTCTGTCCACGTTCTGTTACAGGAAACTGCATAATATTTTGGGTTGCCATTCATGGCTGCATGTTCAACGACCTCTCGTGGTTGCAGTTGACTCAAATGTTCCCTGAACACCTTTTATGACCTGTTTTATACTGCCACTGATTACCTGCTGACTCCTCACTCACTAGTCTTAACCGGCCCCAGACCAGTAGGGGCCACTAGTGATAACAGCTGTGTACCGACCCCCAGCCCAGAGACACATTGGGGTAGAAACAGTTTGCACACTGTTATTGTTTTGGATGGTATTTTTGGCTAACAGCTAAGAGCAAACAGAGCTACCAGTACACGCAGTGCTGAGTACATCGCTGCCACTCAGCCACTCTTACACAGGCAGACAGCTTGATGAGTTTGATTTTGTTTAATTTCAAGATTGTATGAACTGTCTTATAAGACAACTTCAAGCCGATTGCCTGCATTTAGTGCCGCCTGTTTTTGAGATTGAATGAAGTTGGTTTTACGACACGTTGCAGCCTGTTAGTGTTTAAACAGGGGGGGGGGGGGTAAACCACTTTTATTCATTCAATCACACAATACAGCTGTGGTATTCTGATATCACTGTCTGGGAATTATTACATTTACTTCAGCAACTACTTTCTTGTTTGTTTGTTTTTCTTCACAATGAGCTAAACCCACAGACCCGTCTCATGTTTGCTCCTCTTGGTCGGTTCGTAAGAATTGAGTGTGAACAGGAACCGGACCACAACTAAAATGCAACAACGTATCACTTATTCCCTTTGGGCCAGACTAAATGAACCCAACTACAGGTGTGAAATCACCCTAAAACAGGCAACAGAATTCTGTTCTCTATCCAACAAATTATAAAACTGATGATGAATTTCATTCCCTAATAAATTGCAATGTCCGTTATGGGCCACAGCATCCCTGCCTTCCCAGTAGTTTCTTATGAAGCCTTCGACTGTAAGTAGGTTCTAAAATGCATTTCTGATGCAGAGAGCTTGTTTGCTCTGAAAAAAAAGCTTTCATGAACTGGATTCAGGCTGACATAGTGAAATATTAATAGGTTCAAGAGTAGAAAAGGTTTTGACCTAAAAATCTCAGAATGACTCTGCTTCACCTGTTATCTCCTACACATGTACGCCTACTGACACATATGTATCCTCCTGACATCAAATACATGCTTTATATCACACAGCCGTTACCGGATCGGCTCTCTGTTATCTTCTTCTTTCTTCCTCTCTCTCTCCCTCTCTACTACTCACACTTCACAGCAATCCATTAAACCACACACTCATCGTTGCCCACACACACACACACACACACACACACACACACACACACACTTCACAGCAGTGCACGCAGCCCAGCCCGCATCACCGCCAATCCATTTCTCATCGTCCCCACTCAACACCAGGATATTGGACTAATGGGTCTGATAGCACGCCCACTGCTGTTGCAGGAATTACCGGGTGTAGTGGGATAAAGGACGATGGGAGTGTCAGGGGGAAGAAAGTAAAAGACGAGGAGATAGAGGAGGGGAAAGCAGATGGTGAGAGAAGGAGAAGACTGATGGAGCTGACACGCTGGGAGACACAGAGATGACAGGGCCAGACTGACAGGAGGCAGCAGCAGAAGGAGGCGTGTAGAGTGCACCTCACTGTAGTCACACGGCGCTGCTCAGCTGTCAGCGCCCCTGGTGTACAATCTAAACATCAGGATCCTTTGATTGTGACATTTTTTTGTTTCTTTTGTGCTTTTTGTCTGAGCTCAAAGTAAGGGCTGTCGGACGAAATGAAAGCAGTCGAGAGGAGCTCGGGGGGGAAAAACAAAAAAGAAACAAGTCGCCTCGCCGGCCGCATAGCAAAGAAAACACTTGTCTGGTTGGACTCGTGTTCAAAAATGTGTGTCCCGAAGCTCGAGTGATTTAAGCGCTTTCTTCCCACATGCTGTGATAACCGGGTCCAACGCTGAAATATTGCCTTCAAGATGGCAACAGTTTCTCTCCACCTGACTTCTATTCTCTGAGACTCAGATGGCTTTTGTCTGCTGGAAATTAATTATTCTGTATCCATGAATGAATGTAGGAGGCCGTTATTGGATTATTGGAAAATTACATTTCTGCAAACGGACTTATTACTAAATAAATTAGTGCAACTACAATTTCCTTTTGTCTGTGATAGTCCTGATTTAATAAATAGTCATTATCTCCAGGCATGTGTAACAAAAACGTGAAAAACAAATGTGCCGGTGGGTTTATGGATGGAGATTTGAGCCTGGAAAGTAAAATTATAGAAACATGTTTTTAATGAAGTTTTCAGGGGAGGTGGGGAGAGATTTTGGAATCACACAGCTCTGTCCCTCCTGATGAAAAATAGTCCTCCACTGGTGTATAACAGGAATAGATTTGTTTATTTGGTGAACCTGCGAGTGTGACATTTTTTTCCCATCTTCTTGCTATTTTTGAATATGTCAGCGCAACTTATAATTTGAATGTAAATCGTCTCGTTCTGTCCCCCGGTCCCATTCATTAAAGCTTATTTCAGTTAAATCCCTTCGGAGAAAGTAAAGCAAACAGGATTCAAGCTAATGCAAACAGAAAACATCTGCAGCTGCTTGTGATCTTTTTTAACTGTGCGAAGGAAAAGAAGAAGAAGAAGAAGAAGAGAGGGACAAAAAAAGCCTTAAATCTTCCAACTGACTCGCAAACAAATACCCTGTTTATAGATGAATTATTCATATTCGACTTACTTGATTGCTACAAGGGGCAAACACAGCAGTCTTTAAAAAGAATCTCCTTCGGGCATGTCTTCTCTTTTTTTCACCACCAAAGTTTCCAGATAAGGTTCAGCTTTCCCCTAATCAGCTAATTTTAGATCCCTTTAATTAGCCGGGCCTCTGCCTTTGACTTCTATCACTTCCAAACTTTGTCTGTGTATTTACCATTCCTCCATCGTAATGAACATATCAGCGTTTTGCAATTAAGCAGAGAGGTTCACAGATGGGAGTAATGAATTAACTCCAATGAATTAAGATGTGTTTTCTAGGCTAGAGGAGAAGCGAGGTGTTTCCAGGGGTTAGTTGGTTGGATTCTGCGTGTGTGTGTGTGTGTGTGTGTGTGTGGGGGGGGGGGGGGGGGGGGGTTGTCGTGTGCATGCTTGTGTATAATTGGATTCTCGTTGTTGGAAACACTGAGTAATTTTTCAGTTTTTCTAATGCTTCACTAATGTTTTTTGGTTTGATGCCGATGCGTGCGGGTAGATCTATTTCACAGTTGTAGTCGTATCGGTTCATTCAGTGTTAAGCCTGGGGAGACACGCGCCATAATAGACTGAAAGGTTAGCTAGTGGAGCAGCCAGAGGCATGTTCCACTTGAGTCTCTACCTTAAATTGCTGGTATTCATCAGTGTAAGTGATGAGTCGGCATGATGAATGGTCTCTCATTAATATCATTATGCTATTAGGCTGCGTCTTGCTCTCTCCGCTCAACCTAGAACATGCATACGTACCCACTTGCTTGTGCATCATTTGGGTCTGTTTTCTCTCTGCATTTTACCTTAAACCGATCCCTTGGTCTCTCTTTGTGTGCCCTTCTTTCTCTGCCAATGCTTATAGATCACTGAATTGAACTGCAGCGAGGAGTGATGTCACACACGGATACTTTGGTACCAAGTCCATGACAAACTTGTTAAAAATCAAAAGGACACAGCTGATGTTATTTTTCATTTAGACGTTAATTCAACATGCTATAATACGAACTACACTTCCTTCATTTTGAACAACAAACCTGTGTTGAAATCGGCTGGAAAGCTAGTAACGTTAGCTGTTAGCAGCTCAGTCCTGGTTTGCTAAATAACGGAGCTAACAGCTAACGGAGCTAACAGCTAACGGAGCTAACAGCTAACGGAGCTAACAGCTAACGGAGCTAACAGCTAACGTTGACGGAGGCTGCATTGAGTTACATTATGAAACGCTAAAGCTCTATTCAGTCAAAATGAGTATTGGCTATAGGTCAAATTAGAGCGTTGTGTTTAAATTGAATCTTTTAAAATGTTTTTGCCACAAACTTGAATAAATATTTGTTTGAAGGAATTCATTTCACAGCAATATAAAAGGAAAGGAAATGCTGAGCTGTTTAGCTTCTTAACAGTAGCTCTAGGTGTTTATTTCTTTAGGTTGAGTTTTTAAAGGATCTACCGGGACGTTTGGTCTGAGTGACGTGTAACAAGATATTTCAAAGACAATGTTCTTTATCTATACACTGACAGCCTTTAAATCAAGTCTGTGTCTACAGTCTACAGTCAAACTGTCTGTAAGCTAACGGAGAACTGAAGCAGGTACATTAGGTAAAGTACATTTACTCAATTACTGTGCCCAAGTACAATTTTGAGCTACTTGTACTTGAGTATTACCATCTAATGTAACTTTATAATATAGTACTTTTTACTACACTACATTTATTTGACAGTTATTAGTTATTAGGCTACTTTGAAGAGTCAAATTTTGTATACAAAATGAAAATCAACGAATAAACAATGATGTATTATTCAGTAGTGTATTTATTATAGCCTAAATATTGAGTATGTAAAGTAGCTAAACAGTCAAAGTGTCCTTGGGAAAGACACTGAACCCCAAATTGCGGTGAATGTGAACGAATGGGAGTGAATGGGAGAATGGCATGTAATGTAAAAACAAATGGAGCTGTACAAATGCAATCCATGTACGCAGGCCTCCACAGATGGTGCACAAGGTACGATCACACACAGTAGGGTCTGGTTTGCTGCGTTGTAACAACGAGTGTTACCGTCAAAACGCCACTGACTAAAGATGCGTCTCCTCAATACCGGTGAGGAATTGTAATTTACTTTAGTCTCATATCAAATAGTCATGGACATACTTTATTGTCTTTATCCACTCCCTACATAGAAAGAAGTTTGGAACAACATGTGTTATAATGAAACGGACATGGAAAGGATGAATATCAAAATGTGTACTCAAATGTAGTTGAAACCTCCTGGTTTTAAACATTTAAAAAACGATTTGTCGTTTGAAGAAGCAGAACACGATTCCAGGGTGGAAGCTATTAAAAACCAGGTGACCGTGTTGGAGGCTCCATTTGGGTTTCATCACCACCCTTCAAGAAGAAACACTGAATAAGAATAGAGTTGGCAATATTATGTATTTACGTGTATGAGCCTAAAACCAGGTTGTTAAAAAGACAATTTGTTGGCAATCTTTTAGAAGAACCATTAAGCCACAGGAAGACTCCCTCTAAGTCCACCCAGACAGAGACATGCATTCTGCCTCTCAGCCCCTCTGACCCCTCACACACAAACACACCTAATATACCTATCACAGTAGATTTATTCCCTCCAGATATATAACCCATAGACCTCTCCAGCTACAGCCTCCTCCTGGAGCGCTCCAAGCATATGTTCTTGAACCCTCACAGGTTGATGCCTTATAATTATGGATATAAACAGATTGTGCACATGGTTTAACCTGCCATGGGTGATGAATGGCAGCCCGATCCTGCTGCATAAACCGCCGGTGCCAGAAAAGAGTCCTCTTGGCCACGCAGGGTCAACTGCATGAGGAGGATTTAATGAGGGGGGCCATCCAAACAGCCTGGGTGTCCATCTGTCCGCTCGCTCTGCTTCTGCATGTCACACATTTGTGAAGCTGGTAGCGGCGCTGGAGCAGTGGGGCTGCTCAGTGAGGTGGATGAAAGCATCACAGAACAGCTCACGTTACCCGAGTAAGTCAAGGTAAAACAAGAGGAGCTTGGGAGACTAAAACAAGAAGAGAGAGACCTTTTATAGCAGGGCTTCTCAGCCTGTTGTACACCGTGGACTTGGTCGTTCTTCACACCTAGACAGTACTGATACAAACTCAAAAGACAATTGACACTTGGGAGGGAAGGAGCCTCGTGTAATGTAGCTGAATATGAGTGTAAAAAGAATTACAGTACAATTAGACTAACCCAAAACCACAGTCACTAGAATAAAGGTCTTCTGGGTGACATTACAGTAAAAGCTACAGATGGAAGCTTTTACAAGTCTTCTCAGAGCTATGACTCAATAATTATTGAGATAAACAAAGTTTAAACCTCAACAGAAATAACTTTTTAATGTTCTTTTCAGTTAAACCGCACTACTGGGAGGACGCGAGTGCCCAACGAGCTGCCCGGCTGCAACGATGACTGACGCACAAACAGGTTGGATTCATCATTCATCACCAGTCCTCAGCTCACCCGTCCAGGAGAGTTAGCAGCCACAGTGTTGGTTGCATCGTGCTGGACACATGCACCCATCAGTTAGTTGAGCTGTGAGGTTGTCAGCTGCGTGTCTGCCTGGTATACTCTGTCAGGGCATTACAGGCCTCGTGTAACTTTAGCGAGTGACCGGTCGAGTGAGAGAGAGAGTGTGTGTGTGATGATGTCATTAGCCCTGAAGTTAGAAAAAAGACTCTAGACTAAGGTGGGCTGACCTGTAAGGTGGACTAGCTATCCTGCTTATCTTCTATTTCTAATATTTATTTGAACTGTTTAACTGATGGCATTAATTGGTCAAAATGCGTTAGTTAACAGTTGATTAGCATCCCTATCCACCATGCTTTGTTGCTACACTGGCTACAGAAAATAAGCCCAACAGCTGGCCCATCTCTCCATCTCTCTAAAGGTTTAGCCTTCTGAGTGAGCTCAGCTCACCGCTGTGCTGCAGCAGCCATGACAGCTGAGCAGGTTAGCAGGCTAAGCTAAACGATTAGCAATGTTTCTCTCCAATCTCTGAAACACTTTGCTGATATTGTTGCTCGCTAGAGCCTAGAATCACAATGTATCATCTCAAATGTATGCAACATCGATTCTGGTAGCCAACGACACAGCAGGATGACACTTTTGGACGTGGAACTTTAGCCCACTAGGTGATCTGTGTTTGCCTCCAGTTAACACGTAATCATGACAACGGCTGTACAAAACGGTAGAATTGTGGAAGTGCAAATGCTCTGAAAACCAATTGCACAAAACATACATTATATATAATTGACCCTTTGTTACGGTATTATGAGGCATTATGTTTTTTTTGCTGAAAACTGGAGGCGGCTCCAGTACATTTGAAAACACACAGCACACAAACCAATATGGAGCACTCAGGTGAACCCTTCATCACTGAGAATGACAATTAAGGCAGGAAGGAAACATTGTGATATCAGACATGATCAATACGTCTGGTAATGTGGATTGTCAGCAGGGATTATGATGAATGGAGGTGTAATGGAAGTAATGCTGTTAGTAATAATGGATGGAAATATTATTGCCCGCCTGCTCCGTCTGAGCGTGCCGTCTTTGT
The DNA here is from genome assembly GCA_032191485.1 of Leptoclinus maculatus. NCBI lineage: Eukaryota > Metazoa > Chordata > Actinopteri > Perciformes > Stichaeidae > Leptoclinus > Leptoclinus maculatus. Next base: position 3,438,831 of record JAVDOI010000026.1, read on the forward strand.
GTGTGCTGTGTGAGCTGCTACGAAATGGGCGAGCAAAGCTCCAGGAATGGAAAATGCCGACAGCAATGACACCACAACAACAACAAAGAATTGATCTGCAGCTTTCCTGAAAACTGAAATGGAAGTTGTTCATGATTTGGGGGGGGGCTGCTGCGGTTTGTCCAACAATTCTCTGGCTGTAATCTCCACTGGCAGCACACTGAAAACATTCAGTTTGAATCCAACAGCCAACAGCATTGTCTGGTCTTTATCAACAGTCTGAGGACCATAGCCGGACCAATGCTCTCCTACTCATCTTATATTCAGCCCGAGGTTGTATGACATTCCTCGGGGGGATGTGCCTGACATTTGGAGGTAGACTCTCATAGAAAGAGTAATAATGTCACAGGGGCTGTGGGTGTATTTTGGTCTGGAAAAAAAAGAAACAGCAGACAGACAGGCATTGTCTAATGCAGAGAATGATTTAATCTGCAGAGACGGAGATAGAAATAACCTCGGAGAATATTGAGTTTTCTGTTTTCGTTAACCGCAAACGACAGTCCGTATATTACAGTGAAGAAATCTCAGGAATGTGCACAGAAGTCATTATGAAAATAAAGCCTGCTGCTGCTGTGCCTGAGAAGAAATTCAGAACATCTTTGCAGCCCAATACAAATACTTATACTATACTGCATGCATTCATAACAATACATCATATCTTACAGCTTGTTCTTTCACCAACACATCTTAAAACATAATGCTTTGTACAGTAAGACTAGTTCTAAAAGGATTACTTCATTCAGGTATCCATGGATCAACATGTAGTGGGGTATTGTTTCACAGCAAACACAATATCACAATAGCCTGCATTAAACATCGTATGATACATTATTTTATTAATACTGCTACTTTAAGTATGACAGTGTTTTAATAAGAGCCGTTCCTTTGAGCTGCACTGATGTGGTCTCAGTGTGTCTGTCCAGCGCTCTGCTGGAGGACTGGATTGGGATCCAGTGGTTTTAACTTTACAGGAGTCAAAAAAAACAACCAGATATAAACTGTGGGTTCAGGGATCTAGATAGCGTTAACAAGAAAGATGCAGTCAACAAATTGATTTGAGAAGAAGATTAAAGCAGGTCATGAAACGCTCGGCGGCTGCACAGTCTCTGCTCTGAGCTGGTGTCTGTAGACCTCCGTTCAAACAACAAGGAATGTAACAACTGATAACAATACAATTAGATTCACCATCTCTTCTGGATCTCTCCAAGCGTTTCCTGTGATTCGGCAAACATATTCCACCTAAGAGACTTGTTAAAGTATTTTAGTGTGATTCTCAGTAATGGACAGAGAGGTCTGAGAGTGAGTGAAGGTCTCTTCACAAACACCACTTTGACTCAACACAGTATGATTCCTGATTTTAGCAGCTTTTGTCCTCAGAACTTTATCTGAATGAATTGGCATTTTGTGAGTTTTTATTTTGGAAGCCTCTCGCAGTCTCGCGTGCTACAGTACCACTCTCCTCCTAAATACAGCTAACATTGCTAACAGCACTAAACGAGCTAACAGTGATAACTGAGGGGGAACCGGAGGGTGGGTGCTACATTTCTGCGACGTCGCTGTTATCAGCTGTAACCGCCGTATAAGAGCAGCAGCCAGTAGAGCACACTCACTGGATGTAAACAGAACTTTTGCTTATCTTCAACTAAAACAATGAAGGTCATAAAACTAGATTTTGTAGTAGAGTAGTCAAGTTTCCTTCCAAATGTAATGCACATTGTAGGAGCCACAGGCAGTTGCCCATTGTGTACATACTTGTCATGTATCAAATACTCCTCTCCTGTACGTTTGTAATGCAGCTCGGAAAAGGCAGCTCTAGCCACACCATGGTCCACAAAAAGAATAAAAGCATCCATAGAAACCATAGACCGTGAAGTGGACGTCACTCATCGGTTTGTGGTCTGCTGTTTTGGAGCCTCGAATTTGCCCGTTGTCATCTTGTTTTTTTGCAACCAGTGGAGTGTGGAGGAGTAACGCCGTGGTAAAGACGCTGTATATGTCTGTGGTAGCGACCTGTCAATCACAAGGTAGCCCCGCCCTAAAGCATACTCTGCTTTATGGTCTGTTTGACTCTAAATGGACCATCATTTACTAAATGAACATCATGCTGTATTGAAGAAGACTTGAAACTAGAGATTGAGACCATAAACTCATGTTTACAATGTTTACTGAGGTAATAAATCAAGAGAGAAGTAGAGTCATTTTCTCATAGACTTCTATACAACCAGAGGAGTCGCCCCCTGGTGGACAGTAGAGAGAATGCAGCTTGAAGACATGAAGCTTTGACTTCACTCTTCAGAACCAGGTGGTTGCTGCCATCTGGTAGATAGAAACACCATAACTCACTTTTTGGCGGATGATCAGCTTTACCAATAATCCTCTTAATATCATTGATATCTATGTGAAAGAGAAAATACTGTGGAACATACAACTCAACAGCGCAGCAGTGGAATGTAATGCGCAAGCAGTTTAGAGAGTTTAGATGGACGGTTTTATACTTATTGACACATTTCTTTCTATCAACGCTGGAAGCCATTAGAACTGTTCAGAGTCCAAGATGACTACAGGTGTCATCCACCAGTACGGAGCAGAAGATATACTCTGAAGACTGTTTTTTGGCGTATTCCTTTTTAATTGTAATATAAGGTGATTGGCCACCACAGAATGAACAGTAACGGTTTCATTTTAGTGTTGAAACAAGACAAGAAGTCCAAACTTGCGGAGAACCCACAAAGTACTCGCACAAAGTAGATTTTCACATGAGACTCAAAGCTGTAACGGTGCACCATAGTCCCTTACTGCTGTAACCCTAGGAACAGGCAACACGGGCAACACTCAATACCTTCATGCTCCGTCTGACCAGATTCATTCACTGCATTTTCCCTCACAAGTAACAGCAAAACTGTTTCAAAGCAGTGTGGTACAGTAGGAGTGTGTGCTGCCTCTGGCTGTACATAGACTGGCTGTGTGGGTGTTCCTGTGTATATACTGTACAGGTACTGTGCAGGGCTGTTTTTGCAGGCACATGTGTTCTTGTGTGTGTATTCACAAAGTGTAATGGATAAAAATGTGCACATGTTGCTGTCAGTGGCGATTGATGGATAGGGTGGAACATCGTTTATTGACACAACACCTTCATGTTTCACAAGGCCATCAGTCATACAGAATGCCCATCTGCTGCTCCAGGCATGACCGGTAATTCACACACACACACACACACACACACACACACAGAGCTGCTGAATGTTTTCATACATTTCCTCCCAGTAGTCATGACCTTCACTCGTTGCCACATTCACACTGAGAAGAGGTAGCCTCCCACAATACAGGCCTTTGGGCTTAAAAGAATACTCATAGGTATTTCAAAAGGACACTTACAATTAACATCACCATATCAGTCTGCCAAGACCTTAAAATGCCAAGAGGACGTCCTGATAAAAGGAACCATTCCTGGAACACTGCGTAAGGTCAGTGCTTCTCTTGTGGCCTTTCCATGCAACTGTCTTGTTTTCTCTGCTTTTCCTTTAGAGCCGCACTAATGAACATTTTTCATCACCCATGGTTCAAATCAAATGTGTAAAAGTGTAAAAGGTCGCTCATAGTGTCAAAGAATCATTCCCCTTCAGAGAGCAGAGTCAGTGTCATTCAGCTCATTCTTTTGGTATCCTCTGATGAAGCCACTGTACGCTGCATACCAGCACCACACAGCAGATGGACGAGGCTAGCAACTACCTGGCGAACATAGCGAACGTATGGGCCAAAGAATCGGGGGTGAATTCACAAAGAATGGATTGCGGCCGCTGATAGCACCATGAATTGTTCATGGGCAGCCAATACGATGAGTGGGTCTTCCCATTAAGAGAGACACTGTGCCCATTTACACACGAGGCACAGCGATTCAGTGAGCGCACACTCTCTGAAGACATCAATGACTTCTCTGTAACTTTGTTAATTGGACTGATTTTGCTATAGGGCTCATTTATATAGATAGGGGACGATTTTGAGGCAAAAGTCTACATATTACCTAATTCAAGTCCGCACAGGAGCAGTGAGACGCTGTTTCCTTGGTATCATGGTTTACTTGTTGAGGGTGCTTTGAGAATAACAAAGTTTGTCTTATTTAGCAGCCGGAACAGCTGCACAATCCCTTTTGTGAACTCGCACCTCAGATATTTAGCAAAACTACGTAAAGAGTGAATATTACATTTTTTGTGTAATTAATTTGCACATCAATATATTTTTGGGTAACACTTTATAATAACTACACACTATGAAGCATTAGTTATGAGTAAACACTTAATTCATCCTTTATAAAGCATTGTTCCTAAATTAACACTCATTAGTATGCTATTCATAACAACAGTTATAAATGTTTTATTCTTCATTAATAAGCTCGTCTATTGTGTGTTTCATGATTGTGTTTTCATACTTTATGAATGATGGATTCCCCATTTGTAAATGAAGTATTAGATATATTACAAACCAATTATTATATATGCTTGGTATGAAATGAATAATTAAATAAGTAAATGTAAACTAATATGCAAAGCTCCTGGTTAGCTCCAGTCATATATATATTTACAAATGTTTATATCCAGCCATGTTCTCCTGAAGGAGATAGTTTGATCCAGCAACCTAAAGTTCTCTAGATAGCTTCTAATGAATCAAAAGGCCTGATTGAAAAATGAATGCCAGTACATACTTCAAATGTTTTCGCCTAGATAGTTCTTTTTATTCGGTGGTAAGGAGGAGCAAGCAATCATTTCCTTTCCCATTTTTCACAAACGTACATCAAAAGAGAAACATAAGATCAGTCATAACCGTCCTCTCTGTACAGCTGTGCTCTTATTATTTTCATTGGCTCCCCACAACCTCTGCGTCTTGCCTTTCTCCGAATGAAATATACGCTCCAAACATCCAGCCCGGGATCCTTTCTCAGTTGCAAACACACAAATCTATCAGAAAAGAATTGTTCTTTTCTGAAAAACAGCCGGAATGAGGCCTTGCAGCCTGACTTGTTCGGCTTGTAAGTGCATGTGTGCCCTTGTGCCCAGAAACCGATTCCCATCGGGTAAGTCATTTATGAACTGCATATCACAGTGGTGCGGCATCCAGATAAAGAAATGGGCCACATTTAGATTTTACAGCAGCCAGGTTGTCTCGTCTCACCCTCCCTCATCCTCAACATCTTGCCCTGATGATCTGGATATCATGTGCTCGGGACAGATGCTACGGCAACATGATGGACGGCGTTTCTCTGCCTGCGCTGCTCCGTGCCCCTGTGGGAGGAAAATAGAGGCACGAGGCGAGGGAAGAAGGGAGGTGTGGGATGGGAGGGGGGTGAGAGTGGTGAGCGCTGTCGTGTTCTCCGAGCCAGCGAGCGTCGCCTTCCTCGGCTCTGACACGTACTCCTCTCCTCGCCGCGGTGTCCTCATTACGGCTAATATGAGGCTGGTGGCAGGGGGCCGTGGCGCCGCCTGGGGATCTCGAGGGAGTAATGATGGGGGCCAGTGGCCAAGGGCCCCGGGAGGGAGGTTTGTTTGTGGTGATTCCCTCCTACTTGTGTAGAGGCCACACAGGTCAACCTCACCCACTCGCGCACACATACTCAGACAGCTGCAGCTCCCTCCACTCTCTGTTTGCCCTTGGGAGAAAAATGGGAAGAGAGAAGCAAACAGCGGGGAGTGTTTGCCCAGGCGCACACCACACCCATCCATCTCAGCCTCCCCCCCCCCCGCCTCTCCCCCAACTTGCTGAGAGGACACAATCATTTCTCCCTCTCCCTCAGTCCTTCCCTCCATCCCCTCGGGTGTATTGGTCCAGTTTCGGTTCAGCGCAGATATAATCCTTTAACGCCTCTAAATGATCCAGAGGTTGAGTGCTCCTCCTGGATGCCAATGGGACCTGCTGGGCTCACACCTGCTGGAGCGGGTTAAGATAAATGCCAGCGGCCAGTCGGGCATCTGGCCCCGCATTAATATTTAACAGGCCGACTCTCATCTCCTCCGCGCTGAAGGTGCGAAGGTGCCAAACCCCAAAGACATATCGCAGCTTAATATGGATTTGTGCAAACCGGAGAAATGGAAGAGCGGCGATAACATAGCGAGATCCAGACTGCATGTTAAGTTTGTGGCTGCCCTCACTAGGGCGAACTTTACTTCTGTGGAGCAAACCTGCATGTGTGGCTCTGGGGGCAATTATTCAAGCATAATGTGGGTTTAAGCCGCACAGCCTCTAAATCTAAGATCAGTTCAGTCCGTGCCGGGCTTTTTGAAAAGATCCTCAGGTTTTTATTTCATTAGCTTGTCGACAACAAATGCAGAATATCCAACCTGTGCCGTCTGGGATTCAAAACCAAAATCTCGGTTTGTGACAGTCAGCTTCCTAAAGAGTTCAAAACAGTTGCCAAACCAGAACCAGCACAATGTGAACCTCTTTAAGAATCCATCGTGACAGTTTCAACGTAACCCAGATCAGCTTGTCTCTGATTCACCCCGTTGCTGGATGTACCTAATTGCCTCTAAAGCCAAGACATATGTTCATCTTTTTAACATGGTTATAAAGGGTTAAATGGTTCACATAGTTTCCTCAGAAGATCCCTGAGAAACAGCTGTAAGGATCAGGTGCTGTTGACCTGTAAACCTAACCCTTGTTAAGTTATTAAGGCAGCTTATCCACAGGAAAGGACTTGTTCTTTGTGTTACACCCAATTACATCTGAACTGTGCTTCAGTTATGACACATGATTGTGTAACTGGAGCTGTGGATTTAAAGGGAAATGTGTCAGCCTCAATGTTATTCTAATGTTTTTGTCCATTATGACTAATGCTAAGATACTTCTGATGGGAGGTATCGAAACATTCAGTAACACTTCATAATAACTACAACTATCACTATAATAACTACACACTATGAAGCATTAGTTATGAGTAAACACTTAACTCATCCTTTATAAAGCATTGTTCCTACATTAACACTCATTAGTATGCAGTTCATAACAACAGTTATAAATGTTTTATTCTTGATTAATAAGCTTGTCTATTACGTGTTTCATGATTGTGTTTTCATACTTTATAAATGTATGAAAACATGAAAAGTATGAAAAGGCATAAATAGTCCTCACTTTAGATGAGCTCACACAAAACACTTTACTAACGAGTAGTAACTACCTTAATAAATCATGAATTAACCATGAATTGCAGTATTAATACGCGTTTATAAAGCATATATTAACATAGTCCCTAACCATAAATCATTATATATATAAATGGATGAATAATGTACATCTAAATACGTTATTAATGATTTACTTACACTTTATAATCATCTACAAATCCTTAATAATTGGTTCGTAATATATATAATACTTAATTTACAAATGGGGAATCCATCATTTATAAAGTATGAAAACACAATCATGAAACACACAATAGACGAGCTTATTAATGAAGAATAAAACATTTATAACTGTTGTTATGAACTGCATACTAATGAGTGTTAATGTAGGAACAATGCTTTATAAAGGATGAATTAAGTGTTTACTCATAACTAATGCTTCATAGTGTGTAGTTATTATAAAGTGTTACCAAACATTCCTTCTGATTGAAAAAAGAAGCGATTTAACAGAAATCTTCTCCTTCAACACAACATGAACCTTCTGTTCGTGCTCCCTACTACCTCATTAGCATGCTCACAAGCTAACTGTAACAGACTGCTGTACATGCATGAATATGACAGAATACAAAGAAGGTTAGTTCACTGGCAGGTTGACAAGCTGAAAAGATTTTAATATTTTGTTCTGCGATATAAAATACGTTTGTATATTAAAAAGGCATTTAGGCGGTGACGACTAAGACGAGTCCACCTTCACAGCCTGGTCGTCTATGCTCACACTCATGTGAGCTTGTGTGTTTGTTGATAGCCTAACGCTAGCTTTTTACTTCTACTGATTTCATTTACGCTTCAAAAATCATAAAAGTGATGTTCGATTGTGAAGATTTTCTTGCTGAACAAAACATATAAGCATCATAAACTTGTGTTTTATTTTTTTGCAATTTTCCAAAATCCAATGAAAAACTACGGTTGTCGTTTTTGTTGAGGGTGCGATGCAAACTTCCAGGGTGTGCTATCAAAAACACACCACTGGATTGATATCTTTGTACTTACTTAGAGTTAGCCTACTACAATGGTTGCTATGGCGAAGGTACACAATGGATGTAGCCGTGACCATCCTGCTCAAATGATTCCAATGGGCACGCTAACAAGCTAAACTAAGATGGTGATAATGGTTATTATTACACCTGCAAAACATCAGCACGTTAGCCTTGTCACTGTAATTATGCTAGCGTTTAGCTCACAGCACCACTGGGCCTAATTACTACTTCGCTTCAATTTTCAATGTTGTAACATCCTGGGGCCGTGGGGGCCAACTGTTTTCATTGTGGCCTTTGGTTTGTTGTGTTTTGTACACCCATAAATAAAAGCTACACGGCTCTTTAGGGGACTACTTTCTCTGTTTCCTGTTGGTGTTTAAGGTTGATCTTGCTGGACAGCATGTCTCTACAGCAGAGATGTTGAGTAAAATGTTATCATGATAGTTGTAAAATGGGCAAAAATATGAGAATGACATCCAAGCTGATAAAGCCCGTTATTTTGTCTTTTAATGTCTTTACATGCAGCTCCTCAGCTGTCAAAGACAATAAGCTGTCAACCTGATAACATTTGATGTGTCTTTGCTTCAGGGATTTGTGAGCAGCGTGATGTCACATGATTGCTGCTATCGACTCATATCCGGGTAGATAAAGGTGCTTTAAGTGCCAGCAGGGTGAAAGCGGTTGCATCAGACTAGCAGTGTGAGTTAGATTTGACATCATCCGGCCTCACTACAGGGATCACAGCATGAAATCCCAGCCCAAAGCCGTTTTCACACAGAGCTTTTTGTTTGTCGCTGTGCATTACCTTAGACTGGAAAATAAAGGGGAATTAAAAAAAAAGAAGAAGAGAAAAACCCACGGCAAATAAATTGGTGCTTTTTAAGCTGCACAGCCAGCATCCAAACGGATTAGCATCATGTTCTGGGGTGCTCATAGTTTGGCAGATTCAAATAAGAGATCAGCCTTCTGTATACACATTTAGCTTTCTATTAGAGATAACTTTCTTTATGCACATCTAGGCCAGGACCAAAGAGGGCACATTTAGTGGGGTTTCTTTTTTGTCAAAGCAATATGTTCCTTTCACCCCAGCCGAGCTGATAGCGGAAACCTCAGGGGTGGCTTTTAGCAGCGCATCACAGTTCGGTGGCCTTTCATGCAACAGCAATATCAGCTCATCCCGAGGTAATGGGTAACGGCCTCAGAGGCGGCCGAGATCGAGATCACTTTGAATTATTAATATTCATTGTCGACAAAAGGCGCAGGCGGGGCGGGACTCCCACTCGTCAACACAGCCAAGTGTTCAGACTGTCACCGAGCCAGTGTCAACAGTCGGAGTCAAGCTGTGCTCTCCCACACAGGCACACACGCAAATTAGGCACATGCATGGATGACCTTCCATACCTAAATACAGACCGTGACGAATGCGAGCGCAAAGAGACGGCTGCGCACACAGACGCACACAGACACACGGCGTTTTCCTGTCAGAGGTGGGGGCCATGTGGGCTCCCATCTGTGCACACAGCTTCATTTCCTCGGAGCTGTGCAACCGAACCGCGGAGGACAATTCAAACGGCAGGAGCAGGAAATAGTCTTCGTAGTGCTTTTATGTGCTTTCATGCCGTATTAATCAGAGAGCGTAGGGATGATCATCAACTGCGCTTGACTTCCAGCAAACACTTCTCTGCATCTCTGTTGTTGTAAATGATGGAGTAGTTAGGCCGTTACTATTTCCTTTGAGTTTTAAACTACGAGTGACATGACATTGATATCGGGAGCTTTTCCTCTCCACTCTGCATGTCTCTCTGCTTGTTTAACTGAGGTAGCCTCGGTTCTCATCACCCTCAATCTCTTTCAGGCCTTTTAGTTCTATCCTCCCATCGAGGCCCTTTACCAGGTACATAACTACTGTAATAGCGGCTGCTGTGGCACGGCTTCAAATCCCAAAGCATGAATACTGTATATTGTTTTAAATAGCAGTGTGCTTGCACTGAAATGCAAATGCTTTAGGATTCATGACTACTTCAAGCTGTAAACAGGAGAGTTTACTCACACTGGAACTCTACTTCATCTCTGACTCCATATTTCTGCATGATTTATTTTGAGTTATACCGCACGGCTGCTGGAAATATTGGACAGCGCACTGGGAGCTGTGGGAATATGATGTATGTAGAGGTGGACAGGCAGCTGACATTATGTGTGTGTCTCATTGTGTGGGGGGGCTGACATCAATGGGAGGATGAAGGTGCGGCCAGTGAGAGTTGAGCAGTTCCCCGGTCGGGATGTGTCCCGACGGAGGAGGTCAATTATTTGTCTTTTGTGATTGCACAAGCAGATGGGAGCTGACATCCTAATATCAACAGGAAACACTCTCGGTTTATCCTCTGCAGGGATATGACATCAACAGGCAACAGGAAAGCCCCAGCTCCATCTCTCTAGGGACAACGGGATGCAAATGAAGCCTGTCGCTAACCTGCAGAGATCTGGAAAGACAATGGACCTAATCCAGCAGTTATCCTTGTACACAAGCCGGACCTTGAATCGAAATGTGTTCACGTGGTGTTCAGGTTGTGTTTTGTTCTGCATTCTGTCTTTTTATGAGCGATTGTTTGAATGACGATCGAGTGTAAAGTAAATTCCAGCCCGGTTACAGTTTTTGCTCATTTCCTGCATTCCTGAACTGTTGTACGTCACTGTTCATTGTTTTGCGTTGAGTTGATCATGTTACAGCGTTAATTCAGTGTCATTGTAAACAGGGTTGGGCGAGGAAATTACGATTATAGTCCCATTTTGCTACATAGGAACCCCCCCCCCCAAAAAACACATCATATGTATATATATATTTATGTATGTGTGTATGTGTGTGTGTGGAGGGTGGAGGATGAGTTAAAGATTCTCACAGCCTGAGGAAAGAGCTGTTCTGAAGTCTGTTGGTTCAGCAGCTGATACTTGTGCATCTCTTTGCAGACAGCAGCAGGGTGAGCAGGTTGTGTCTGGGTGGGGTTTTGTCTCCTAATATCCTTTAGCTCTTAGCAGGCTCCTCTTCTCACCAACATCACTGATGCTCAGTAAACGGTACCAGTGATGTTCTGGGTGCGGTGGCTCTCCTTTGGGTTTAGACAGGCTGTTAAGGTAAGACAGATCGTAATCTAACCACAGACACTGAATTACTGGAATCAGCCATGAGAACGATCACAAACCAACAGTGAGTCTACATCTGTAGGAACAAATGGTCCTGATACAAACAGGAAGAGAAGGTGAGTCACACAGACACATTGTTGGTTTGCGTCTTTTAATGGAATGTGTTGACGATAATAAACGTGAAATAATGCCGGCCTCGTCTTCTAGATGACACAAAGTGGAAACAGGAGTGATTCGCTATATTCACTTTAGTACAGTTTTGAGGCAATTGCAGTTTTATGCTTTTTATTCTTCTACTCCACTAAAATGCAATTTATTGATCTAGATTTTTTTTTTTAAACAACCGAAACAGTACAGTTGTGAACATTGGCTCCAACTCGACAAGCTACAAAAGTCAAATGCTTCATACATTAATGCAGCAGTGTGAACAATACAATGAGACATGAAAACTCCACAGGGCACCTTTTAGTTTGTAAAGCAGGTCTTTCACGGGTAACGGATTGTTGAGCTCTTACTGAAGAAATGGATCCAACAGAAAAGAGCAAGCATCTCTTGACTTGTCCTGAAACATATCTGCTCTCAACATGGCAGCTATTTTAATCTGAGATGACCCGAGACAAAATCAAAAGTGTGGTGATGCCTCCCAGAAGCTGTTCAGGACGTCACGTGTGACCTCATATCCACGGAGGCCACGTTCTGCGTCATTTTATTTTCTGTGCGAGTCGATTCAAGAGCCTATTCTTCATCGCCTGCATGTGGTCTCCACAGGCCCCGCCGCTTCATGATGCCAGCATGCAAATGACACAACGCGATAACTCACCGCCCCCCTCCCCATATGAGCCCCGTTACTGTCTCTCTGAGAGACACCGAGCTGTATCATGTATGACAGCATGTTTTCCCACTCTGTTGTGTCTGCGTCTATGTGAGGACATGGAGGCGTCTTCACAAGTGACTGGAGCGTCCTGAGGATGTCAGCGGAGGGACAGGGAGAGTGTTCAGGCTGGCTGCTACCGCTGACTCTCCCGGGACAGCTTTAATGCCTCCACCTGCCATGCGGCAATATGCTATGCACTCAGCAGTCATTCAATCACAGGTCGTGGCACGCCAGATGGTATCACCTATGATAAGGCTGATACAGCGCCTGGCACAGCAGAAAGTTTGCAGCTTTGGGACGACTCGCAAAACAAACGCAAGGCACCATTTCTAAGCTGGAATGAAGCTCTCACCATGCTTCTGCTCTTTTTTTTCTTTCTTTTATTGCCATTGTTTGCGAGCCAGGACTCGTGTGATGGTTTCAAGTCGCGCCACAGCAACAGCAAGAGTCAGCGTGCAGCTCCTAAACGCAGCCTCGCTGAACAGATGCCCATTGTGGAGCTGTGGGCGGTAATGAATTGAAACACCGTGTTCTCTCCTGCAGGTTAATTGTGATGATTTGAGCGAATTGGGGGGGGGGGGGGGGGGGGGGGGGGGTACGTTTTTTGGCGGCGCACAAGAGCTCGCAACACTTTTTATTACGACTATATTTTCCAGGACATTAATTCCGTGGATTTTCTGTTTTACAGCATGCCGTGGAACACTACAGTCTGCTGGCCTGTGTGGAAGTCATTTGCTAATGAGAGCTCGTAAATAACCCGGATGGCAAGGGCCAAAGTGATTTTGGCTGTGGAGACATTTACATAGCTCGATGGTTGGACTGTTTTTTTTCCTCACAAATTCATTTAAATGCTTTGAATTCTATTGACGCCTGTGTGTTTATATTATTACTTTTTAGAGGTTAAATTTCATCCTGTGGTAGTAACTTCTAAGCTGAATGAATAAGTGGTCCCAATGCACTCTGGTACTACCTGGGCGAGTGCAGCGCATTTACAGTATAAATGTGTGATTTATCTCAGGAGGAGAAACTAAACACAATATCGTGGTGGAAACATGAAAGCGCAGCACAGAGGAGTTCTGTTTCTCTCTGCGTGTCTTACAAACACTTATTTCCATGGGACATCTCTGAAGGGCACGATAGACAAACGTTCTCTCTGGTACCTGTCATGTCATGGCGTCCTCATCAACTATGAAGAGAAGCTGTGAAAACAAACAGCAGCTTACACCGTGTCACGTCTGACAGTGATCCAGCGGCCCCCGCGGAGCATCCGCAAATCCAATTCTTTCCAGAGGAAAAAGAGGGTATTTTACAGACACCCGGAGTCAAAACTAATTCTGGCGACGCTAAAGACACCTTGCCAATCCAATGTCAATAACATTACAGCCTTTTTTCGTAGTCTATACATAATGCAGGAGTCATTTTCCCTTTCCGCTGGACCGGGGCCAAGCACATATTTGAGATGTCCCGATGTACACCCTGGGTCATTTAGTATTCATGGTTGAGCTGGTTTCCTTTAGCACCTGTTCAATGCAGTTCCCTGTGACGGTAGGGGCCACGCCTGCACCAGTCGTGTTGTGTTTGGCATCAAGGAGGCTTTGAAAATGCCAATCACCGGAAAGGTAATCCCTCGAGAGGTAATTAAATTCACACATATGCAGTCGTATTTATAAGGAGCTGCCCGCGGCACTGAAAGGTATCCATGACATGAGAACACTATAAATGGCTTGTTTTGGAGTACAACAACTCTCAGCTCACACTCTCAATAATCTCCTTCATGTGTTCTGTCTTTGGGGACTTCAAGTGCTTTATTATTACTTTATTACATTTCTATTTCACTCGTTCCGAGGCTGCTGACACAGGATGTCACTGCCGGTTATATTTGGACACATTTGTTCGGGCACAAGCTTAACATTCAGGTAGTGTTGTGGAAATCAGCTCAACAGTAAGAAGGAATGTTTCGCTTCTGGTTGCATTAATGGGGAATTTAAAACAGCAGCTACGGTGGCCCTGAGAGCTCTACCTACTGCAACTGAAGAAGACACAATTAAATAAAGGAAATGTATCAGTACAAGTGATAACAAGTTCTCACTCCCAACTCACCAAATACTGACGCTTGGGCATTGGCCTAAAGCTTCAAACGATGACGTTTTCAAAATAAAGTTCTATATTCACAGGAAACATTTATTCAAATTTAGCACAGACTTTGGAGGTCAAAGGTCAAGGTCACTGTGACCTTTCTGTGAGCATTCTCGAGAAAAAGCTGTATCTCAGCAACTCCTTGATCAAATTACTTCAAACACTGTAACCTCACAAAACAGATTTTCGGCCATAATTCAAGAATTCATGTGCTTAATTTCACACATATATCTAATAGACTAAACAGATAAACTAAACTGCATCAGGCCTGGTTGGCCTCTGTGCTACAACAGCGAGGCTGTAATTGTAGCTCTGTCAATGCATTCATGAGGACCTTTTCCCCTGCTGGCTTGTGTTTTGCTGGTTGGTATGCGTGTGTTAGTTTGCAGTGCGTTAAGCTGTCAGGGCTACTGTAAATAGCAGATATATGTGGAAGCATAGACCTTCTAACGTCAACCGTATATAGAAATTGATTGATGTCAACACAGAAAACGTGCGCAAAACCGGTCGAGGTCCACCTTTTTTTTTATCCTATCATGTTTCAAGGTCGTGACGCGGGATCGGGCAACTTGAGCGTAGCCTATAAAAATGCATCATGTTGCCCCTATAGATATACGCTGAGTGTTTAACCTTGTCAAAGTGACATACATGTGGCTGCATGATAATTCATACATGCCACAGGGCGTCGCATGCATGAACATGTACCTCTAACTGTGTGACATGCACGCCCTCTACCTATGAGGCCATGTGCCGGTGCTCCCAGGCACACGTTTGGAAATCAGGAAACATCCATGAAGTCCAACATGAATAGCTGGCTGAGTCACATGCCACAGTGGCAGGCCGTTCATGCCGAGGATTGCTATTGGACGTGCTGCAGTAACTCAGCGACGCAGTGCTTATTATCTACGCCCAGACAGTGTTCCGCCCCACTGCTTGCCCCCCCGATGACCACGCCTGTTTTGTCCGTCACCCTCCCTGTCTGCATCGTATCTCGTCCGTTCAGCCGCCTCTGCGATGCCGCTCTCCCTCTCTGCTGTGCGTCTCCGCGAGAGGTTGGGGAGACAGCTCTCGATCCCGGCGAGCCATATCACACTTTAAGTGGCATTTTAGCTTGATATTTGATCAGCCAAATATCAGTATGAGCTTTTCCATCTCATCCATAATTCACCTGCGGGGGAGTCGGCTAAGAATAGAAGGCTCTCTGTGCTTACGGCAGAGGAGCGAGAGACACAGAGCGGCAGCGAGGAGAGAGATGACATGACGTGGATATGGAACGGATACAGTGCAAACTAGAGCAGTGTATTTGGGTGCTATATGTAAAGCACAAGATTCATCATAGTATGAAATGATATTCATTCTTTAGGCTACTGCTATGATATGATTCTGATTCCATTCGATTCAGGCACCTGTGATGCATGTGACATGGTGTATTTCCATTCAACACAATCATTATAAACTCCCAAGAAGCTACTAAAACATGATTTGCGTATTGGAATGGGGGGGCTCTGTAGAAAGGAGGTGTGAATGAAAAGACGAGACATTGGAATTTCAAAGGCGTATCTTTAAGAAGAAGATCAATATTTCACTTTGGATCATTGATCATTGAATCAATATATATTGATCCAGATCAATGCATCGTTATCAGGCGGCAACCTCCGGTTCTGCCGAGTGAAGCCAATGTGGAAGTGTCTTCAATTCTCTCTAGTGTCCACCAGGGGGCGACTCCTCTGGTTGTATAGAAGTCTATGAGTAATGACTCTACTTCTCTCTTGATTTATTACCTCAGTAAACATTGTAAACATGAGTTTATGGTCTCAATCTCTAGTTTCAAGTCTTCTTCAATACAGCATGATGTTCATTTAGTAAACTATGGTCCATTTATGGCTTTATGGTCTATTTGACTCTAAATGAAGCATAATTTACTAAGTAAAGCGTATACTTCAGGGCGGGGCTACTGTGATTGACGGGTCGCTGCCGCTATACCAGAGCCGTATACGGTGTCACTCCTCTGAATTCCAAATATGGTAACCTCCGTTTATCAGTTGCAAAAAAAACAACATGGCGATGGCCGTAATCCAAGATGGCAACGGCGTAATCGCCAAACTCGAGGTTTTAAAAAATGGCAGTCCACAAACCAATGGGTGACGTCACCATATACGTCCACTTCTTATATACAGTCTATGATTGATACACCCCTAATATATCATAGCCTGCATATGTCGTTATCCGTATTCGTCGTACAATGAGAGCCAGCATGTCGTGCCCTCTTTCCTGTTCCATTGTGTCATACCTTGGCTTCATCACTCAGGAAACAAACAATTAGACAGATATAGATCAAATTCATTTTTTGCTCTCACGACATTGTTCTGTCCTTCCTCTCTCGCCACGCGGTCAACCAGAGACCCATCGCTCAGCTCAGCTGATTTCATATCTTGCACACACATTCTCCTGCAGGATGCGACGTTTGTGAAGTATACAGAGGGATTGTTTGTCTACCGAAAAGCGTCCACTTCATCAGCGGCCAAGAACTGCATACAGGAGGGCACACACGATGAGACGGGGAGAGACAGCTCAGTCCCTGAGGGCCGCTCTGCTCTTGTCCACCCAGACGCTCCCTTTCCAGGGTGACGATATGGACATATCTTACCATTATTCTCTTTGGACGAGATGTCAGTCTAAGCGTGACACATCGCTCCACTTCAAGGCTCGGGAAAGTCTGACAAGACAGGAGCTCTCAGACTCCCAGATGTCTTTTGCCTTTTTCTTGGTGCGTCCAGGGGGCACGGTGACCTTTTATTTTTGAGCAACACGTTCTCTATTCTTAGAGCTGACATTTGACATGAATAAAAATGCATATCTGCTCTCAGTGCTGCAGTGTTGGCTGAGAGAGTCACTCTGACTGTAGAACCCTCTCATCGTCTCGCAATGTCTGAATCAGCACAGAAAGACCATCGGCTGACCACACTCCTCTCCCAGTGCAATTCTCACATTCCAGCAGCTGAGCAGTGAAAGTGTCAGATTGTCCCCCATGCAAATAGCACAGAAAGGGGAAGAGAGAGTCTGTGAAAGGGTCTGTCTCTCCTCCCTGATGGCAAATAAATAATAAGAGATTAGAGGAAGGTTTTTGGAGGAAGTTAGCCAGGAGGGGGTTGAAAGTTATCCAGTCAGTTCTTAATTCATGCATACCAGCGACATAATGTGACAGTAATGTAATTTGTTCTGGGCCAAAAGCCCAGTCGCACTTATCAAGCAGTTACAGGCCTGATTTATCTTCTTACCCCTCCTCCCAGGCCACCGTGCACTAAAGAGGCCTTTTTAACGCTGTTCGCCGGTTCGGAGGACGCCGCCCTTATTAGATGTGACTGCATGATAATGAAACGGCGTAATGCAATGTCAGAGCGGTTGACACGACACAAAAGGCTAAGGCTGGTGAAATTCCTAATCAGCTCAAAATGTCACAGGGCTCACCTTGAGTCTGAATCACAGCCGCGGGCAGATTAGTTCTCCGCATCGACGTCAACCTCAAGGATGCCTCTCCTCTTTGGTCTGTCTCACAGAGTCAAAGTCACTCGGACTCCAGACCTACTCCCTTCTCTTCTCCTTATCTCTCTCCTCGACGTTATTATGATCTGAGCTGCACAGACAAAGAGCGGGACATTTAATCGGTGAAATAGTCGTCCAACAGCCTTGATGCTCAAAAAAATGTCTCGATCTTGAAAAAAGCCCACACATTCGTCTTGATCTGAACAGCACGGTGATATCAAAACCACTTAGCGGTTTGCTTCCCCATCAAGCTAATTGACGGTTTCGCTAAGTTAGCTGTTTACAATTGTAACCGTATGTTGCCAATTTACTACTCGACATTCTTAGAAATTGGGAAAACAAATGGTGTCTTGATTTCAGACTGACCAAAGCAGGCTTCTTATTTCTAGCCTGCAAATGTCAATTTATTAATCTAAAATGACAACTATTACTAGCATATTGCATGAGCTGTAGCTAGCCAGCTCATTTAGCTAACGTTAGCTCCATAAGCAAAAAAAGGCAAAAACGCTGTCTTCAGCTGACTTTTGACTCTTTCCAGCTGACACGTTTAAAAGTGGAAACTTGTAAAAGAGTCCTAAATATAAACCTGGTGACTATAACCTTGTGCTTAAAGACTGCCCCCCCACGGAATTATTATTTTTATTTTTTAATGGTGCATTCTGGACATGTTTTTTTTAATCCATGGCAGAATTCCCAATTTTAATAAAACAAAATGTAAAATACAACACATTTCTCAAACTATATTTTAGAATAAATATTACACAAATATCTATACTTACAATCGTTATCAACTTTATAGGCAACCAGAATCTACATCAGTCAGTAAAAGAAAAAAGTTCAAATTCTTGTAACTTTCTTTACTTAGTGATGCATAATAATCACTAATTATAATGTGATTTATTATATCTTATTCTGATATATTTATTTTTACACTGCGGTATTACTACTTATTAAATGTATTTATTTACCAGGAGGACAGTGTGCATTAATCAACATTTCAGTTTCCACCTCAATGTAAATGTAAATGAGTTAGCTAGAGAGCAACATTTCATCTGTAGTTCCTGGGCAGGTTATTACAATTTAGTTGCCTAATATTATCAGTACAATTCAACAGCAAATACTATAGTGCAACACTGTACAGCACAATACAACACTATACGATACAATACAATAAAATACAATGAAATACATACAAATATTACAAAAGTAGCAGATTTGTAAAAACAATAAGCGTATATAATGGCAGTGCCAGAGATGAGATGTGTGATTACTGGTGATTGCAGGTTTGGTTTGCTTTAAGCCGTCTCTTTAGTTTTTCTTTAAAGGTTGGGTAATTAGTGCTCTCTCTTAACTCAATAGGAACACTGTTCCAGTAGTCGGTGGCTCTGACTGAGAAGACTGTTTGACAAAACTTGCTACGTCTGTATTGTACAACACAGTCCCCTCTGGTATTTGCCCTGACCAAAGTAAAAGATGTGAGTACTTCTTCCACCACTGGTAATACTGTAAATCATTTAGCCAGGCATGCTAACGACTGCAGCTTAAGTTCCAGTAGATAAACACACTGGGTAATCCGTTCCTTAAACAAAAGAATTTGGAGGAATCTAAAGCTTGAGCCTGTCATGCCGTTGTTATTGTCGCTAAGCTTTGGCTGGTCAGGATTTACTTAAATGATCAATTATATACATTTTTGATCAATCATTTCACGATTTACAACTGTGCATGTCACTATAAGCGTAATATTTTCCACACTATTACCAAGAGCAGGCAGTGTGCATCTTCTACTACGCTGATTAGTAGAGACCAAAGAGAGAGTTTATGTAATGCACTTATAACTTTCTCTCTGTTCAGTAGTTGAAAAGCTCTCGAAGGAGCTGGTGCAGTAAGAGATGTAAGCAATTTACAATAGTTCAACATCCCCTCTGCTGCACTACAAATATGTGTTTTCTTGTCATACAGAGTCTGCCTTAGGGATGAATCCAGCTTGTACATACCCTCCACCCCTACTTCCACAATGAAAACCCCTGTGGAGAAAAATGCTTTCATTAATCGTTAATATGAGATCTTTGGGATGAGCATGCTGAATAATAACTATGAACACTTCTGTAGAAGCCAGTTCACTTTGGACTGCTCTAATATAACAGAATATCATGTTATTACAGCACTTGAGCATGGTCTGTTTATTTTATTTCACCCTCAGACCCAATTCATGTCCGCAGTCTCGACGCAGCACTACATCACACCTCATTAAGTACCAAATCTGGATCTGGTTATTTGTCTGGCTACACTTCTGTGCCCAGGCTGCTCACTCTGAAGCAGAACAACAGCCAGCTCACTTTGCAAGTCTACAGCAGCGCCTTCACCGGCCCACTGGTCACTGCGGAGGTAATTTCAGGGTAAGAGTCAGGACAACATATTTTTTGAGTTGACAAAACAGCACTGGCACTCTTGCCTTGGGGATGAATCCAGCTTGGAGGTTATTTTAGTCAAACGCTGTCACAGCTCTGCCACTACTATCTGTTTTTTTTCCACCTCTCACTCACCTAATCAGTTCATTCAGTGCACCTGCCAGTCACACTCACCTCATCAGCTCATTACTCTCACCTGCTCACTCTGCTTCTGCCACTATTTAAACCCCTGCCTCACACACACTCACTGCCAGATCGTTCTCCGCTTCCATGCAAGACTTTCCCACGTACCCCCTTGGACTGATTCCCCGTTACCGACCCTGCCTGTTCTGGACTACCCCGCCTTGCCTCTGTCCCGGTAACTCACTCAGCCTTCTGTCCCCGACCACGAGAACCTGCCGCTGTTTTCCTGTGAATGTTCTACCTGTTGTGTGTGCCGAAGAAAATAAAGCTTTGATTCAAACTATCCCTGGTGTTTGTCGTACTGCTCCTGGGTCCTTACTACACCCGTTACAGTACGATCTGGACATAACATGGATCCAGCAGACGGCACCACGGCATGGGCCCGGCTCGAGGCGATCGAGAGAGCGATGCAGCGAACCGAGACCATGGTGGTCACCAACACCGCCGAGGTTCGCCACAACCTGGCGAATCAGAACCAGATTTTCACCACTTTGAGGGACCAGGTACGGCAACTCACGGCAGCCACAGCTCCGACCAACACGGCGGCAGCACCGCCACCTGCTCCGGTCCCCTCGGGAATGGATCCAGCAGTTTCTACGGCGGTCTCAAGAGAGCGAACCCATGCAAGTGGGACGTACTGGACTATCTACGGAGGAACGAGAGCGGCGCCGACGGGGAAATCTCTGCATGTACTGTGGCCAGGCGGGTCATTTTGCTCACGATTGTCCGTTAAAAGCCCGGGACTCACCAGGTAATAAGGGAGTACTGGTGAGCCGAGCAGTTTCCCGACCCTCCGTTTGTCAACGACCACTTTTCCACGCCCAGCTACTACTAACCGGGGGCTCCCATACTATTTCCACCTTCCTGGATTCCGGAGCAGACGCGTCCTTTATGGATGAGGAACTCGTTACTCAGTTGGGGATCGACCGGATACCTCTTCCCCAGTCTGTTCCAGCCAGTGCCCTGGACGGTCATCTTCTGGGGACGGTGACGCACCAAACTGTTCCGGTCCACATGCTGCTATCCGGCAACCACCATGAGACCATCAGCTTCCACATCCTGCAAACTCCTCGCATTCCCCTCATTCTGGGATACCCCTGGCTGCGTCGATACAATCCTCACATCGACTGGACTACGGAGGCTTTTCAGGGTTGGAGCCAGTCCTGCCATCTAGTCTGCCTGAAGCAAGCCGCCGTACCACGAGGCGCCTCGCTCACCAATTCCACGCCTGAACTTTCTGGGGTTCCCGCTGATTACTTGGACTTTAAGGAGGTTTTCAGCAAATCCAAGGCCATGTCTCTGCCTCCCCACCGTCCTTATGATTGTGCCATTGACCTCCATCCTGGTACGTTCCCACCTAAGGGGCGCCTTTATTCCCTGTCCGCTCCTGAAAGAGAGGCGATGGACACTTATATTAACGACTCACTGGCTTCCGGTCTCATACGCCCCTCGTCCTCTCCCGCAGGGGCTGGATTTTTCTTCGTGGAGAAGAAGGACAAAACTCTCAGACCCTGAATCGACTACCGGGGCTTAAACGAGTTACTTCAAGGAGCAACTATCTTCTCCAAGCTTGACCTCCGCAACGCCTATCACTTGGTTCGGATCAGAGAGGGGGATGAGTGGAAGACGGCATTCAACACACCTAAGGGACATTACGAGTACCTCGTGATGACCATCTTCCAGGCCCTGGTCAACGACGCGCTCCGGGACACGTTGGACCGGCACGTATTCGTCTACCTCAATGACATATTGATCTTCTCCAAGAACCAAGAGGAACAAACCTCTTCCGGGAGAGTCCCTTGGTGCCGGCTGCTCCGCCTCCTCGTCTCATCGAAGGAGGTCCGGTCTACACGGTTCATCGCCTGCTGCGCTCCCGCCGCTGGGGACGAGGGCATCAGTACCTGGTCGACTGGGAGGGATACGGTCCGGAGGAGAGGCAATGGGTTCCGGCTCGGAACATCTGCGACCCCCGACTCATTGCCAGGTTTCATTGGCAGCATCCAGAACAACCATCTAGGGCCAAGACGACTGCCAGGAACACCCAGCAGGTTCCCGGTGCGGACTATGAGGGCCCTTCCTCCGGGCCCAAGGAACCCCACTACCAGAACACCTCCACCCACCCGGCTGTGGACTCTGACTCTGCGGCCTCGGAGGAGTTGTCCTTACTACACCCGTTACAAACGCTGGTCATTTCCTATTTACAGAGAGCGTCCAAACTAAACAATGAAATATCTTAATAAAACAGCTTGTACAGTATATGTTTGTCTCTTTTTCTATTCCTTCATGAGTGAAAACATATTACAGTAATGCTATTTTGAATAAGAAAGCATGTTGTACAGTATGCTGAGCATGCACAACTATTTTCAATAAATTACAAAAGCTATCTAACTTTGATTGCTGCGAAAGACAAATAAATTAACATGCACCTCTTTATGTAAATGTAATTGCAATTTGTACTGTTGGATACTGTAAATAAAGTCACAACGACAAGCTTACCATGAAGCTTGGACCTAGTTATATTTCTGCAACAGAGCGATGCAAACAAAAAAAACAAAGCTGTGTAAAATCAATACAATGAGATGCAAGACCACAGAGAAATGTAAAATGACCGGAAACAATAAAAGACATAGCTGTTTTATAGAACAGTCAGCAGAATCCTCCATCACAGGATTAAATGACTACAGGTCCGTCGCCCTGATGTCTGTGGTCATGAAATCCTTTGAGAAACTGGTGTTGACCCATCTGAAGGACATCACAGGGCCCCTGCTGGACCCCCTGCAGTTTGCCTACCGGGCAAACAGGTCAGTGGATGATGCAGTCAACTTGGGACTGCACCACATGCTGCAACACCTCGACTCCCCAGGGACATATGCAAGGGTTCTGTTTGTGGACTTCAGCTCAGCGTTCAACACAATCATCCCAGCAATACTTCAACCCAAACTCTCCCAGCTCACTGTGCCAGCCTCCACCTGTCAGTGGATCACAAACTTCCTGACAGACAGGACGCAGCAGGTGAGGCTGGGAAAAATCACATCCAGTACCCGGACTATCAGCACTGGCGCCCCCCAGGGATGTGTGCTCTCCCCACTGCTCTTCTCCCTCTACACCAACGACTGCACCTCAGAGGACCCAACTGTTAAACTCCTGAAGTTCGCAGACAACACAACGGTCATCGGCCTCATCAGGGACGGTGATGAGTCTGCTACAGACGGGAGGTTGAACAGCTGGTCCTCTGGTGTGGTCAGAACAACCTGGAGCTCAACAAGCTCAAAACTGTGGAGATGAAAGTGGACTTCAGGAGGAGCCCCCCAACACTACCCCCCCTCACCATACTCAACAACACTGTGTCCGCTGTGGAGACCTTCAAGTTTCTGGGATCCACAATCTCCCAGGACCTGAAGTGGGCTCCCAACATCAACACCATCAGGAAAAAGGCCCAGCAGAGGTTGTACTTCTTGCGCCAGCTCAGGAAGTTCAACCTGCCTCAGGAGCTGCTGATCCTGTTCTACTCCACCATCATCCAGTCTGTTCTCTGTTCCTCCATCACTGTGTGGTTTGGATCGGCCACCAAACAGGACAGAAACAGACTACAACGGATTGTCAGGTCTGCAGAGAGGATCATTGGTTCCAGCCTGCCGTCCATCCTGGACTTATTCACCTCCAGAGTCAGGAAACGGGCTGGAAAGATCACTGCAGACCCTTCACACCCTGGACACAAGCTGTTCCACCTCCTCCCCTCTGGTAGGCGCTACAGAGCACTGTACGCCAAAACCACCAGACACAGGAACAGCTTCTTTCCACTGGCCGTCACTCTCATGAACAATAAATAAGTAATATTGCACTACTACCTCTGTTTGCACTATTGTATTATATATATATACACTTTTTTGGGGATATATTTATACTTATATTGTATATAGCTGTTAAATGTCCTTGTTTTTCTTATATTTCTCTTGTTTATTGTATATATTTCATATGTGTGTATGTACGATGAGAGTAATGTGTAACCGGAGTCAAATTCCATGTATACGCACGCATATATGGCCAATAAAGCTGATTCTGATTCTGATTCTGATGTTTCTGGCAAAACCGGTGATGCTGTTAAGGTAACCAACAACTTCAACTTGGCTTGAATGGGTCCTGTTTGACAGTTAACACTAAGAAGCCAGAGTCTATCTGCTTTCCTTTAGAGCGACACCTACAACAGAATCCTTGGAATGTTAGAATTAAAAGTGAGCTCATTGAACAAGTATCAGAGATAAAGTACTAAGGGATAATGTTAGATCCTAAAATTACATTTTAAAAGTCAGACTAAAAAGGTTTGTACAACGATTAAGGCTTATCTTACCTGTTTTAACTGTTTGACATCGGACTGTGCCTTGCTGGTTCTCACATCTGTCCTTTGGTTTGGTTGCCTGTTTCCAGGCCAACCAGCCTGTAATTTATCCACATCCATCCATAGAGTGTCTTTACAATCGAGCCTTGGAAATCTTGGTCAAAAAGCAAATAAGATATCATAATTTCTGCATTTTAAGTCAATACAAGATTTTAAGATTTGCAAACTTAATTGATTTTAATATGTAAAGCTGGTGCTTAAATGTTTAAATGCTCCTCAGTCTTTCTGCCATCAAGAGATTACAGAGCTTTAACAGATCCACCAAAGCAGCTTCAAGTGGCAAAGTTCCATTCTGAAAAAAAAACTTTTCCTCGACAGCTTTCTCTGTGAAATGGACAAAGATCTGCAACTCTGTTGTCGTCCCATTTTGCTACATAAGAAAAAAAAACATACAAAAATGCGAAACTATATTAAATGTGGAGGGTGAGGATGAATTTAAGTATCTCACAGCCTGAGGAAAGAAGTAGTTCTGGTCTGGTGGTCCTGCAGCTGATACTTCTGTATCTCTTTTTAGAAGGCAGCAGGGTGAACAGGTTGTTTCTGCTTGGGTTTTGTCTCTTAATATCCTTAAGCTCTTTGTAGGCTCCTCTTCTCACCAATATCACGGATGCTCAGTAGATGGTACCAGTGATGTTCTGGTTTTAAAGCTGTTAACTTGCTCCACCTCAGCTCCATTGATGTAGGGTTGTGTGTCTTCGCCTCCTGTTTCCTAAAACATAATTGTACTGATGTTGAGCACTAGGTTGTTCTCTGAGCACCACTTTGTAAGACTGTTGATTTCTAGCATTTGCTACAAACACTACATGCATTGGATACGCATTTTAAGTTTGTCTATGTATAATGTAGTATCTGTCCCTTTTGAAAAGAATGTAATTAAATAAATAGTTCTCTACCCAATAAATGATGTAATTGATAATATAATTGTATAGAAGTTCTACTAGAAGAGAAAAAAGGCTTCAAGGGCAAAATACGTTTTCAAATCTGACTGTGATGTAGCTTCAGAGGAATCAGGACACTCTTCTTCCTCCGTATCGTTACACGCTTCTACTCGCTGCTGTCATCTTCGATGCCAGCGCTCTCTCCTGCAAACCTGAACCAGATCATTCTAGAGCATGAGCCTCTTTTAGTAAATGTGTCGTCATACCTGGATAATGGACATGTATCTCACTTGTGTTTGAATGACTGACAGCCATAACTTAAACATGAAGCCAGCGATGTTATGTATTCCGTGTCTAAAAATAGCTTTTAATACACTACTCTCAGCCCACCTAAGAAAAACAATTAAATACCAGCCATGCAAGCACATTCACTCGTCAGGAACCTGTGCATGTAGCAGGAGTATTCAGAGCAAATGGAATTTATAGAAAAAAAATGAAAAATAAGTCAAACAGTGTGACATCCTTCCTCCGGTACTGAAATATTTAAAAAAAATGCTAATGTTTTCTGCAAGTGGTGCAGAGAGAGTCAGTCTCAAACGCATGGCGGAGGCTTAGCTTAACAGAATGGCCGGGATGTAATTGCAGCTCTACACTGGGGAGCTGTGCAGCCAGGAGCAGAGTCTTAATTCCACAAAGCACTGGCCTTGCAGCACTTTCCTCCCTGATTGATACCGCTATTGGACTGGTCTGGTTAGCCAGTGGAAACCACCATAAATTCCCGGCCCGCTTTATCGTTAAGCTTAGTAGCCCGGGAAATAAAATTAGCTGTGTCCAATTTTGGCTGCATAACACTATAAATAACAATTTATAGTAGGTGATAAACGAACAAAGATGGAATTAAAAAAAGAAATACAACTTACCTAGTTTGGTTTATGAGTTTTTGAGTTAGTTTTTTGCGTAGTTATTGAGTAGCTTTTACTCATATAATCTACCATTGTGATGTAATAATTAAACTGTTATTGCTTGATCATTATTCAGACAATTTGCTTTTGTTGTCAGCACATAAAGCCAGCATGTAAGCAGCGTCTTAACCCTGTTACACATGCCAAAGGCTCCATCACAGGGGATGTGAATGATGACCGGGCCTTTTTGCAGCGTTTCTCCTGCTTGTATATATATATATATATATATAGCTCAGGCCCCGCGGTTGGCTGAGGGCGAGGATGGCTGAAGCTGCGGCTACAGCGAGGCAGAAACAGCTACTATTCTTAATGTCAAATGAACATGTAAGTGTACTTTATCATTTGTGACTGCTCCCTTATTGCTAAATCCTGAGCAAACTGT
Source organism: Leptoclinus maculatus (assembly GCA_032191485.1). Lineage (NCBI taxonomy): Eukaryota > Metazoa > Chordata > Actinopteri > Perciformes > Stichaeidae > Leptoclinus > Leptoclinus maculatus. The sequence goes on from JAVDOI010000026.1 coordinate 3,465,919, forward strand.
GTTCAGTTTCAACCGAAATCCTGCTGAGGAGGACCAAGGCAAAATAAATGACATGTCCCACATCTCCCTGTTTAGGTATGTTTTCTCAAAGCCCTGTGTGTGTGTGTGTGTAGAGCTATGTTTGTCTCTTGGTATCCTCCCTCTGCAGACAGGGCCTTCTCACTCACAAGCATGTGTTTCTGATTACCATCCTGCATTCCTCTCTCTCTCTCTCTCTCTCTCTCTTTCTCTCTCTCTCTCTCCACGATTGGCGGCTGGAGCGTCACGTGTCCCGTCTGCCGATGATGCGGTGTCCCATGAAGCCACAGCGCATGGTGAAGCTTCCCATGCCCGTGCCTATTTGTCTGTCGCGAGAAGCTCCATTGTTAAAAGATGGCGATGTAATAAGCTAACCCCTTGACCCCAAAGTAGCTGCCATGCAACCTCCTTTTCATGCCGGATGATATGTTAAGTGTGTCCAGGACAGCTTGTCAACAAACACATAGGGAAAGCCAATAAATGGCGCACGCTGCGGTTGTTTTAACCCCAGCAGGGCAATGCACATTAATCACAGTTAAGGCAGCGACGATGATGAGGTGTTTGGTGGTCGGGCTCCAAATAGCTGGTAATGGAGCTGCAGTTCGTGGAGGTGTCTCACTGTTGGTTCCATTTGGGAATGCAAATAGTTGTCTGGCAGATGCAGCGGAGGGAACCAGGCTAAGAGTCGAGGGGCGAGGCTCTGCTGAGGCACAGCAGTGCTCGGAGCTCAATGCTAACGCCAGTATGACAACATGCTCACAGTGACAATGCTAATATGCTAATATTAACGGGGCACAGCAACAATTTGTTCACATCAAGTTGAGTTTACTTGTCAGGAGGAGTTGTTCTCAGCCTGTGCAAAGAATAGTGTGATGTTTTAAAATGATCTCAACTTGGGTTTGAGACGTATTATGTTAACAGAAAGCCTGTGTAATAACTGGAGGCGTGACGTTCAGAGAAGCAAGCGTTTCGGAGACAGGGGAGGTCTGCTGAAAGATGCTACTGACATGCATTATGCCCGGGCCTCACCGCCTGCGTGAGCAGCGCGTCATGGCTGCGTCTCTACATGCGTGGTGTCCACACAGACAGCATCGCTGCTGCTGCCAGCCCTTCTTTCTACATAGAGTTAGTGTGTAGAGTGCTGTGGACCATGCAGCACACAGAATAAATAGGTGAGACCTTGAATCTTTGAAAGGAGGCGTAGCTGACAGGCAGTTGGGCCGCACCAGAGCCCAAAATAAAAAGAGCAAGAGGTTCGGCGACTCACACGCAGACAGTGTGGCCCGAGCATTCTGGGTAGTGTGAGGTTGTTGTTAGGCACAGCTTCCAGCTGAATAACACCATCAACATGCTATCAAGCTCACTACGACAACGCTACCGTGATGGTGTGTTTCTCTGGTACCATATCCTTCTCACTGGTCTCGGAGAATCCTTGGAGTGTTATTGACCCATTACATCACTCACATGGTTATATAACTGTGTGTGCATATTGTTCACACTGTAGAATTTAATATCCGATTATTTATATTGAGTTTAGGAACAGGTTACTTAGTCCCTTCAATTCTGATGCTACAACTGCAGTGACATTTAGGAGAGCAGTTGTTTTCAGATCTGCCGTTACCGAGTGCGGCTGCAATGCAAATAAGCCGATCGAAATCCCAGCAACGACCAATATTTTATATTTAAGTCGTGCCAAAGCGATGAACCGTGGCAAACAGTTCAATGGCGGAGGCATCTTGGGAGGCGCACACAGACAAAAAAACATGCATATGTTATTTTGCTTTCCTCTAAAACAACACCTCCCAGGGTCACACGTCGCCGGCAGCATTTGGCATTCCAGGCGAGGCCAGACCGCCCCTACCAGGCCGAGCAGATCCGCCGCAAGGTCGACGCACGTGGGCGATCAGTTTCACGGTGAATACCAAATGTAAGAGCGCATCCAAAACCTGAGAGATGAGACAGGACATTAAAGCTACAGTCCCCGGAGGAAGGAGGAGGATGAAGACGGCGGGGAGGGGAGAGCACCGGAGAAGGGGGAAAAAAAGAAGAAAAAAACAGGTGGCAGCTTCAAAGCAGGAGAGGTTTATGAATTATGGGAGATAATGTGACTGCTGACTTCTGTAGGGAGTCCCAGCAGTGCTGGGTATCATTCTTTAGGGACAGGATTACTTCACTCCCCTCTTTGTCTTTTGACACAGCAATAAATAATAGACATTTCTATGCTATCTGAGTAGTAAAAATAACATCCTGGAATCATTCCTGCAATGATCTCAGTTCAGGTGCCATGTCATTGTTGTTTAGATAATGAAATTATTTTGTCTTTTGACTGAATTAAGTGACCAGCAGCCAAAGACAATTAAGTGACTCGTTCCTCACAAAATAAATATAATAGAGTCCTTATCCACATAATTCAATTGCTGGACATTAATGCAACTATAGGACCAATCATTTGTCCTGGATAGGCTATTATTACATATAGGTCATTGAAGAGAATCATATTTGAAAGGCTGAAATGGATACCCAATGATGTGTGTATGTTGACTAGATTATATGTGAAGAGTATTGTTCTGATGTGAAGGTACCGTGTAGATGTCACTGATGTGATTCCATGTGACTTCAATTTTCACTGTATCCAGCTGACACTGTGGGCTGGCAATGATTACTGACTGTGAGAAATAAAGTGATGAATAATGAGTTTAGTCTATAGGTTTATGCCCTATAGTTGTAGTTTTTCAGTCCTGATACTGATACCTGGGCTTTGGGTGTCCGATACAGAGTACCGATCCAATACCAGTGTTGAATTAATAAGCTCGATGCCTCACTCTGTCAGACTTCACTTAATTAAACATTGCTTTCCTATCTTTGTAAAACAAAATGTAGTAAATAAACACATTCATTGAATTGGTTTTCATTCCTAAAATAATGAATAAATAAATAAATTGTACACCAACAACCTGGTCTTTAAAATAAATAGTAATCACAATTCAAGTGTGAACCTTGTTAACGTGGAATTTAATTGAATAGATCGGTCCCATTGTCACCGATACCCACTCTAGGTATTTGAGTCAGTTGCGGCCCGATATCTGATTTTAGTATTGGTGAATCCCAAGCACTTTGAGCCAAATGCTACTGTCGGCATAATAACATGCTCAGAATGATGCTGATGTTTAACAGCTGTTGGGCTTTAGTGCTCAATGGACATCTTGATAGCACTGTGAAGAGTGAGTTCCACTGATTCTAGCAGTGTGTGTATGATTATATTTACATTTTTATTGTGTTATTACTTCTTCTCAGAGACATTTGCTTGAATAATGTAACAGGATGACAAAAGATCTGTTCAGAGTGAATTCTCTGAATCTGAATAGTGGATTTGTTTTAATATACGTTCCTAATGTAAAACCAGGTTGTTCATAAACAATGAAATCATTAACTGTAGTAGTTATTAGTCGATCACTAACAAATAATGCTTAAATGCTAAGAGAATTATGAATACATTTACTGCTCTGAGCTACACGGCCGTTTCTCAATGCATTGATTTGTTGGTGTATTTGTTTAGCGTGTCTTGTACAGTTGTTTATGATTTCCCAGCCTCGGCTCTAAAGTGGGGACTCTCCATCATGCACAAACATCCATTATGCTTTTCTATAGCAGCTTTGAGCTTTAACTTTGAAGGATAATTCTAATCCTCTGTGAATGTGCTGCAAATGTATTCAAATATCGTCTGCTCAGAATTGAAGCCCAACTCTAAGGTTGTAACAAATAATGGTCTTAAAATATTCACAGAGGTTAGTAAGCATTTGTTGCATAAAAGATGAAGAGACAATGCAAAAGACGATGCAGCGCATTTGGTTTTACTCCATCCAGGATATTGTAATTTGTATTTCCTCCTCTGCTTGTCTCCTGATGATGCTTAAGGAGAATAGATGAGGGTAATGGATGATTAATGACAATAACAATAGCTAATGATATACACAGTACACTACAGTTTATAGTTTCCATTTTTCTCCATTTTGCTTGTGTTTCTATTTTAACAGTTTATGGGTATACTGGGTTATGGGTTTACCACATGAATTACATATAGTGCTGCAGGGATTACTATAACTAATAGTTTGGAAGTTAGCATCACAATGGTTATCTTGACAAAAAGCCAATGGGATTTTTCCATTGGATTTTGGATTATTGTAGTAAAATAATCTTCACAAATGCTCATACACTCATACACTAGAAGTAAAAAGCTAACGTTATCAACTATCAATGAACTACACCATGGTCGCATTAGTGTGAGTAAACTCAATGAGGCGAAGGACGAATCAGGGCGATGAAATATCACGAAGGGGTATTTACAGACTTATCTTATATCGTAACACAAAACATTAAAATCTCTTAACCACAGACCTTATTTCAGACATCTAACCTAAAACCCATTAAGTACAAAAATGCTGACTCATTTCCATATTTTAGGACTCATTCCTGCACCAGTCTATTCAATAAAACAAATATGGCCACCATTAAGTGAAACAAATAGCTGTCAGTGCAATGTCCCTCCCTTCACTCTAATGGAAATAGAGGGCTTACTAAAATTGTGACTGTGCGTGCACTGAGTCTCCAATAGAAAGCTGACATCCAGTTTTACTTTACTCTTTTACCATTAGATCTTTGCTCAGACATAAGACACTCATCTCCTGTCACTTCACATCTGTTTCTAAGGGTAAAGACAAAATGAAAATACCTGACTAAATAACAGGTTCCAAATACCAAACCTTTAGTTTCGGTATTCAACCTCCTTGACTTTTTCTGCATTTTGAGGTATTGGCATCTACATTCAGAAAGGACTAAATCATGTTCTTTTATAAAGCCAATTTGACAAATTAAAATGTTGGCCTGGTGAAAGACATCATGAAATCACCAAAGTTCACAAAGACTTACAGAACCACATAGCATGTTAATGTATCTATCCAAGTCTTGTGGAGATATTTCTCTAAAAACCAAAGATGTCAGGAGAAGACATGTCGAGACATTTCTCTTTGGCCCATGGATGTAAACCCACCGGTGGCCATAGAGGAAAAGTCAGTGGAACACTTAAGTCAGGAAGACTCAAAGGATCACCGAAGCTAGTATGTATAATCCTCTGGGCACCTTCTGGGCACCTTCTGGGCACCTTCTGGGCACCATGGATACCTGCACCGAATTTCATGGCAATAACACTAGTTGTGGAGACGTTTCACCAAAAAAATTAAACCGACAACCTCATGGTGTCTCTATTGAGAAAGTTAAGTGATCACCACAGGAAGTCGGTTTCCTCTCCTGGGTCCATGAATGTTCACACCAATCCATCCAATATTTGCAAGTGGTGGACCGATCAACCAACGGACAGAGCGCCTGGAATTCTCAATTTTCTCAGTAGGAAGCTGGAGCTCAGTCACACCGTTGAGTCATTACGCAGAATTTTCAATGGATTTCAAATCTGTTCATTGCTGGGTTGCAACAAGACTTTGGCAGCCCCGTTCTGAAGCAATTCCAGAACCGATTTGGCTGTCAGAACATAAGTGGCCCATCTATGGTTTTTGGCAACCTGAAGCAAGTTTTCTGAGAAAATTTGTTAATTTGGTTCCATTGATTGTTCCCCCCATCCTCACAAGTATGCTGGTCCCTCCTGCTCCCCTCCACAGCATGACGCTGCCACCACCCTGCTTCGCAGTAGGGGTGCTATTAGATGGGTAATGAGCTGTGCCCAGTTTCCGCCTGACAGAGAGCTTTGTTTTATGGCTGAAAGTACAGTTTCCATTATAACACAAAAGACCCTTCTGCCTCTTGCTTTCCTCAAGCGTCTTTCAAGTGCCTTTTAGCCAAGTCCAGGCAAAGTCCAGGTCATGTACCTCTGCACCAGGAAGTCGTGTCCTTCTGGCTACTCTGCTGTACAGCCTAGATTCATGAAGTGATACGCTCACTGTGGTTCTTCCAGCAACATCTCCCATCGCAGCCAAGCAGCTCTGTAGTCCTGTCAGAAAGCTCGTTGGATTCTTGGGTTACCTTTATTGGCGGGCTGCTCGGGTAGTTCCGTGTTTTTCTTTTCCATTTCCAACTGTCTAATTGTTCTGAAATACTGACACAGAAAGTGCTAGCAGCCTTTCCCTAGGTGGTCTATAGCGCTTCACAGTTCTGCCTCTGAACTCTATTATCATTTCTCATGGTAGATGATCTCCTTTGACATCCGTTTATTGGATCTTATGTCAGCACAGAAGTTGTTCATGGTCACAGCCACCGGGGTATGCCACACAGCTTTTTTCTTGCTTACCATGATGCATTCATGTTGTACAGTGCCATCGCATGGAGCTACTGTGTGTTAGCCGTTGTTGTCGATTGGAAATGGCATACCCTAAGATTACATACTGTCTCCACCAGCCAATGATGTGAAATGCTAATCTGGATTACAGTACTGTGTTCACTCAAGTTTACAAGTGTTATGTACACAGTATTTATGCGTGTCTTTGTGTGTTAATGAGTTCTTAGTACAAAGAGTAGGCAAGATGGTGCGTGAGGCCTGAGCTGCACTTTTCTCACATTCATTTCTTTTTCTACTTTACGGTTCCAGAGAGACTCTCAGTCATGCGCTTCCTCTCTCTCTCAGGAGTGAGGAGAATTCAAATTAATTGCAAAAGCCAGAAGACCATGAAGACCATGACCACCAGAAGACATGTGCATATGGTGTCTAATGTGTGTTTCTTGCAAGAAGCAAGTTCTGCAGGTGTGGTCAAAGCGGACTTTGACTACTCAAGTGTACTTTCTAATTGTACTAAAAAACATCTGTGTGTGTGTGATCAGGAGGCGGGCTGTGCCAGGTGTGATTCCATTCTCCCTGTAGTCATGGGTCTGTGAGATCGCTTTAGACACAGCTTCTACCACCCACTGGCAGACAATGGTGCGCTCCTCCCATCCAGACAAACTGTGTGGACGTGTTGGTGTTGCTGCACATTGTACAGTACTCATACACTTCCATCTGTGTGTGAGAGTGTGTGTGTGTCATCTTGTAACCATGCTATTTAGGTTTGTATATAATCCTGCGTTCGATCTGCCTGCAGGCATTTGTGTGTGTTTGTTTCTGTCTGTATCGACGTAGCAGTACAAGGACAAAAGTGTTCGTTCACATGTGTGTGTGTGTCCTTTAGTGTGGGGGGAACCAAAGGGAGGCCCTGAGGCTTTTACGAGGTCAGCTTCCTGCAGAGTGGAACGGTTAGCGGGAGATAATAATAGCCAGGTCAAGATTCAATTATTTGCCTGGGGATTAACCTTATGGGGTCTTTCAGGAAGGTCAGTGGGTGGTGAGGGGTTTGAGTCTTCTGAAACAGAAGCCACTTACAAAGCTCTTTTATTATTAAGTCCTCTGATCGTAAAGGATGGAGGCTGCGACTAAAGGGCAGGACTGTACAGGTCAGTCAGACTGGGTGTAGTTTAATGAAGTTAAACATAGATTGTAACTGTGGAGCAACAGTTGAACATTTTTTGCTATGGAAAAAATAGATGAATAAAGAGAGAGAAGTTCTGTTTTTGTGTGGTGTTCTAAGGGCAGTGAGATATCATATCCATCTCGTCATGTAGAGACACCGCGGCTCTGAGTCAACTCTACTGATGGTTCATAAGTAAAAACAACAACTTCAAACATACGCTATCAACAGAAGACAAATTTAATGTTGACTTGGCCAAACAGCTAAAATGTTCTATCCTGATATATGTAATCTCATATCTCGATAACGATATCACGAAAAAGCATTTTTCTAATTAATTAATTAATTCTTGAAAAATGTATAAAGAACTTTAGCGCAAAATAAACATAACAGTTTATGGTGAAATTACAGGGGAAAAAAACAATATATATATATATATTCATGAATATATATATATTCATAAATATATATATATTCATAAATATATATATATACGTATATATCAGTGGCGGGCCATGCATTTTATACCTGGGCCTTCAGTGCTGTCCTACTACAGTTGAAAATGAGTCCACTTGAAAACACATGAATCCTCAAAGATGATCACTTAAACACTTTAACTTAAACTTAACTTTAACACTTTAACTTTAACACTTTGCGCGGAATATATAGACTTCTGCCACTTCACGTGTCTTCTTGTTGCTGTGCACCGACTAAATGTGTCCCCAGAGCAACATAGGACGTAACAATAGTTCCTAGCACATATTAAACCAAACAAAAATCCATCTTCATAAAAACAAGTTGTACAAATAATAATATATAAACAAGCATATTAAAGCTACTGCAGATGTAAAAACAAGAGCTTACCCTAGCTGTTGTTCACTTAAAGACAAACTTCTACTCTACCTTTCTTTGTTAATAAAGAGTTTAATCTCACGGTTGTTCAGTACATCCGTGTGTTTTAGTTCCAGTAGGAAGTCCTTCTTGATTCATGGCAATGAAGACAGTCGAGCCTCCCCAGCTGTATTTCTTGAACACATTTGAATGCGTTTGAGGGCTGAAAATGTCCGCTCAACAGAGGCAGCAGATATTGGGATTGTCACCGCCCAACATGTCAAACTAAAGATCTGATTGGTTGAAGACTATGACAATCAACAGTATCGTCCCCATTCACTTAAACTGCACATGGATTCACTTGTAATTCTGAAGGCCTCCGGGCAGATTTTTTTTAAACCTAGAGACATAGAGGTGAAATCTGATTGGATAAAAGCTCTACTCAAAACAAGCTGCACTGGAAGCAGAGCAACTGAGGAAGACAGAAGCTGTGCAATGAGAAAATAAGATAATGGGGAAAAAAAATTATAATACATGTATTTATGAAAATGTATTAAATTATTAAATAGCTATAACTTTGTGGTTTTGTCTAGGCCAGCAGAGAATGCCTTGCTGGCCCTGACGGCCCACCACTGGTATATATATATCTATATATAGATAATATATATACATAGATATTTCCAGCTGTACATTGACAATTTTTACATGCATGCACACAAATAGAGAGTAATCCGTTGAATCAGGATTTTCTGAGAAATTTGAGTTATCTTGTTATTGTCAATATAGACGACATAATTGTGTGTCATGATATTGCGATATAAGATTTAATTACGGTATGATTCTATTGAAAGATGATATATTATCATATTTAATTATTGCCCCCCCCCCCCCTCATTTTAACCTCACACTGACATTCTGATAAACAGTATCCTTTATTTTTGCTATTAATATTCCGTAGACTTTGGTAGGGCTGGGCAATATATTGATATTATATCTATATTGTGATATGAGACTAGATCATCTTAGATTTGGATATCATAATATAGCATAAGTGTTTATAAGTTTTCCTGGTATTAAAATCTGCATGACAGTAAAGTGATGTAATTTTCTGAACTCACCAGACTGTTCTAGCTGCTCTATTATTTGTCTTTACTGATTTAGTCATTATGTCGACATTACTGATGATTAATGGTCAAAAATATCATTGAATATTTTGAGAAAGCAACAATGGTCAACCCAAGAATATTGTTTCAATATCGAGGTATTTGTTCAAAGCTATCCCTTCTTTATGGTTGTATTGATTGCATTGCTGACAATGTTGATAATTATCATAATAGACTGAATGACATCACTGGGTTCAGGCCTGTGAGTCATGTCACCCACCTATGACAGACCTGTGACGGGCAGACGGTTGGAGGGAATGGCTCTTGTGTTTCCTGCTTGTTTTGGCAGATTTAGATTCATACAGACTTCAGCCCGACCGCAGCCTCCTCATTCATTCCAATGAGGGCGGTCCGTCACACTCCAATGGTGCAAATGGCTTTTGCCGGACCTCAGTGCAACATCATTGGTCAAGGCGCTGTGTTGCAGATATGTGCAATCTCATATTTATATTGTTATGTGATAATCAATATGTCAAAATATCTTAATTTTTTTATCATTTCATTCTCTGAATTAGCCACATACAAACATACCCATGTGGATATTTTATCTATTAAAATCTTGATTACATTTCCATATCATAATATATGTGGCCAACACAGTCTTTTTTTATTTCCCACCTCTATCTACCAGGTACTGAGTGCAAAAGCGTTGCTGTTACATTAATATGTGTCTTTGCCAACTGAGCAAGCAGGAGCACCAAACACACACACACACACACAAACATGTGCACACACTCACACACTAGCACCTACACTCCGTCTCCATCCCAGCACCGCGTCGGGAGATGAAAGATGAGACAGAAATGTGAACTTCACAGGAGGGGAACACTCATACCGTCAGAGGCGGCCAGTTGATGCGAGTGAATTAATCATCTGCAAGTCGCCATCCAAAATACTTACGTATGAGCTAATGAAAGAAGTCCTGCTGCACGATGGGGAGAAATGAACATGTTGATGAGCAGCGTCCCAGATATTTACGGGGCGAGTCCACGGCTGCAGGCTGCTCCACTGCCTGCCTGTCAGCCGCCCTGTGTTTCTGCGGCTGTCTCCCTCCCTCCCTCCCTCCCTCCCTCCCTCGCTTAATGAAGTCTTGGCTGAAAGTATGAGAGATGAAAAGAAAACAAAATGCCTTTTGATCCGGCAGCCTTGTGTTACAGCTCTGTCAAAGAGCATTACCATGATAACCTGACCAAAACAGAATCAGCCAAGGGGTATCAAAGCCAAGATATGCAGCGCTTTAATGCACAGACGATTAATGCACAGGCAGAGTTCGGACAGGCTGACTGAATAGGAATGCAGCAGAATGGACACAGCATCCCTGCCAAGTGCCCTTTTCATTTTCATTCTCTTTCTCCGTGTTTCCTGTACACAGCAGTACAAAGCCTTCTCATTCCAGCAAACAGCATTTTTTCAGTCGAGGCTCTGATCAAATAACTGTGAACTGCACACAACGCTGCATTGTTGGGAGTCGCACTGTTTCATGTTTGATATCTTCACGGAGAGGGGAGAACGATATTACCCGCCTGTTATGTGGAGGAGAGAAGAAAAATAACGCAGGGCCTTTGAAAACTGCCAGAGAGATGCATTTACTTCACATCACCTTATTTCAGACTCAGAGACATTTGAATTCCCTTCCTCACTGTCTCCGGGTCAAAGAGGTGAGGCCATCTTGATATGAAGTTCTTTTACTTTTACTTATCTTTACTCTCCTTTTCATTCATAATCTCTGCCTCTCTCTCTCCCTGTGGTAACTCTATCAGCTGATTTTGGGCGTTCACCTTAAATTAACCAACCAGATTCTGCACAGTTTCCTTAAGCCAATCACATCGTTGCTGTCAAACTTTAAAACATGTTCTCCTCTCTGCTGCTGTCAGTTGTCATTTCAGCACAATCGGATGATGACCCTTCTCCACCCCAGTCACCTCCAGCAGCATCACAGTCATGCTTCTCATTCATCAGCTGACTTCATCACCACTAGTGTCTGGACTCCAGGGGGATTCGGCCTTATCTGTCCTCAGCATCACTACCCCTCTGTTATCCTACTTCAGGATGGAGCACAGTCGCCAATGACTTTGCACTATTCAATTCTTATGCATGTGTAATAAATTATTGTTAAATTCTAACTAATTCTCTCCTAATTGAAATAACAATTGGCAGATTGTGTGTGACGCTTTGTGTTCAGCTATTTGTGTTATATATTTATCAAGTGCTTCGGCAGCCTGCTGATTTTGACCACGGGACGAGGCTGTTTAGTTACGAACAAAGGATTGTTGGTCGAGATGAATGCTGCGTGAAAACATAAATGACTCTCTAAACACTTGAATGAACTGCTGAAGAGTTTTCCAGAGCAGCCAACAACAAGAGAGTAAAGAGTCAAGCAGTCTCAGGCAGAGAACAGCGCTGGGGTGGATGGAGGAGTTGGAGAGGCACAGACTAGTGCTACACGAGTACCACAGTTGAGTATGAAGCAAATAACACAATGTGCTTTTTTTAAACATTTGCTGACATTATTTTTTGCATCAGGGCAATAGACATAGAGGGACATAGAACTATGTCAGTTACCTGTTAGGCCACCAGGGAGGGACAGCCCAGGAGGTCAGATGGACTGAGAGATAACTCACTGATTGGACCGTTTTGGCGACGTCATCCTGCATCATCATTGCCACATGTGCCCCCGTGGGGAAATCAAATTCCGGTGACTGGCAGCAAGATATACAGCCCATTACTGGTGTCAGCAAGAGTTCATGAAGAACTGATGGTGATCATCAGATTATCATTATAAGACTGCAACTCCACCACATTTTATGAATAATGACGGACAGGTAGAAACTGGAGGGAATTATTACGGGGGGGGGGGGGGGGGGGGTTAGATAGATGTAGATCAATATATATGCAACTACAGATCAATTTTAATATTGCTTCCTTGATATTTCACAATCAGCAGATGGGTTTAATAAAAGCCTTAAGGCCTTTACACACACTTTTTGCACTACAATATTTTTTTAAACTATTTTTACTTTAAGACAGAACAGAATATTTGCGCCAAAAAAGGCAATGTCATTTTTGTTTCGGAGCGAGGTCAATTTTCCTGAACTATCACACTGCACATAAAGGCATCAACCAATCACGTTGTGCGTACACTAAATTGTACAATAACATAGAGACTCTGTAGTCCAAACTAGCCAACTTTATTACTCCTTTCAACATTGACAAACCCAGCGTAGACCAGATCCACTCCTGTTCTTACCTTTCACAATAAAAGTGCTAGACTTATAGATTATCTTGATGAACAAAATGTGTAAGTATGATAAACGTTTGTTTTCCACAGAGCTTATTTTATGCAATAATCCAAAATCCAATGGAAAAACCACGTTGGCTGTTTGTAGAGAGAAGCAGTTAGATGCTAACCTAGCCTACAGAAGTACGTCCTACATGCATCACTCTACGGCAGGGGCCACTGATAGGATAATAGTGTAGCTCTTTATCAGTTATGTATCAGTTTATGATTACATGATATATATTTTCTGAATCAACATTTGATTCGGATCAGTTAGGTATTGATGTAGCTGAATCTAAAATGAGTGTCGAGTTTCAGACACATTTTGGTTCATCTTTACACCCTTATGAGGTATCACCGTTATCAGGTTTGGTTTTGATCAAACTAATGAGGACAGAGGAAACAAGTTAAACACTTAACTCTCTGAAGTCCTCCCTCACTGTTTGGGTAGCTAGCTGCTGCTGAGGCTGAAGGCTATTACAAGTATATTGATTTCACCAATTTTACCGTAAATACTCAAACAAAAGCAATTGTCTACATTTTATTTGTTTACAGTCTCCCTTCCCTTTTCCCCTCTTATGCCAATGTGCGTGAATGTGAAACATTATGATGATACACTGTGTTTATTTTCTAGATGGGGCAGATTTATTTCTCTAGCGATAAAACACCTGAATCAGAATAAGAACATAGTAACTCAAGGATCAATGAATACAAATGAGTACAAATATCCATAAGGCTATAATAAATAACAAACAAAGACCTAAAGTAGATGTAATATGCTGCTTACCAACAGATAAACAAATGCATTTAATGTGCAAAGGGGTTAGGGTGAATATATATAGTTCATGTTCATTGGTATCTTCATGTAGAGGAAACAAAGGTTGGATAAATGATTTAGCCACATTAAGGTAAAACTATAAGAAGTAACCCAGGAACCCTGATGAATGGGCTGAAACGCACTTAATCCGTCAGTACAGTGTTTCTGTTTCAGCTGTATTACTTGTAATCACATTTTAGTCATTTGACTAAAAAAGTAAATTTTTTGTATGTGAAGTTTTCTACATTTTCAACATTCTGTATTCTTTCAAATATCTATTTATGTTCATGTCTCCTTCAAACAACTGGATTTATTCAGGTTTCTCACCAAAAACTGCATTTTTACAAGATTACATCTGAACACATCATGATAACGTCAACAGAAATACCCGTTTTGTCTCTGAATACAGCTTGAATGGATCATCACCTGTGCTACAGTAGAAAAACGAGTACCTTCACATTTTCAGAATTTTGTCAGGACCGAAGTATTGGTCCTTGTGAATTTGTGAACCCTAAACCTGAGCGGTAGGAAAAAGCAATCGGCCTGTTCCAAACGATGCGTTCAGTCTGTACATCTGTTCCTCTCACATTACTTGCAGAGGCGCTGCTTCCAACGGGTCATCGGATATTTTTGTGTGAATTACCGATTAGAAGTAATTTAGTAATGATTCTTGTTTTCAAGAACTTTTGTTTAGTTTTAGTCTGGTTTTCCTCCTGAAGTCTTTACTTTCCACCATAGTTTTTTGTTGATGAAGCTAACATTGTTATATACAGTCAACACATAGTAAATGTAGTCCGTCATTTGCCCGCTGGGTCCTGTCCCTTGTGATGACGCTGCCTGCTGGTAAATGACCCGTGACTGTGTTCCGGTGTTCTGGTTCCTCTGTCATACAAAACGCTACAGATGGAGAGAGTGTCTCATTCAGTAAATGTCAATCAGAGCTCGATAGAATCCCCCCCACTGCTCCTGTTATTTGCGGTGTATAATTCAATCTTTAAAATCTTTTTTTCCACCAACAGCCAGAGTTCGAATTGTCTCAGCGACTCTGGGGTCATGCTATGGGAAGTGTCGGAGCAGCGTTGCGAGCCGAGATGTCGTTGCCGAGTCTTTGCTGCTGTTCCCATTATAATAGATCAAGTGAAACAGCAGCTGCTTTGCTGCCTCTGGAAAGCTGTGATAATAATTGTGTGTGGTTTCAGTGAGTGTGTGTGTGGTTGGCAGGACACTGCATACGTCTGAGAAAGAGAAGAAAGAACCATAAAAACACATTTTTACAGCTTGTGTCAGTTGTACAGTATCATTTCAACTAAACGCTTCAGTCCATAAAAGGAAAGAAATATTTTCCAACATAAGCAGAAGCGCTACGATTTTGGACATACTATACCATCCACTGACAGATGCACACCTATCAGCCTATCCCAGATCATCTTAAGGTCAAAGGGAATTTTCACTGTAAGGCAATATGCTCCAACAGGCTGTTCCAGGGTCTGTTTAATATGGCGGTCATATCATGCTGAGTTAGCCTTTAGAGCCGACCGCCATTACTTTCTCGCAGTGAGTGATGAGAGACCACAGTCAAAAGCATATGTAATGGCAGAGTCAGCTGAAGTCAGTCTTTCCTGTTATTGCTTTGTATATTATATGATATGAATTTCACGTAAACAATCATTATCTCCACCCAGATAGATTTCTCTGCTTCTAGAAACACATGTGAGCCCTAAAGGATCCAATAATGCCACGGCTTTCTCTCCATTTCGTTATTTAGTATTATCTAAATAAACAATCAGGAAATCTAATTGGATTGCCCATTCTCCATAAAGAATGGTGTCAGATTGAATTTGTGTCTGTTCAATTTAATTTTGAACTGCATTGAAATAAACATGCTATCATGTTTAGCTGCCTGTTTCTGTGTGAAGGTAACACAATCTGACTACCAGCACCTCTGAAGCTAATTAATTAGCAGGGGGTTGTGTGCGGGCCACGTGTAGTGACCAGGACTCCAGAAAATCACTGCGCCTGGGCAAGAAATAGTCCTGCACAAAACTCCCTGTAAAACCACAAAATGTTGTTTTTAGGCTGTAAACAAATAAGATAAGTCTAATAATAATAATGATAATAAGTCTTTATGCTAAGCTAAGCGGACTGGCTGTAGCATGCATCCTAACTCTAACTCAAAGCGAAAAAGTGTATATCCTTAAAGCCACTAAGTAACTTTGATTTGGCGGTCCCTGTGGACGAAAGTGGTCGTGTTGACGAGCACCAGAGACCCTTTAGAAAACCTCTCATCTTACTGCAGCAGGGTCTAACAGTCCGCTCAGTCCCGGTTCTCCCGTGCCTCCCTTCCCTCCAGCGGGCCCAGCAGTCCTGGGTCTCCAGCAGCGTGGTGTTGGCTCCCAGCGAGGACCGGAGGAGCAGAGAGGAGAAGCTCTGCTCCTGACCATAGCTTCTGCTGCCAGGAGCAGAGCTCTGCTCCTCCCGCCGGAGCTCTCCACTGCAGGTCAAAGGCTGCAGCTAAGCCGGATCTGAGTCTATTCGCGATGGACTCAATGGTCTCTGCTGGTGGCTGGAGTCTGAGCTGAAGGAGTTTCTGGTGAACAACTATGTTGATAAAGACAATCTTCTCACTGATGGTCTTGTTTACTGATGTAGATCATATAGAGGATCAGGATTAAACTGAGACTGTTTCATAACCAGTTAAAAGTCCCTCACAGAAAATGGCAAAGTAGTTCCGGTAAGTTGTGTTAGTTGGCTTAGTTTGACCTATTTTGTATATGTTAAGGATGAGTTGTTGGCCTAGTTTTACTACATCCCTGCCTGTCCAAAATGTCATTACTTCATCAAATTCATCCTACTAGACAAAAATGTCAAAATTAGTATATCAATTCTTGAGTTATGGCCAAAAACATGTTTTGTGAGGTCACCGTGACTTTTGACTACCAAATTCTAATCAGTTCATCGTTGAGTACTGGTGGTCTTCTGTGTCAAATTTGAAAGATTTGACCTCTAGTTGTTCCTGCCATAAGTACAAACAACCCCAAAACAAACTGCCTTCAGCCAGATGCATTAACAGAACAACAGTCCACTTAGACCAAAATTCATACATTTACATTTTGATTTTCATATGAATGAATACACATTTTCCACGTGATCAGGCAATCAAAATGATCAAAGAGCAACTCTCGTGGGATTATCATGTTTAAAGTGCTTGCTGAGGGGGGACCATGAAGCCTGTGGACACCTCAGGAACAAAGGAACATTTGGAGTTCTCGTTTATTGATGGCAACAGGGAGCAGTGGTTGGAGGTATCAGAGGTTCATGTAAACGGTTTGACCTCGATGAGACCAGAGGCTGGCGAGTATCCAATTACTAGGCTACCACATATGCACGAAAACCCGGCTATTGACTTTGTCTTAACAGCTGGTGAAGAGTCGGGCCTGCAATAATACACCGTCAATGCTCTGCTTCAGCTTCACTACTGACATCACTGACACATGTTTTGTTGTTCTGGCTCTGAACACACTGGATTTGAAATGAAACACTGACGATGAGGTTAAAGTGCCAACGTTCTGCTTTATTTGAGGGCGTTCCTTCATTCAGTTTAAAGACATGCTGAGCTGGATTGAAGTAAGATGAAGTAAGAACACTCAACCGTTTGACCCTCAACACCTTTAGTTGACATGTCCAACTGAACTTTTCTTTCTTTCTTACTGTTATGATGTCATAGATTTTGTTCTTATTATAAATGCTTTTATTGTTTCTGTTTTTACCATGTAAAGTGTCTTAGAGTGCCTTTTAAAGCGCTATATAAATACAATGTATTATTATTATTAGTAACGATGTGAACAACCTCAAACACCCTTAAGTCAAATAAGTTGGCACAACCTTTAAAGTGCTTTTTTCAATTAAAGTGCAATGTGCTGGAGTAAAGTCAACACAATAAAAAACACATGACCTAATGCCCTACAGCAATACTTTGTGACTGTACTGGTTGTTACATTCTGTTGCAGTACACTGTATACGGTAATCATTCATATTAACAATGGGTTATGTAACTACATGTATATAAAAAGGACGACAAACTAAATATCACCAGACTCTGCAGTGTCCCTCAGTGTTTCATTGGTATGACTAAACAAGCCCTCATTGTTCTCATCAGTGTTTATCCGGCTGCAGTAGGCTGTATGCTACCTGCCCAGCACCGAATGAACAACTAGGTAAAGAAAGTGTAGCATGTAGCAGCTAAAGAGCCAGTGATTTCTCTCAGAAGTTGGTGGAGACCAAAACAGAGCTCAAAGAGGAATAAATATAGACCTTTTTGGTCCAGTTTGGCAACAGAAGTACGTACGGCGGAGTGCAACAGCTTGTCAAGCTTTGCAAGGGCATTATCCACCAAAGATTGAGAATTGTATGTTTAAAGCTTAATTAATAACTGTTCTGGATGGCCAACATGGCTATGCATATTTTTGATGATGTCTGCTGTATTGGACTTACGTTTGTCAGGTGGCTAGAAATGCAAATTTAAAAGAAATGCTAATGTTGCTCTGCATCTGTTGGATGAGGAGAAAGGCAGGTATTTAATCATTTGTTCACCATATCAACTTTACAAGCTGATAACATTTGCTGATACATGTTGTGCTCACAGCAGTGGCCAAATGAAATCTATTACAGCAGCTTAAAAAGAACGGCTACTCTCTCTCTCACCCCGATAGCATTATTAACAGGAACGACCTTGTTGAGCAAAGCTTGAGCCTGGAATGGGTTTATATGAGAAACACCAAGTGTGAGCAGCTAATCCAGACATGTTTCTGCTCCCAGCTTGTTCATTAACCTACACAAACCTGTATGTTGCTGTTGTTTTTCAGAGCTCAGCAACCTGTTACTTTCCTCTCCACTCGTAAGCAGCAGCCAGGAAGCTTTTCCGATTCATTTATTTCTTTGCCTGGGTTGCCTGGAGGATAATTCATCTTGCTAATTCTCTACAAGTTGAAGTGTTTAGTTTGACTTTTCTCTGCTTGGATCCTTGCCGAGTGAAGGGATGGAAGGAGAGCTCGTGGGACGAATAGATGTAGAAGTGTCGTTAACCTTTCGGTGTAATGTGTTGCAGAGTGAGGAGTATTCCCACAATCTTTCTCTGAAATTTGAAAGGTCACATTGTCAGCAGAGCAAGTTTTATGTCTTTGCTTTACAGACAGATTTCTTCGTAAAGGGAGGGAAAGGTGGAAGCGTAAGAACAGCTGCTGTTGACCTGCAGAGCCAGGAACCAAACAATAAGCTCCTGAGAAAACGTCTGCCGCTCCGCAAATCTTTCCGTGCCACATTCATTGGCTTTGTCTACCTCGTGTTTTCAGTGAACAGTAAAGCGTTTTCACTCACTGAAAGGACTTTTCTCTAGTTCGTCTTCTTGCTAAGTTGCTCTGCCCAGCTGTAGAATACAGTCACTGAACACATCACGGTTACAGTAAGAATACCCTGTGCTCTATTCCTGCTCAACCTCTAGGAGAACACGTCATCATAATGCGTCTCTGCACGCGTGATACAAGGCCGGCGTGAAACGACATTCAGCGGATCCCGTGGTTTACAGAAACGTGCAATACCAACATACTAGGTTGTTTTCTGCTGACTCAATACACATTTCTAAAAACTCACATACCACCAAGACCAGAATGTATCTGACCCGTAACTGTCTTCTAGAAAAATCTGGAGAATGTAACCCATGAAGGCTGAAAACAATGCTAATGAGCTAACGTTAAAGTGTCCTAAATCATGCTCACTCATTCACTGCTTGCTATATTATGTTTGTTCCATCATGTTGTAAAGTGCATGGACACGCTCAGGAGGTGAAATGAGGGTTAATATATAATATAATATTCTACATTACACGGGCAGTGATTCCAGACACAGCTCTTGTGAGACATGATGTGTGTGCGTCCTGTGATGAAAGCATTAAAAGCAGTACCTGCAACATGCTAAAAGCAGTGGTACAAGTAGAGAAGAGTCATGAAGTCAGTAAACACACTCAGTAATTTAAGTTACACAGAAATCTCTCATCCACCATGAGCTACTGAGAGTACTGAAGTGAACAAGGACGAACGTGTTGAATTCCTCTGTCAAGAGTTACACAGTCTCTCTTTAACTCTCAGAGAAGTGAATAATCAGCTGCTTCAGTAAAGTCCTCATTTTAAGAATCAACCCTTTTCAACGCTTAACCTACATTACTTACAGTACTTACATTACTTACATTACTTACATTACTTACATTACTTACAGTACTTACAGTACTTACAGTACTTTATAGAACTACAATCATCCGTTCTGGAGGTGATGAGAGACAACGTTGACCTGATTTCAATGCACTGATGATGACGAATGATTAATGATTGGTTGACTACATTAGGCTGTGAGATGTGTAGTGTAGGGAGCTTGCCTTAAGGTAGGCATGGTTGAAATATAGAAAGTTCAACTATTTTGTCTCGAGAGTGAAGAGGTAAAACCATATTTGAGAAAAGTCAGAAAAATCATCTGTGGATGATTTAATTTTTTTCTCATTTTTTGGTTAATATTTGTTTTGTTGAAACAACAGATGGTGCTTGATTTGAGGGGGATTGCAATATGTTAGATATATAAGCGTTTCCATCTGCACTTGAAAAAAAATGAATTTTAAAGAAAGGGAAAGAAAATACAGATGTGCACAGATGTAAATGTACTTCAACGTTCAAGCAAAATAGTGACATCAAACAAACCCCAAAAAGAAACTGAAAACAAAGAGAACACATGCATATTAATATGCACATACAGAGTCAACGATGAGACACAAACAGCCATGAAAGTCCAAAAATATTTTCCTTATTTCCTGTTTTGTAAATGATGTGACCCCTAAGACCCCTGCGGTTTGAAACCACCGATACAGACCCCTGGAAGCACATTGCATCATGTAAAACCGGGTTCCTTTTACATATAATATTTGGAATATAGGAATGATATAGGAAGGATCTCTGCATAAGAATTGACAATGATTAATATGGACTGTATTGTTAATATGCATACCTTCTCTCTCTAAAAACAGGATGTCACATGCCTCTCCCTCCGTCTTTCTGCCGGTCTCAGTGGCACCAGACATGCCTCCATGTGTGGGACTGATGAAAGGCCTCGCACGCTGTGATGCAGAAATAAAGTAGGCGAGACCAATGTAGGAGTGTCTGCCGATTGATTTTCAGAGGCGATCCTCGTATCATCCTTGGCTATGATATCCTATCTGTCTCCGTGTGGCCCCCAGATCCCCATCTGAGATGAAAAGCCCAGACACGGTGCCATGTAATAGTGCTTTGAACTGGGGGCACCGGGGCTTTTCAATCACACCCCAGATAGAATGAGTGTCCTTGCACACAGCACACAGCAAACACAGGTCAGCATTATTTAGCATTATTATCCTCTCACTAGCCTTTCAGAATTGAAAAAAATAAATGGACGTTTTTTGTAGTAAGATGGGAGCTTTCGAAGTAGCCAGGTGAAGTTTTTGTTGAAGACGAAGCCTTCAGAAGTTCACCTTCATGGCCGTCTTTGTAGTTTCACAGGAGACTTTCAGTCATTGTTGAGCGTTACTATCACATCTCAGCTCTGAAGACGGATCATTCACAGCGGAGAGATGTGCGACGACTGAGAATGGGCCCGTGTTCTCGAAATGTCACAGAAGAGCTAGTTCTGTACGGGCAAATCGTATTTCTACCTCTTTAAAACGAGCCCCGGACACAATAAAATGAATTCTCAGTTATTCAGCGGCTCAAAAACGTATTGACTGATGGAAAGAGCCAATCATTAAGGTCCGCCCTCTCAGAGACCCGGTGTATGTGTCTGTTTATTGGGCTGGATAGCTGTGTAGTAAGGGCGTGTCGGTTAAGCCTTGCCTCACTCCCCACTGCAACTTTGAAGTCGGGTCAGGACCCCCCCCCCCCCCCCGTGTTTGGCTGGATAGCGGCAAGATATTGCTCGACCTCCCAGTGTCTTAACTTTCAGAGACATTAGGAACCGGAGCGCCGCCTGCCCCCTGCCACCGGTTTAATGTGCAATGTGGACTGATTTTGTTGGAAATCTTTGAAATGGTAATAAGGTTTAAGGGAGCATCATCTTTCTCTCTGGGAGAGGGGAGGAGGGAGGAGGGAGGAGGAGGAGGGGGTTTCGGAAGCAGCGCTCTGGGTCACAGAGATGTAATGATGGGCCGGGATGAGCCGGGGTTTGCCAGAGGATTACCGTCTTTCTTCGTCGCCAGCGCTGCTCTCCGAGGCCAGTGTTTCAATCCCGACTGAGCAGAGTTCCTCCCGCTGCTGATATGAAAAGAGGGCAGCACTCGGAGTGATGGGTTGTGTGTGTGCAGTGAACTCCTGTCCAAGAGGAGAGCAAACAACACGCTGTTTTCATCTCTGTGGTGGTGCTTAAGCTCCTCTATCAACTCTGACCGGCTTTCTTATTATCACAAATAAATATGGTATTAAAGAGCGTGATTAGATCAGAGCTGAATCATATTCATGTATTTGTTTTGCTCTTTTCTTCCCTCTTTGTGTTTTTCCACAACAGAAAAGCTTCCGTGTATGAACAAATTGAAAGAAAAATAATTAAAAATACTGGAAAAACATGCCCGTAATTAAAGGGACAGTTCAATTAATTACAAACAATAACCTTTAGCTTGTTACTCTTGGAGGCATCTATCTATGCAGAGTACTTCAAAACAATCCATTCTAATAGAATATCATTCTGCTCACAGTCTCAAAAAGTTAAAACCATTTTTCGTTTAATACAACTTGGATCGTATTTCCATAGCATCTTTTTTGTCACTTATGATGACATTGTTCTCACCAGATTACATGTTGAGACGTGTGAACACAATGCAACGAAGTCTGGTGAGGCAAAAACAATCAGTCACAGTATTTAAAATGGTTGGTATGACAGTATTATTACTGTTATCATTGACGGTCAAAACTATGAATATAAGAGTAAAAACTGTCATTATTCTTCAAAAGCTCTACTCAGACACTTTTCATCAGGGATCATCTTTAAACTGTGGACCAGACGACCTGAAGATGTGACATGAACTTACTAACACATTTGTTCCGAGGTGGGACATGAAGTGAATGAACTGGTGAATTAGAGATTGATATTTTTTTGTCCAACTCCAATTTCCGAATTTTTTTAAAAGTCTGACCTGCCGAATACAATTGACTTTCTAAGACAGCAAAGCTAGAGGCTAACTTTATTCACCACTATCGCGGAACTGCTCCAAAAAACGTATTTCAACCATTCCAAAGTCAGGGTCAACCGTCAAAAGTTGTTTTATTTTTGTATAAAAACACACAATTGTAATGATTTTGAAATAAATGATCGTATAAATACTTGCTTTGAATAAAAAAACATCTCGTCATTAGCAGTTTTGACAAGATGTGAAAACATCTCCTACATTTGAACATATCTTGATAGTCTTATAATGTATCTATTACTCATTTTGACTGAATCGTGTTGGAACACAGTTGTTATGCCCCTGCAGGCGACGGCCAAAGGTCTCATGTTTTCAGATTGTCCTTATGTACATATGTATATGTCCGGTCCGTTCTCAGGAACACCTGGAAGGAATTTCTTCAAATTTGTCACGAAAGTCCACCTGGACTCAAGAATGAAGAGATTTGATTGGCTGGTCAAAGGCCAAGGTCCCTGTGAACTCACATCCTTCCCGTTCCCGTGATATCTCAGGAGCGCCTTCAACGAATTTCTTCAAATTTGGCACAAAGATCCACCTGGACAAATGAACTGATTAGTATGTTGGGTTGCCACTGTGACCTCACAAAACATCACTTAAGAATAGATATGGACATGAATACATGACACCAGAAAACACAACGCGGTGATTCTAATTTTTCAATTCAACAATTTTATTCACATATTTTTGCACAGCTAGAGTTTGGTAGTTGTTACTAAAATGTTGTTACTAAAATGATGTCACTAGCGGAGCCGGGGATCGAACCGCTGCTCCTCTGATTGAAGGACGACCCTGCTCTACCATTGAGCCTTTATTTGGAAAACACCTAGACATACCCTTTTAAAAACATGTGTATAATATTTTCTGTTTGTTAAATCTGAACTTGGACTAGGTAAGGCTTCAGCTATGGTCCCATTGTGTTTTCCATCAATAAGTTACTCTACTTCTTCAGTGTTACCTTTCAAAAGAGACAAAGACCATGCATGTCCTCTGACTGGTTGAAGAACAGCTTTCAATGAACTTTGGGCAGGCGTTTGAGGCTACTTTTACAGGAATGGCCAGAGGTTTAGAGAGTCTGTAGTGAATCTGACTCATAGCACTTATGTGAGTAAACCTAACAGCAACATGTCAAAGGTTTAAAGGTTTAGGATAAGAATAAAACAATGATGAGGCCCATTGTCTGTGGACAAGAGCAGCTGATTCTCAGTCTATGAAATTAAATTCCGTTGACCTCTATTGTTGCGTTAGATACCCCAGAGCAGGAGATCTGGAAACCTTTAACAAATAAAAATGTGACCCATCTCCATGGGCCAGATGGCAAAGTAATATGAGCGAGCTAACCTGAAACCAAAAGGTTTCCCCATCTATTGCTGCGGGACAATCTCAAAAGTAGCTGAACTTTTGGTCTCAGTGGGATAACACAGACAAGATGAAGAGGTTGTCAGTTGTCTTAAAGCATCTGCAGTCTTCTTCCCCCCCCCCCCCCCCCCGGCCATTGTGCTCGCCTCGAAAATCTGGAAGCCATCACGGCTCCTTCATATCTCCCTCTGGCTAGATATGAAGTGAGCTCACATTATAAATATCTCCATTCCGTCTGATTGCCCTCCAAATAAGTCACACTGTTCAAACAAGCAGAGAGCGCCGCTCCACATGCCTCCCGTTGTCTGCCGTTGAGCTATTGACGCCGCGGTTGACGATTTATTATAGGCACCTTTCCCCGGTGACCGATAAGCATTGTGATGGATGCAGGATTTTACTGTGCCAAAATGGCTTTATCTCCCACCTCCAAGCAACTATCTGCAGCGGGCTGATGAGCTGTGCTTAGTCTCTCTTCTCTCACTTTCTCACCCCCCCCCTCTCCCCTTTTGCCTCATCTCTCAGATGGCAAACCGCTGTGAGTCTTATCCTCCAAAGAACCCATTTCACCAGGAACAAACGTATTCTATTATTTACTGATTTAGTTATCTATGCACTTTGTGGCTTCTCCCATTCTCTCCGGTTTACTTCCTATTGTTCTTCGTGTGTGCGTTTGCAGCATTCGCGACATCGTAGCTGAGCAGAGAAGCGACAGCGTTTTCTCCCCGGTGCTTGTTTCACGTTGTTATTTTACGCTCCAGATGCAATATCCTGCTATTTAGAAACCCAACTATCAATCATCTCAATTGTTGCCGGCAAACTTCAAAGCACATTTCGACTTGCTGCTCATTTTCTTTCTATTAGTAACACTCAAGTGGACTGAAATACAAAGGAGCCGACATTACAGAATGACTTGTGTGTGTGTGTGTGTGTGTGTGTGTGTGTGTGTGTGTGTGTGTGTGTGTGTGTGTGTGTGTGTGTGTGTGTGTGTGCTTTAGCAGTGTGGTTCTGCAGATGGAAATTAGCAGCAGAGTGACAAGAAATGTCTTCACTTGGAGCTAAAGGGTAGAACGAGACGTCTGCTTGATGTTTAATTAATTTTGATTTGTTCTTCTTTTTAAATACATGGGTGTCGTTGTTGTTTGATGTGAACTCACTGCGTCTGCGTGTGCGCGGTTAAGAACAGGCTGATTCAAGTTTTACGCTGACATTTTGCAGGTTAATCATTACTCTGAAGTGATGCTATTGGTTTAGAACTACACTAAGATCGTCTGGTTTCTACATGTTTGACTTTCAAAGCCAAGTCTATTCTGACTCCTTGTCACAGTTTGTCACAGTATATGTCACCGGGAACATTTTTGACCGGTTAAACATGTCAGTCTATAGGTTAATTTACCGTCTATATGTAAACTACGTCACAGAGATGGCTGCGGTGCGTCCATCCTGAACAGTTCAATGTCCGAGCTCGGCGTGTGCAACTGGCCTGGTGTAATCGTGCATGTGTCCAGCTGTTTCACACACACACGGCACAGTGCGGCGTGTGTCCGGCAGTGTTTCTCTCAGAGCTAATTAATAAGCAGGCCTGAAAGCAGACAAATATGTATTGAAGATGTTTCAATTCAAAATGGATGCGTCATCTGATCGGCTCTTCTGATGGACCTTTAGGGAGACCACTGATCAAACAACTTAGAAGAAATATAAGTTGATCGATGGTCGATCGACTGGAGCACCTGTGACCTGGAGACAATGCGACAATGAACTTCAGCAAAGCCAACATGAAATAAAATAAAAGGGAATTATCACACAGAACGGCATCACCGGATGGATATACCGTATTTTCCGCACTATAGGGCGCACCGGATTATAAGGCGCACTGTCAATGAATGATCTATTTTCGATCTTTTTTCATATATAAAGCGCACCAGACTATAAGGCGCGGGCGCTCTGAAGAAATCTGTAGATTCTCCACTTCCGTGTCCGTATTCTCACGAGATAGTACGAGACTCACACAGCGAGATGTGATGCATATGACGAGCTTATGACGATCTGGGGGACGGACTGTTTACATCGTGTAGTGTAGCTTGTTAGCTCGTTAGTTAGCACGTCTGCTAACGGCAGCGTTCTGAGACAGCTGTAGCTTTATGATTACAGACATGTAAACACACAGAATAAATAATGGCCATTAGTGAGAAACTGAGTTGTGTTGTGAGAACAAGTGAACAGCTGGGCAGGTGTCTTGAGAGATAGAGGCAGATTACCCCTAGCTTGTTAGCTCGTTAGTTAGCACGTCTGCTAACGGCAGCGTTCTGAGACAGCTGTAGCTTTATGATTACAGACATGTAAACACACAGTTAGTGGAGTCTGCGTGACTCACACAGCGAGCTATGATACTTATGCATGCTTATGCTTACACCTCGTCCAGAACTACCGGTGAGACTCCTGACTACGGTAGCCGTAATGCTTCAAGCGGTGCGGCTTTGTAGTTTACCAAAGTCGTACTAAAACATGTTGACAGAGCGCCGTGTACCACACAAAATCGCTTCGAGGTCAGTAAACACAACCAGAATTAATCCATATATAAGGCGCTCCGGATTATAAGGCGCACTGTCGTTTTTTGAGAAAATTAAAGGCTTTTAAGTGCGCCTTATAGTGCGGAAAATACGGTAGTGCTTCAACATGTGCCACCAGAGTTCACTGAGTCAATGGAGCACCAGAGTGAAAGACAAGTGCCTCTTGTATTCCAATTCATTTTGCTTTCTTTTTTTTGGGGGGGGGGATTCAAAATGAACCTGTTAGTTACCGATGTTAGCATACCTGCAGCATTGTGAATGTGTGGATCTGCTCTGCCTTTGTCACGGTTGAGAGGTGTTGTTGTACACTATAGTGTACGTTGTCAATATGTCGGTTCCACACAACTCGATTGGTTGATGCCTTTATTCGAGGTACAAAAGCTCAGAAAAAATCAACCTCCTCCCATTAAAAACACGTTGCTCTTATGCAGCATAACATTGGCGGTCTGTGTGAAAAGTTATTGCGACAAAAACAACAGTTCACAAAAAATACATTGATGAACAAATGACTTAAGAGTTCGCCAACATGCTAGTGTCTCTGTGAGTCACAGCAGTGCTTTGAGTTCAATGCTAACAATGACAATGCTAACGTGATGTTTAGTGGGTATCATGTTCATCATCTTAGTGTTGGGTTCAGTCAGCAGTTGGTCATGGAGGCAATACTGCGCCTGCTTTAAAACTCTTAGTCACAGTATTTGCGTCAAAATGTGTACTCCTTCTGCAGTCTCAACCCTGTCAAATCTTAATCTTATTTTAGAGTCATTTCTATATCTAATCTCAATTTTGAATAAATATCCATAAATCTGCTTTGAAATTATAGGAAACAAACGCTCTTTATAATTCCAGAACTGACAATCGTATCAAATGAATCCAGTCATAGTTAGTCATCGTCAAACAGGAACTGCTAGCAGCTGATCCGGTATACTTCTAATGCTCTTAGTTGTCCACTATGTTAACACGTATAGGCTAAAACACCCACAGCTAGCATCACATGCCTCTTTATGTTCTCCTCCTGGCTGCTGTTGCCTCGGTTTAGTCATCACTGCGATGTTCCATTGTCTAGACATGTTCAATGATTTTTCAATTAACTTTGAAGAAAACTAAATTAGAAGAAGAAGAAAACAACATTTCTTATGTTGCAGGAATATGTTGTTCTGCTGTCAATCATCGTGTGACCCCTCAGATTCATCTTGTGGCCCCGTCAGTGGTCCCGACCTCCAGGTTGGAAACTAACTAACTGACAAAGGAAGCCAGTGATAGAAGCTGTATGTTCAAAGCAGAGCAGAACAGTCAAACATTTGTAAACCGCTTCATTATGCAACAAAACTTCAGGAACAAAAGAATGAGGTCATGAGGTCCCTTTGATTGAGCTTTTAGACTTTCCAACAACACATATAAATAACTTCAAACAGGGGCCCCTGTACTCGTTGGGGCCTGTGCCCAGTAGATGCAGTAATCCATCTATCCTGGTCATATAGTGAGTGTGTGTTTGTTTGTATCTGTCAGAAATGCCTCCCAGCTTGGATCTGCAGCATCCCTCACCTCGTCTTGGTGTCCTCTCCTTCCTCTTAGCGGTATTAAGTATCACTCACTGCTCCTCCAACACTGTCAAACTCAATTTCAAAGTTTTTCATCTGCCAAATCCAGCTGCATTTTTTCCGGCTCAGATTCGTGATCACGCTGCGGTCGGGAAACAGAGCCAGGAAGAAGTCAGCGTGATTGCCGAATCTCAACGAGCCAGTGTAGCATTTCAAAGTCTGCTATCATTTCCCCCCAAAAAAATAAATAAATAAAAACACCAGCGCCCGCCCAGTTGTGGCTGCCGCTCTGCATCGAGGAGTCAATACATTTCTAAATTAAAAGAATGCATCTGGAGCGCACAGAACCTCTGCTCACTGACATATTTACCAAGCTTAAAGTTGTGCATTTGCATTTGTTTTCATACATTCTAAT
Source organism: Leptoclinus maculatus (assembly GCA_032191485.1). Taxonomy (NCBI): domain Eukaryota; kingdom Metazoa; phylum Chordata; class Actinopteri; order Perciformes; family Stichaeidae; genus Leptoclinus; species Leptoclinus maculatus. The sequence continues at coordinate 3,494,587 of JAVDOI010000026.1, forward strand.
TCCCTGTCATCATGCGTTAGTCACAAAGGGAAGTTTAGCCGAACAGAGTGCTTTCCCTAACACACTGCGAGTGAGATTGTGTCAGCGCACTAACTGCTCTTCCAGTTTGCCTCCGCTGGAAAAGCGCGATGCATTTGCCAAGGCCGCTAATCAGAGCAGGCTGAGCGGAGAATATGTGTGTAATTTATGACATGTCAAATTTGGCTGGTGTAGCTACTTCCCCCCCGCGCTGTGTGTTTCTCTGCATCTCCACCCAGGAAGACATTTCATTCAAGCAGAGCAACACAACTCAGGGCCACAGATTTCTAACCATGGGAAACGCTGTTATTGCAATGATAAGAAGGCTCGAGGCAAGTTGGTCCATATATTACTCTCTCTCTCTCTCTTTCTCTCCACCGGCTGTTTATTTACCTTGGAGATGAACGCGGCGAGTCTCCCTCCGGGCTGAGCGCGCCCCGCTCAGGGTTGTGGAGGAGACGTGCTCTCTGAACACAGAGGGAGCCGCTCCACCTTCATTAAACCTGCTGCATTGTGGGAGCCCGCTCTTCTGTTGCAGAGCCTCATTCAGCCTCTTCCTTTTGTCTTCATACATTCTGAGTCCGATTTCTAAGCCAATGATAATCACAGTAATGTGTGCTCAAATGGATGCACATGCCTCATTGAAACTGATGAAATCAATATTTCTAATGTGATGTTTTTCCAACTGATGAAACATCCCATAACATAATACGGCGCAGCTATTATGCTGCATTTAACAGCACTTTAACAATGACTCTTACATTTGACTTCACTTAACCAAATAAGAAATGTGCCAGTAAAAGCCATATTTGCATTTGTTTTCATCTCTCTGCCCATTTTCCTCATATCTCTCTGTCATCAGGGGGTGTTTTTGGCAAAATAAAAAATAAACTGTTCAAGCAAAAAACGTTCACAGTGAGGTCTGAGGATTTGCATAAACATGTAAGAAACATTTTAGTCTTGTTTTTGCTCGAGGTGGAGACAATTTTAACTACTTAAAGCATCATATTTCAAAAGATGAGCACGTGTTTTGCATGCAAAATCTGAATGTGCAAGGTAATTGGTAACGATAGCTGTCAGGTAAATATAGTAAAGTACCAAATTGTCCGACTGAGATGTAGTGTAGCTGATATATTAAGTGTCCAAATATGCAAATTACAACAAAGTTGCACTTGGTTATTTTGCAGCACTGATTGAGGTGGCAACACCTGGGAGGGTGGCTGCTACGCTGCTACGACAACGCTGTTGGTCGGTCGGTGCAGAGCAGCTGCTGTGAGCTAGCTAGTGGGACACACTCACGTGCACCAACGTGCATTTACATGCACTAAAAACATGCACGGCACGGCTGTCAACAAAGCACAGCGAAGCTCTGATTACAACACACAGAAGGAGAAAGACTTGACTCTCTGCTCAGGTAGACTTTACTCCACTGTGTCTCTACATAGATAACAGATGCTTGCTGCTATATTCACGTTCTGAATGTCGATTACAGCTCCGTTAACGTGAGGGTGTGTGAGATAAACAGGACATGCTCCGAGGAGTGGGACGATGGCCAGTGGACACAGCTGAGGAGGCAGCTGTGAGGAGGAGGAGGAGAGGTGGAAGGAGAAGGGGAGGGGAGGAAGGAGAGCAACCCACTGTGGAGGGCAAAGAGCCCTGACAGTCACAGGAGTCTCAGAGTGGGACCTCTCCAGGCTTCACAGATGGACAGACAGGGCTACGCCCCGCTGGCAGACTCAGCCTCTCGATGCCAGCGTGAGCTGGCGTGCACACACACACACACACACACACACACACACACACACGAGCAGCTATATAATCATGGAGAATACACACGGAGGCACAGAAACACTAAGAATGCAACGTGGCGGACAAACAGAGAAATAAGCTGAGAACAAAGACAAATCCTTTCTGTTTCAGAGGACTTAACACAAAGATATACCTTTCTGCTTTGCTTTACGTCAATGCCGGGCGAGAGAGAGGGGGGGGGGGGCAGTCTGAGGCAATTTGTCAGGAGGAATAAAGGGGAATCAAGTACAAAGATTTTCATTCCGTCGATTCAGGACAGTGCCCAAAACCGCAGGGAGTCGCCGGGCATTGACTTGTGTGTAGATCAGCTGGCCTTTGCTTTCCCGCCCACGTGGGACAGCATTGGCCAAGATGCTAGACCTGCCGTGAAGCTTGTGGAGGCTGAAATTAGATGGGGGGGGGGGGGGGGGGGGGGGGGGGGGATTCAATCAGAGTTGACCATCTGCCAGATCACTAGTAACGCCAAAGGTGTCACTCCTCTGTGCAGTGCATCTAGACTGGAACACGTCTCTGACAAAACCATGACATGAAATCTTACATAAGAATCCATCATTTTTAGATTGTGTCGCTCTATGTTGCAGGGTTAGAACGTTAATTATTTACTAGATATGTGTAATGTACTGTATCAGTACTCCTCTACCCACAAATACTCAAATGATTTCTTATGTTTCAACTGTCATGGGTGATTGTAATGGTTCTCAGACGTTACACAGTATATTTACCTGATTTACGTTATATAAGTGATAAATATCTGTACTAAAATAATTTGTAGTTAGCTACATTTAAGACTAATATGCTACTGTTTGAACGTACAGCTGGAGTTTACAAGAACTCAGTCAGTGGATTTGAAGGTATCCTGTAATGAAGGAACGGATTGGAAAAGTGGAATTTCTAACCTTTTGCTGACGGTAGATAAAATGTCAGTGGATCATCAAAGTCACTATTCATTATCAGGGAATCATAAATGTCTGCACAAAATTCAAAGACAAAATGTGATCTGTATTATTTTGTCAATCTGGACAAAAGTATTGAACCACCCATTACCAGGTAAACTGTTAACACCAGCTGATACAGAGAACTATTCCAATCCGTTTGGGTTTAATGTACATCATTGTTTTAAAAATATCACGATTTACCCCAAAATAGTCCTCTGTCTGTAATAAAAAGAAAATCCCAAATCAGAGACGCCCACACCCTACTTTACCAGCATGTACGTCTGATGTCTTTCTAAAATGTAGGCTAATTGATGCAGAAAAAGAGCACTCAGATGTACAAAGAGCAGCAAATTCACCGTTCAAAGCGACGCTGTACTCTCCTCTCTACTCTCCCTCTCCTGCAGCGCTTTACATAACAGTGGAATAAGTCGAGCACAGAGGGCAAAGAAGAGAGAGGCTGCGAGGCTGAACGAGTGGAAGAAAAAAGGAGGTGGAGTAGGAGGAGAAGTGGAAGAAAAAGGAGGAGCGGAGTGCTAGCGTTTAAATTGATTCCACGACCTGCGGGCCTGCATCCCGTTACGCTTTCCTGCATCTCCATCCCCAGCCACGGAGCACATCTGAGTGGACCCACTAGTCTTTTCCCGCCGTTTTTCCGTCAAGGTATTTTCATCTGTGGGTATTTCACAGTTCCACCGTGGCCATCCCCTTCTCATTCTCTTATCGTTCACACTGTCACAACCGTTCAGCTACCGTAGGCATCAGCGAGGAGCCGGAGCTTATAGTGATTTTTACAGAAGAACTGTGATTCTCCTGTTCTGTCTCTCTCTCCCTCCATATTTTCTCTGCCTGCCATCTCAGCATGCGTCCCCTTCACATCTCTTACACTTCCTCACACTTCCCGTTAATGACTTCCCTTCCCGGTCTCGCATCTTGTCCCCCTCTTCAGCCTCTTTTCTCCTTCCCTCGCTATCTTTGTTCTTCCTCCCTGCCATATGCCGTCCTCTCCTCTCCTGCCTCCGCCTTGAGTGCCATTTGATGAGACCTGGATGGAGAGCGGTGGAGTATCGGCGCCGTGCAGCCAGGTGCACCCAGGAGAGGATGTCGGGGAAAGAGACGGGGCCCTCTTCACATTAAATATCATCTGACACCTAATCTGCTGCACCTTCTGCTGCCGTGATGAGAGGAAGAGGACGGGACTGTTCCACACACTCATCCTTCCCTCTTTGTTTCCTGTTGGTGGAGGAAGAAGTGCCACGTAATGAATACATCAAGACGGAGGCTGTTCTGAGGCTGTCTGTCTTTGAGAGCAAGAAAGAGGGGGGGGGAATGGAGACAGACTTTTTAACAGCACCCATACTCACCAGAGAATAAAAGATAAAGCAGAGGCGTAATTATGTCAGAGAGAACAATCAAGGACCCGCTGCGTACTCGGACAGCCTGCTATCTATCGCTAAGTTGTCACAATTCTGCATGGTATCAATACATCACATGGTCGATTTGGCAGCCAGATCATAGGTGTGGAGTTGGGATGCGGGGCAGCGGCCAGGAAAACAGCCCTTTTATGATTCAACAAAGGCTGTGGGGGCTGCGCTGACGCAGTTGCAAATTGAAAAATGAATGAGAACTGACACGTCTCCCAGTGAAATCAATCCCTTAGAATAGGAATCCAATGTGGAGATGCTGTGGAGATGATCACCTGGAAACGGTCGCAGCGCATTTCTGATTTTTCATTTTTTGGACTAATGAATTGGTTTGTCCTGTGGGGCTAATCCCGCAAGCTTTTAAATAGAAATTCTACTGAAAGCAGATTGGAATTCCAGTTCCAATTTAGTTGATAAAGGTCCAGAAAACATATTTTCTCAATCAGGTTGTTTTTACTGTGACTGATAGGGTCCACAACTTTTTCTGTCAAAATGTGAATTTGTGAATAATTGGTTATTTCACATTTTTCTTTTGTTTTCTCACTGGCTCAGTTGGAAACATGTGATGTCATGGTATTACTGTGCATGTTGCCGGGCCACTGTTAATCGAATCTACTGCACCCACACAGTCAGTCTTTGAGTATTGGCTCTTACTTAATAATTATGAACAAATATAACTATTACAAACTCTGACTTAAATGTTGCTTATTTATTTGAACAAAGTTGTCCAATTCAACTGAAACTCTGAGACGTCTAATAGTAAGACATCCTCAGCATTACCATCAGAACTCCTAATCTTTTGCTTTATAACCTCAGAGGTGCTAGGGCGACATGGAGAAAATACCAAATACCTGGATATCGATATTGCGACGATATGGTAGGATTATGCAATTTGATTTTTAAATAAATGATCATCAGTACAGCTAGAACAGTCTGGTAAGCTCAGGAAATGACTTCACGGTAATGCAGCCTTTGCCTCATTATGATATCCTGATATCCAAAATGTCTCCTATCACGATATGGATGGTCATATTGCCCAGCCCTATTGAGGCAGTAATCCGTGTTTCTCAGCATATCTTTTGGTGCATGCTGGTGGATGTGACGTGCCCCACTGGTTAGCTCTGCTCTCATATGGTGGTTTGAGAACCTTCAGATGGAGGAATGAGTAAATCTCTCAAGAGTCCGAAGACCCAGAACGAGTCAACAGAGTTTGAATTTTACATCAGATTTCACATTGAGGAGTAATTTGATCTTTCACACTTGACTGGGTTGGATTCTAACAATCCCGAGCCAGAGTCATATCTGGTATCAAGCAGCAGTCACCCACCAGTTCCATCTCAGTGGCCACATAATCATTCTCACTCAATTTTCAAAAACGTGCAGTCGTTTCATTCCTTCAGAGACTAGTCTCGGCCTCTCCTGTTTCTAGTTTTGGGGGTAAGCTTGTTCCTGTGTTTAAAGATTGGCTCAGCTCCCTGAGATCAGAGGACAAACACATGCCAAGTTTAATGTGGATTTTCGCTTTCAGAACATTCCCTCCACAACCGTTGCCAGGAAATGGTCTTGATTATGAAGACATCATTTGCACTCACTACAGGCCGGGTCTGGGCTTCCTCTCTGCTGGTAGGCTGTGATGAGTCTCGACAGGCCGATGTGAGCCTCTACTCAGAGAGGCTGCAAAACCAGGTCTCACTCAAACCCCCCGAGAGGCGACACGGCCTCAAAGGCATCGGTGTCTGGGAGTCCATAACAATGCGACCCGTGCTCTATCTCAGACATTTGTTCCTGCCACTTTGCCACCGAATCAATGTCTCTCCATCTCTTGGAGGTAGTGTGGTGTTCCTTCACCCCATCCATCACCGGTCCTCTCTCCAGAGTCCACGTCCACCCCTGTTTCCCGGATGCTGCCCTCATGCATCGCGGTCGCTACCTACCCTCTGCACAGGCATATATCACCCAGGATGCAAGTGGGCATTTTCTCTCTCTTTGTTCTGTCCACTACAGGAATTGATTGTGATTGCCCCCCCCCCCCCACACCTGTGCGTTCTTCCTCCATAAAGCACCACGTTTGACCTCCTGAAAAATGACGTGTGAACCGAATTAAGATTTGCGACCAAACTCCGTGAGGACTTTGAAGGAGAATTACTTCTGAGCAAAACATTTCTGCTTCGATTCAAACGGTGGGATTTGCTAGCAGTTTTAAAAGCTCGAGAATAATGAGAAACAAATCTTCCTGGAAGTGCCTAGCTTTCCTATTCTAGCCTCAATCTATCAGGCCAAGGCTCGCAGCCGCGCTAAGAGGTAAAAGAACAGCAATTGCAAATGTAGCGTGTGATATATGATGATGAAGAGCGTAACATGTGAAAGGAAATATGACACGGCTCGGTTTGTTAATGACGACGCGAGCTGTTACGCGTCACACACGTCTGGTTGTGGCGGATGTTGATTGTTCGCGTTGCCGAAACGAGCTCCGCTCTGGAGTTAATGACACATGCCTCACATGAGCGCCACGCTAAGGAGGAAGACGGTGCTTTTATTGGAATTCACAAGAGGGAACAATGATCGCCTCCGTGGCCACGCGTGACCTCTGACCTCCCCATGGAGTGACGAAGAGAACTTCCACTAAGAGGATCAAAAATACCTCCAAAAGGCAACTCTTTCTCTCTCTCTCTCTCTCCACACACACACGAACCTAAAGTTTAAACTCCTGCCTGCAGTCACTCATTATACAGTAGTTCCATGTGTGGACCGGCTGGCATGTGTGTGTATGTGGCGGTGAGACAGAGAATTGGGGGAGAGGCGGTTCTTGGCGAGTGTCGAGAGCGGTTAAATCATCGCACATAGGACCAAAGTGGCACTTATAGCACATAAACGTCAGTGGGAATGAGTTGGTGCTGGGTAGCTGGTATAATATGCATATACTGAGGTGTGTGTGTGAGTGTGTGAGTGTGTGTGTGTGTGCACACTTGTGGGAGAGTACAGTGTAAGAAGTGGAGAGAGGTTAAAAACAGAAAGATGATTCAGTCAAGCATCTGCTCACATCAACTTCAATTATCAAGCTGTAGAGATTCTGCTCAGCATTCTTTCATTTTTTCCCCTAACACGCTCCACAAGAACAAAAAGGAAGTCTTTCAAGCCACGAAAGTGACACAACTTATAATCACTAATCGCAGCTCCAGCAGATCGGAGCCTCTCGGCGCGGCGTTGGAATCGGCGAGGGCGGCCGCCTCACGCTGCACCAGCAGGTGATGATTAAAGGCTGACCTTACGCTTAATTAGTGGCAACTGGGAGATTTCAGCGCCTGGCTATGAATCATGGGAGGGAAAAAGCAGCCGCCAGGGAAATGTGATTAGGTGAGGGGTGTGAATCAATAGTGCTGCTGACCTGCGAATGGAGTGGCGGTGGGAAGTGAGGTGCGAAATGAAGAAAAAGAAGAAAGAATGAAAGGCCGTGATTAACACGGCCGACCCGCTGTCTCTCAGACACTCATTCAGGGTGAGGAGAGAAACTGAAGGCTCTGATGCTCTTCATTCAAGATAATATGAAAAGAGATGAGATGAATTAAATAGTCTTTTATGAGTGTTCATATAGTACACGTTTAAATATACAGTAGAATGTTTTAGTATCGAGCAGTGGAGACACGTGTCTGCAGGCTAGTACGTTGCTATTATGTGAGATTTCTCCTCTATTAAGATGATCTTTACACAGATTTATAACAGAAAGTAGTCCACACGGCTGCGGAGGAAAGGAAGAGGCAAGCTGTCGTCACCTCCAGCACTCTGGCTCGGATAAAACAATTAATCCTACGTTGAGCACTCCACCCCACAGCTAAGAAAAGAGGCTAAATGGCTCATTGAAATCTGGAGCTTTAATCGCTTCTGTGAGGCAGTTTGTGCCAAACCAGTTGTTGATGCTTCATTCCCCCCAAACTCGTCTTAGTATGTAGCCAAGGTCAGGAGACCCATTAGTTATTGAAGAGTGGAAATCGATAGCCGAAGCAGTCCTTGACAACGCACAGCCTGAGAATGCCTAACTACAAGTTATCTGGCTGCCGCTGAGCCTCTGTGTGTGTGTGTGTGTGTGTGTGTGTGTGTGTGTGTGTGTGTGTGTGTGTGTGCTACTGGGTGAGACAGAGCAGCGTGTTGAAATCAGTGATCGCCACAGTGTGTCTGCTACTGGTGCTGCAGAGAAAGAAGTCAGTTTTGAAAGACAGCAGGATATTTTTTTTACAGCAAAACAAGTGAAACAGTTTTCGGTCAAGAAATTCTGTTCAAATACAAAGAAAGCCCATTCCTTTCAAATCTCCACTGGCAACTAAAGAGTGCCTGAGGTTTGTATAGTTCCCGTTGGGATGGATAGACTCGTTGAGGTTATGTCACTCAGTGACCTGGCTCTATTCAGTTCGGGCATTTTTAGCATTTACCCACAACATTCCTTCAAGACCCAGTGAAACCGAAGTTAGAGCGTCTCTAGCTTCTCAACTGGGACATATTCACTCGTCAAACACAATATTTGCGCAGTATAGGAATTTTAATAAAATCCTTTGCATTTGGTTGGAGTGTGTGTGTGTGTGTGTGTGTGTGTGTGTGTGTGTGTGTGTGTGTGTGTGTGTCAGTTAAGGTTGCAGACTGGATGTAATGATGTTATTGGTTGGACTGGGTTGGTTCTTTAATAAGCACACGTCACATTTTGTTTCACGGGAGCAGGAGGTGATTGGATTTTGATATAAAATAACAGAGGTACTGTTTTTCATTTCATCTCTTAAAGCTGCACTGATCAATATCTCATGTTAAGAATAATTAAGTTAATATAACATCACGAGTAAAGAACTGGAAATAATACGACGACTCCGCTTCAACAGACTCCAACAGATCAAGAGATACAGAATGCACGATCGTACTTCAACTTCCACTGGAGGTCAACTCTGAAGTGTGCATACCGAAGTATTGGATCTTTTTTTTTTTGGGGGGGGGGGTTTGCTGCATACTTAGATTTCAGCAATTAACTTGGTGAGTATCATGTTGTCTTTCCTGATGGGAATGATGGAAGATCATGTATATGAGGCGAATCATAAAAAAACTCAAGTTACTTTAAAGTGTTTCAGCAGCCTTCTCTTCCCAACCACTTATCCTTGATGGGAACCATTACATGAAAGAACAAGGTCGTCCAGTGTACAAGGCATATATTATCAATGCAGAATGAATTACTGGTACTGCAGAATGCTGGTTTAAAAAGCTATTTCATGCTCATCTCTTGTGCTAAATGCCACATTTGCGGGTCAATTTAAATCAAAATCAATTTACTGAATCTGCTCCCAATTAAATACCAGTTGCTAATGCCCCGTGAAAATATGGCCCGGGCACTGGCTGTGTGATTCCGTCAATTCAGGTGGAGATGAGTCCCACGTGGCTCATTTCACGCACACACACACACACACATACCGCCACATCCACATATAATGTACTCTATTGAGCAGGAACAGCATGCTTTCTCATTGCTCCGGCGCTAATTGGGTTCTGCGCCCTTACTTTTTACATGAAACACGTTTTATGGAGCAATTTAAAATACATAGCGCTGCATAATTAGAAAGAGATGAGGGAATGAGTGGGATCTGTGCCATGACAGCGGGAAGATGAAATGTCTTTTCATACACTTCGTGGGCGCGCACACCGCCGACCAAAAATCATTTGTCTGAAAGGAGACAGAGTCGTTTGGACTGAAGCGTTTGGATCGCCTTCCATTACAACGTAAACATTGGGCGACTGCAGCGGGAGAGGCCATGAAATCTGTTCGGTGGATGCAAAACGGGGTCATCCATGAGTGATTTTAGGGGGAAAAGTGGCAGGAAGGAAGCTGGTGATGAAGATGAATAAGGGTTGTCTCTCAGGAATATGCTGCTCCCTTCACAGACTCACTCCTAATGACTTATTTGGCAGTTGTTGTTTTGACCTGTGTGTACTGTGTAAATGTTCAAACACTGAGGTGAGCCCAGATGTTTGGCAGACATGTGTGCGCATTAATAAACAGCCTGCGCACACATGCTTCTGCCTACGCAGTACAGATGCTCGTACAAACCAGCACATCCACAGTAACGTGCACACACACACACACACACACACACACACACGTAGACACTCACACTTGACATCCTCGGGGAGTCAGTGGGGGAAGTGCTGCTGCTTGTTGATATTTGTCCTGTCAGCTCTCTAAACCGACGGCTGGCTCCCGTACGGACCTGAGCAAAGCACTTCAAACACTGTAGCAAATATTTAACATGTTGAAATGGGATTTACTTGGAATTTACTCCCTGCTAATCTCAGAGGCTCAAACACAGACACAACACTGGTGTGACGAAATAGATTATTCACAGGAGGGAGGCTATTAGCTTAAATCTGTGTGTGTGTGTTCACAAGAGTTGGGCAATATTGAAATGTGTGTATTGACTATATTGCATTCAAGAAAAACATCTATGTACGAAATGATTGGAAGCTGAAGAGAGATATAAATATCTCTGCACTGGAGACGCATGTGTTTCAACACCCATTGAAAAAGGCAGTAAGTGGTATTTCACACAAGTAGGATCAATGAATCCGATCAATCAGCTGGTAGTAACTGCTCTGTTCGTGTTGCCTGTCACGTTTATATTCTGTTGAGGGTTATTAGCTCACCGTGGTATCAGCTTTGGTCCGGCTGCTCTTTGTGGATGGAGTCGGAGGCAGACGTGCGTATTCTGTTGGATGGCGAGTTTGAAGATCTGTGTTGTTTTCCCTCTTTAGTCCCGACTTGTTTTTCTCACAGCTTACACACAAACTCATGTTCTTTTCGTTCAAAGACTCACAAAATAGGCAAATTTGCATTCTTTTTGCAAACGAGAGCGGACATCTTTCCTGCTGGAGTTAGAGCTACATGGGTAATTACTAGGGCTGTACAGAACATTCATATCGTTGACAATCAAGTTATCATTAATAACTTACAGTTACATGCAATAGTCCACCGGTTTTTAATCTAAAATATTCAGTTTTAGGTCATATTTGTTGCCATTTAGAATTTAAAAAACAAAATTTTCACTGCAGTCAAAAACCGTTTACACTCCGGCCTGTATTAAGAGACGTCTAGCAGCAGTCTAACAGCACCATGAATTGCATTTATATAACCCCAATAACACAAAACATGTGCCAACATATGATGATGAAATAGCGTAGCAGTGCGTGTTTGTTTTAATGGAGACGGGTTGCTTGATAGATGGCTGAGATCGTGTTTTTGTCGTTGGTTAGGTTTGATTTAGTTGGTTTGCCTTCTCTGTGGCTCGTTGTTGACTTTAGGTAATGCTAGCTTGGTTAGCGCCGTAGTGTAATGTGTGATGTGTACGTGTACACTAGCAAGGATCGCTACGTCTCACTTGTTGTAAAGATCAATTGCTGTGAAGCAGTGAGATGATTGATATCTTTGTGGCCCTGAAACTTCTAGATGCATTGTAAAGTCTGACAAGTTGATCTCACTAAAATAAATCTAGGAAACGTGTCAGTAAATATAAGTCATGTTTACTTTATATCGACTTGTTAAGTTTACATGCATTTAATTGTATTTACTGAATTTTGGGACGTTTTTTATGTTCATGCAATTTGTGTTCTTAAATTGATTTACTTGGAAATATGTGTTTCTTAATTCCCCGTAGCAATCATCATCCTGACATTGTATTGATTTAATGTACGTGTTTGCTTACCTGTGGATTTCTGTAAAGAGCTGACAGAAGGTTGTTCTTCCACAATTTCATTGCGTCTGAATGAGAAAGACTGGCTGATCATTGGCTGGTTCATGTGTGCTGCGTTTGGTGTGACAGGGTGAGAATTTAAAAGAGTTGTCATGTGCACATCATGTTCAAATGAATGTACATCAAATTATCATTTTAACTTTAAAAATGAAGTCAAGTGTTGGGGGGGGGGGTGAACACTCTGACTCTTTAATTGTGTACATCAGGGGTCTTAAACGTTTTTCAGGCCAAGGGCCCCCAAACTGATAGAGATGGAGCAGGGACCCCCGACTATATATATTGTATAACATTGTGTTTTATATTAAACTGGGCCTAGTGCCATGTATAAACATACCTCTTTATTGTGCATTCAATACTAAGCTTTTCAAATAATACACAGGTTCATATATTCATGTTTTTATTTTAAACATGAAGGTACAGTGAGTAGGGGGGCCGTGACACTGACATTCATAAACATACCTTGTCAGCTGATACCAATGCCAATATCAACATCGTCTGTTAATTGCATGATAATCATACAAGCTATTCAAATTGATGTTTTTATTTTAAACATAAATGTGGAAACGAAAATGAGTGATGGCCTATTAGTGCCACTGCCATGCATAAACATAGCTGTTATCTTGCATAGAATACTGAACTATTACAATAATGGACAGATTCATGTTTGGGAAAAATTTAAAAAATTGTCCCAAAAATGTTACCAAAGATACCAAAGACCCCTGTTGAAGACCTCTGCTCTAAAGAATGTAGCTAACTTTACAGGCTCTCATGTGAATGACATGGTGGTTTCAGTTAGCTATCTCGCTACTGTAAGCTAACATTAGCGTTAACCTGCCATGAGTTTGAGTTATAACTAAACGGAAAAAATGACCGGCCAAAATTCAGTTGGTAACAACTAAATCATATCCGACAAAACGTTCTGCTTCTTTCAAAGTGTCTAGTCCACACAGATCTGGAAACTTCTCCTGCACAGCTGACTCTGCGTTCACTCCAGGAACTCAACGTTACACGTCTAGAACTTGAGTTCCCTTGAGCTTTTTTACCCCTTTCAGGAAAAAGGTTTTTCCTCACATTACATCATGAGTTGTATCAACAAGTAGTGAGAAATAAGTCAAACACACTCATGTCATTTAGGTAAGCTTGGTATTACCTTTTACAGAGTGGAACAGTGACACAGAGGGAGAAGGGCTCATGTGAGCCTAATACCCCAAAAAAACAATTCTAATACTACTGAAATATTCCATGGTCCTGTGTCATAATGTATGTTCATTCTGCAGTGCATAAATCATAAATCATCTCAGTAACGCTAACCATGGCAGTTAGCACTGATAAACTCCAGCACATCATGTTCTATAAATAACACATCTGTGTGATGACCTTGTGTGACCCTCTTGAAGCACTTTAATATTAAGAGCACTGGTGATTATGGCAGTTATTGAAGCCGTATGGCCAGAAATCTGGGCCCGCTAATACTCCCAGTTATTCACAACTGCTGTGGTTGCATCTGGTTTGTTTCAGGTTTAAATCAGTCCGTGTCATGATTCACCCTGAGAACCAGCTCAGCAGCTCGGAGCTCCTCAAAGAGCTGCTGTATCAGAATGTGCTCGTCCACTCGGCCAGAGGATCACAAGTACAGCGCTGTAAAGTCTTGTGAGCTTGGAAAGTTTGGTTTGATTGTATCCAGAATGATCCTCTTGACTTGACGATACTTTAAAACAGACCTTCAGTTTTAATGTAATGGAAGAACGTGGTGCATTTGATGAAGCGGAGTTTATTTTTATATTTTTCTACCAATCACTGCATGCATTGTGCTAATCTACTGCTGTGTATTATTTTAAAGATTTAAGATTTAAATGAATTCATTTTAATTTAATGATATATATAATCAACATGTTGAACAAAATAGAAGTTATTGGCAGTTGTATTGAAACATAAATATATATTTATTAGCATGTTTAGCAGTTAAAGTTAATAAGTAGTAGTTTCTACATTGTATGAAGTCATCTAATAATCAATTTGTTCATTTATTATTTGCAACGCGTTGATATGAATGACGAGTAAAGGATAAGGGTGGTGACTGTATATCATCGTTACAACAAACCCAATAAAAGGCCGTAGCGTGATGTACTGTATTGGCACTGTTCCACATTCAGTCGCTGTAAAAATTGTGAAATGTGTATTATTCATTTGCCGCTGAAAATAGTCCCCAATGCACTATGTATACCTTTTTCAGCAATTTGCTGAATACTATAGCGCTCACCTGCTTCATAAAATGACTGAGCCGGTCTTCAAATGAAACTATAGATTGGCATTTGTTCAAACAAAAAAAAAAAGTCTGCGTATTGACTTTTCAATTAGTCAGGCAAACCACTTAGTTTAACAGACAGCTTTCTTAAGTATTTCTATACAATAGCAGAATTCAGGACGCACAGCTCTATTGTACATGTAAAACAAAGACACTTTAGTGGCTCTCTGTGAATGTGAATACATTATTAGCCCATGAAATTTGTTTTGAATGCCTGTCTGGCACCTCGAGCGAGAGAAAGAACATGCGCGGCTCTGAGAGGCAATAACAGGTCAGATTTCCCCAAAGGTTCTGACACCGGCACAGAAATTAATTGCACCGCTCTGAAGATGAATAAAGGCATTTGTGCTGTGATTAAGGAAGCCCGAGAGCTCCCTCCCTGCAGGCCTGAACCAACATTCAATAAGCCCACAGCAGTGCCGGCCTGATGGACTCTGCCTCCACGGAGCCGCAGAGCCTGACAGGAAACAGAGAGCCATACACACACACACACACACACACACACACACACACACACATTTGTATACTTGTACTGCAGAGAAACACTCCCACATGAGCGGGCAGAAACCAACCGCACCAACCACACACACACACTACTCTGTATGCATGCCAATGCACATATACATATATTACAGTAAATGCAAAAACAAACACAGACCCATCATTTGTCAAAAAGCGGGAGCAATACCAGAATGCACATGGAAACGTGTGTGTGAGTGTGTGAGTGTGTGAGGTGGAGAGCCAGCTGGATCTCTCTGAATGAGGCCGTCAATGACGAGTCCTGATAAGAGAGCGCCGAGGATACTGTGCCCGACATCTGACGGCCCGTCACAGCTATTTGGAGCCGTGGTGTCATTTTAAGCGTCACCTTGGGTGGCAACTGGGCTGCAGAGTTTTATAGCATCTGGGAGTAATAAACCGGAGAAAAGATAACAGAGCCATGGTGGAAGTTGTGGCAACTGTTGGTAGATATAGGGGTCGTCAGGCTTTTATGAACATGGGCTTTACATTCATGAGAGGAATATGTTAGGAAATAACATATAACATTTTTCAGTAACAAAGACCAGGTTAGGATTTAGTTCCCAACCCTCGTATGGTGTTCGGGTCTGTGGGACCCGTTTCATGTTTTATCAAAAGAAAAAAGATACAAATTATTATTTTTTCAAACTCAGACTCATTGTCCTTGTCTCATTTTCTGTGAAGAACATATATCAGAACACATTTTCAATGACCACACACTGTACACCCCCCCCCCCCCCCCCTACACATTTACATTACATACAGGATGTTCGGGTCCAGTGCAGGCAGGGTGGAAATTGTAGGTCCTGTGTACCTTCACTCTGTCCTCCTCCTGTCTGGGCCTGCTGTTAGTATGTGTGTGTGTGTGTGTGTGTGTGTGTGTGTGTGTGTGTGTGTGTGTGTGTGTGTGAGTGTGAGGTGTGTGTTTCTGTCCCTGCCGTTCCCGCACAAGGTTGCAACATTGTTGAAAAGTTCAAGCACCGACACCTGTCTGCTCTCACATTCCCGCACATTTTACCCTCTGTCTTGCGGGAACCAATCTTTATTTGCTCGTACTCTATCCCAGCTGCAAATTGGGGGCGGGACACAATAAATACAGCTTTGCAGTGTGGTTCCTTATCACAACTGATCAAGATGGACAAAAGATTCTCTGCTCAGAGGGGCTTGCAATTGATTTTGGAAGAGAGAGAAGCTTTTGATGATGATGTAGAGGAAGAGGTTTCACAATGTGAGGATCACATTTCTAAACATTCAGAGTCTGACAGTGACTTTGAAGAAGAGGATGAGATTGAGCATCAGCTAGTTCCAAAACGAAGACGAGCCACAGGACCAGCCCGTCAGCAGCCAGGACCAGGACCAGAACAAGCCCGTCATCAGCTAGCAAGTGAAGAAATATGGATGTCAAAAAATTGTGAAATTGAATGGTCTTCTTGCCCAAGAAATGAGCCACTTATTATCCGCTTTGATAACTGAGACGACAGACCAGCTCGACGGCAGAGAGACAAGCTAGCTGCCATCAGGACAGTGTGGGACAAGTGTGTGTTTTACAACCCTGGGCCTAATGTCACCATTGATGAGCAGTCAATTCCATTTAGGGGCCGCTGCCCCTTTAGGCAGTATATACCATCTAAACCTGCAAAATACGGTATAAAGATCTGGGCTGCCTGTGATGCCACTTCCTCATACGCTTGGAACTTACAAGTCTACACAGGGAAGCCTGATGGAGGAGCCCTGAGACAAATCAAGGAATGAGAGTTGGACACATCACAATTTTAAACAAAACACGAGTAGCACTTTAATTCATAAATGTGATCCAACAAAGGTAAAGGGCAAATATTACCATATATGCTGTTTATATTGATTATAATTGGGATGAAGTAAACATCTTTTGAGTATTTTAACATAAAATTGTTTGATTGTGTTGAATTAAAAACCCCAAAATGCAGCGGGTCCACCAGACCCACGAACACTGGCTGAATAACAAAAATACACCACACAAGGGTTAAAATATAGTTTGAAAACAGAAGCATATAATTAAGAAAAAAGAGCGGGCAAATAGCCCACTGCAGTGAGTCATCTCTTCCATGAGCTGTCAGGAAGTTCAAATGTGAACAGCGGGTTCCTTCCTATGTCTTGGAGCGGTTTGGATTGCAGTGTTTTGATAGTTTGGCATCTTCTTACCTGGATCAGTGTGAAATCCTCTGAGCCTCAGAGATTTACTCTCCACTGAATGATGAGCATTTGATCGGTCTGGTCAACTTCACTTTCCAGCCGTCAGCCCAAATCGTTTGTGAGCGGTCTCTCGCTCTCGCAACTCTCCTTGTTTATGTTAAACTAATCTCCCTGACAAACACAGTTCCACTTTTCCACTTCTCTCACAGCGTTTGTGCTGCCGCAGAGCTCTGAAACAACTGTGTGAAAGTCAGTCAAAGAGCTGTACAATCACCGCACGGAAAATATTTAGAAGCTTTTCTAAAGTTCCATCCCTTCCACACTAATATTTGGCAGCTACAAGGCGATGTGTGATAGTAGGACACGAGGTAAAGAAATTAATGTCTCTTTTTTTTTTTTTAGCTCAGCTGAAGTAAAGTGTAAAAGCATAGCATGGGGCCAGCATTGCACTCAGACGACTGACATTTTCTGACATCTGGTGTAATATCATCTATTTTCTGCTTTTAAGAGTGCCCCCCCACACACACACAACTTTAAGATATCCAACTGGGTTTGCCCTTGAATTATCCAATTGATCTCCACCCTTGGGTTCCTCTACAAATTTGGCTTTAATAGGCTCGCTGTGATTATGTAATACAGTGTTTTTCTCTCAGGGCTGGGTGGGGACACGTTTGCATTTCCAGGGACAGGAATAGAATCCCCAAATTATTCTTGGGTGTCTTTCCCTTTAAAAATTCAAAATCTCTTCTGCAATTAAAAGTAGGCAGTTTCATTACTCTGTTTGTCATTAAACTAAATCCTATATTTGCTCGCACAATGCAATTTGTAAAACAAGCTTAGCGACAGAACAGCCCAGGAGCAAAGGTTTTTTAAAACCTTTAGTTTACAAAATGCCACTTACTGGAGATCTTTAAGTCAGCTCAATTGGTTGTACTGTTGCATTTTTAACCACGCTAGCAATGTGGCTCCAGGGACAGCTTACTGTCCATCGGTCCGCCACCTAAATATTTAAACAACTATTGGATGGATGGTCATGAAATGTGGCACAGACAGTCATGGTCCCTAGAGGATGAAGCCTAATGAGTTTGGTGATCCTCTGACTTTTGCTCTAGCGCCACCATGAGATTTTCATCAGGGGCTAAAGTGGGATTTGGAAGGTGGGGGAATCCCAACGGCCAAACCACAGAGAAAGCGTTTTTGACGTCCATCACAGATACACTTTCATTTCTTTAAAAGTTGCATCACAGTTAGGGGGGTAGAGGGTTATCCAAGCTTAATATTACAGGAGCATCACTTCCAATGGTGAACTCCTGTAAGTTCTGCCGGAACAATAACCCTGGGATGACATTACTTCCTGATTTGTTGAGTGAGTGTTTCGATGGCATTAGCTGGAAGGAACACCACACAAAAAATAAACTGGCTTGACATTATTTTATATGTAACTGCCATTAAGATTTATTTACATATTCATTGAAGGTGACGGAACGCTGTTCCGGATTGTTCTGTCCCACTTTAACCCCTTATTGTCGTCAAACACTAAAACTACTGACATTCTTGATGTTAGCATGCTAACACAATGAAGTAAGAAATGAACATGGTAAATATTTTAAACATCAACCTGCTATAGGCCTATCAGCATGTTATCATTGTCTTTGTGAGCATGTTAGCATGTTGACATTAGCATTTAGCAGAAAGCTTCACAGAGCACTGTCCCAAATCAATACATACTAGTTTTATGCCGTATGTACTACATACTAATCCTGATAGTATATACACTATTTTAGCAGGTGGTACACACAAATATACGATATATGTAACTTTGTATGTCAAATCAAACTCCACAAGTAGACAGCAAAATGTTTTTCTTTACTTCTGATTAATAGTTCTAGATTATTCTGGATCTGTCATTCTCCTTTCTCAAGGATGTATTATATATTTTTCAGCTGCAAGCAGCTACTCCCTTTCTTTTGTATGTTGATCGGTGACTGCATATAAAATAAATGGCTGTGTTTTGAGTATAAAGCATGATGTCATTGTTCCAGTGTGAACACCAACATATATTATTCAACACCTGCATGTTAGACCATAGTTCTGATGTAGGACTCGTATATTACACCACTGATATAAAAGCACTTACTGACATGAGATCGGTTGCTCCCATATTTCCATTTACTGCACATTTTTAAGAGCTGCAACCAGCTGAGTTGAAAAAATACTATTATTGAATTAGTAACATTGCACGCATACCACAATGGAGACAGACTGCCTGATCTGTCTGCCCACCTCTCAAGTATCTATCTCGTATAGTATCTATAAGTACAACTTTATAGGAGTGGTGAACGTGTCACTCTGGTGTCTCTTCGTGCCTCCTGCACTGTAACGAATTACTGTAAATTTACGGTGGATTTTCAACGGTATCTTACAGTATTTCATAATAACTGTAACATACAGTAAAATGTTCATCCCTTGCATGTAAATTAACAGTTAATGCCGTCAATTAACAATAACAGCAGACTACCGTAATTTAACAGCACGATATAGTATTTTTTGTGAAGAAGTGGATACACGCTTCTCTATACAAGTTCAGTGAATCTCAATCATCTACATCGTACTGTCTATTGTAGGTTAATGTGTCTGTAATGACGATAGAATATTTTTAGTATTCAAACTGCTCATTGCCTACAAGTCATTTTTGAGTAACAAGACGTGACCGAATGCTCCTGATGACTTTGGAACCTTCAGTTCATCCTTCTGAGCAACAGCCATGTGGAGATCAACGAGGAGCCGAGGTAACATTACGCTTATCACCCGAAATTCAAAGTCTCCAGTATTGTTTTGTCTTTATGATTATTGAACTGTTAACATCTCAGATAATGTTTCACTTGGTCTGTTTCATTACATTAGGTTGCTAATCTTGGTGGAGCTAACGTTAGCTCCGTAACGTTAGCTAGCTCGAGCTTAAGTAGCCTTAGAAAGGTTAGCTAGCTAACAGCATAGCAAGTTAACATAAATAAAGTTAATCACCAATTACAGTGTTAAGATGTAACGTTAGTAACCTAACTTGTGTTTACTTGTGCTCTTATAGAACCGACTGTAGGACCGCAAACGGGACGATTATCAAAATGGAGAGCGGACCAGAAATCACCGACGTGTGTTCAAGACGATGAACAGTTGAGGTAACGCTAACAGTAACGTTAGTGTGTGTTATCACAGGAGCAACATTAACACCAGATCAAACTCATTTTAGTGTTGAACGTTAGTCCATTGTGGTCCATTGTCTTAGCTTCATTTCTTCACTAACGTAATCAGCTCATCACATAGTCCGTTCATTTAAACTGTATGGTATTGTTGTATTAGCTTTTTGTAAAGACTTGCACTGATATGTTAACACATGTGAGACACATGCGAACCCACGGTTGCGCACCCAAAGCTACTTCTAAGTGTGTTTATCCTGGATGTCAGAACTTTCCACAAGTTCAGAACATTGTGTTTCTAAATTCTTTATTTTGTTTGTTTACAGTCACTCGTCATCAGAGATTGAGGATACCAGCCAGACGCTGCAGTCAAGTCTTCTTTCAAGGTGTTCTCTCTCTTTATTGTTTCATTCATGTGTGAGTTCATGCAGTTCAAATTAACTATAAATGTGTATAAGACTTGTTAACAAGCTAGACTGTGATGCAGTTATATTACACTGTTCTTGATACTATTTTAATTGAGTGTTACACTGTTGATGCTATTATAATTCAATGTTACACTTTTGATGCTAATGAGTTCATTAACGATTGTATTGGTTTTTTAATTTTCTTCGAAACATGCAGTACATTGTGAATTTTGTGATGTAATACAAATGTACCTTTGTTATTTGAGAAATTTAATAAACTGCAACAATTATATATTGAATGTCTTGTGATTCTTTTATTTGTTGGGAATTAAATGCAAAAGTATTGGGTTGTATTACCCTTTGTAAATAAACGGTAACATTCTGGCATATACCGTAAAATCACGGTAAAACCCAGTTATCCTACTATCACATAACGTAATCCAGTATACGGTAAGATGTCGTAAAAATTAATTACGATAGTGCGCCGTAAAAAAAACAGTAACTTACTGGCGTCCCTGCTGCCAGTAAGTTACTGTTTTTTTTACATGTGGCTCCCAGTCTGCATGTCTGGAGGAGCTGCACTTCACTCATGCATAACCGCAGCCTCAGAGAAAGCTGCCAGGCACTTCTCCTCTCCACTCCTGGTGTCATTCTGTGAAAAAAATTGAAAATAACTCAAAGTCATCTCTGTGTAACCAGAAAGCAGGAGAGGAGAGAAAGAAGAGAGTAACATGTAAACAAGGTCACGAATAGAGAACCAGGACTCTTGAAATTAAACCCCTCACACAGTGACACGCGGTGACGCTACACAGGGCCGGGCCGCCGACTGATGATGTGCGGCGAGACTTTCTCTTTGGAGCCGCGATGAGATGTAGCGCTAACCGCCGACTGTTATTCTGAAGCTGATTGCATTATGATTGGAACCATAAAGGTGGTCTTCACAAGGTGAAGGCATCTGAGAATGTGAAGGCGGAGGAGAGGCAGGAGCGGAGGCACTTCATTCGTCAGCAACCTGTCGGTCCGCCTGGCTGATTCATGGATCCGCGTGTCAAAACTCTCACCACAAATCAGTTTGCCATGAAAAGGAGGCCGACACTCACTCCGTCTGGAGACAGCCACCGGAGGGATTCTCTAGACGTGTGTCAGAGATACGGAAGGGGCCGAGGAAAATTGAGTTCCAGAGAGGCTTCGCCGAACTCACATTAAATGCCTTTCATTTGCTCGACTCACCAGCTGCTGTGTCCCTGCAGTCCTTTAATAATTCAGAGCTGGAAAACAGAAGGCAGCCATGTTTGCTGTACTTATCTCTGCGTTTGTTACCATCGCACCTTCTTGTATGCACACTCGGCTCCCAGTGCTCCTTTCAAAACATTTGATTTCAATCAAAAAAAGTAAAGGTCCGTTTGATCCTGCGTCATGGTGCCTCTCCTGCGCTGTGACTAAACCAGTGCATGAATTATTTCCATTAACTTCTCCCCTTTTCCCCCGTTTTTTTTTTTTTATCACTTCTCAAGTTTTTAAGTGTGCTCCATCGCCCCGGTTTTTCCCACATTCCCTCTGTAACGCTAGCAGAATAATGGAGAATTACCCTGTCTATAAAAAGCTCCTGAAGTCAAGAGGTGCAGCGCTGCCAAACGACACTGAAAGCAATTACCGTATGTTTCAACACCCTTTTCATAGGAAGGGATCTGTCTCGAGGGCCGCTCACCATGCGTATGAGACTCATTTGGTTCACATTACCATATCCTGCCGCAGCACATTGGAGCCCCGGCTGTCAGTGCCTCGTCTATTCAATGTCTTCTGTGTGTGATGGCCGTGTCCTCGTATCAACAGAGGATAAAGGAACAGAACAAAATAACTTTATGCGTGCAAACAATTCTTTGTTTAAATTGATCTGGCATCGGGCGAGGAGTCATTCCCTGCTGCTCCGGTGACCCTACATGAGTGAAAAATGAGATTGAATAAAAGAATGGGGGGGACGGGGGACGGGGGGGACTCTCTTCCTTGCCATTTTGGTGTCGTCGGGGGAGTTGTGAATTCAGCAGATAAAGGTGAGCCTCGCCGCCTTCCCCTTCTCAGAGAACAAAGCTATTGTTGAATGTCACAAAAGGGGCACGATAATTCTCAATAAAACGAAGGAAAGACGGTGTCATTTGTTCCCTCCTGCTGTTTCATCTACCCGGATATCTCCCCCGCTGCCTCTCCTCACACACACACACACACACACACACCCTTCTTCCCCCTCCTCATCTGTCCCCTTCTGGCGCCTGAACTCTATGTGGGTTTGTTGTTAATTGGATTCAGATTGCGGAGACAATAAAGTCTTATGCGGAGCGCTGTTCGGCCCGGCAGCATCGGGGTTGTCCCGAGCCGGTCCTCGGGTTGATGCGGTGGATACAGTAAGTACAGTAGTCACACAGAGAGGCGGCCGAGCAGAGAAAACAGTCTGCCATGCATCTGCTCGGCAGGCGGCGCAGCCAGCGGGAGCGGGGTCACCCAATCATTAGCGCCCTGGGGATGATGTCATCCTGCTGCATGCTGAACGCCAGTCAGCTTCCCAGCACACATGTGTCCCTGCCTGGGAGAATGCATCGCCTCCGCCATCCTGCTGAGTCAGCCGGGTGTAGGTACTGTGTGTGTGTGTGTGTGTGTGTGTGTTTGGAAAATGTGTTAACAATACTGACAACCATGAAGGCTTTGGAGAGAGCACATGAGGAAGCATTCAACGCTATTTTTCTGCCACATGACCTCCAGCTGTCAATCGACGATCACGCTGAATAAATTCATGCTACCTGCTGCCCAGACTGTCACCATGGCAACTTCATTTCAACATTATAAATATAGGGCAATTCTACCGCTGACGCACTTCCTGCTCCAGTCCGGAGAGGGAGGAGAAAGACTTTGTCTCCATGGTTATTCTGTTTGTTTGCACGGTTAGTCCGTCTGACTGAGAGTAGAGAAAGTCTTTGTGTACTTGTTTTGGAGTGGCCTTTTTGCTCTTGGTGGGATGCAAGGAATGCAAAATTTCCATCTTCAAGAGCAGCCAGGAAAGAAAGAGACAGTGAGAGGGGGGTGAACAAAAAGCTAAAAGACAGAGAAAGCTCCATAAGGGGGGGGGGGGGGGTCATCAAAAAGCTGCACATTAGTTTTTAATTTCCCGCTACCATCCCTGAAAACCAAATCAGAGCGATCGCATAAAATTGGCCCGTTAGCTGCTCTTCCCCTCCTACATCACCCTGTGCTGCCGCTCTCCAGCATAATATTTTATTTCATAGGCAAAGAACATGTTTGATCGCCCCTTTTATTAGAGACGAGGCTCGCCTCAGAAGTGCCTTCCTACCGCTGTCACAAAAAGAGTTTAAAAAAGGGCCCCCACTCCGGTGCTCAGATGTGGGTTATGGTGCCAAAGTGGGGCCTCGGTTCTTCTATCCAAGGAGTCATATCATGTTTGGAGGTTGACTCTCTGCAATGAAGCCGCTCTCCTCCTTCATCAATAGGACAAATCACCCATTTGCATTAATCCCACAACCCGCCCACCCGCGGGAATGTGCAGCACAGGGAAAATCTCACAGGAGGTCATCTCTACATGACTGCAGCGAAGAGGCTCAGTAAAAAGTTCCACAACTTCTTTCAGTTTTTATGTTTCCTCTTTCATAAGTGCAGGGTCTTGGTGAAAAAAAGCATCTTCCCTCCCCTGACTGCAAAGAAGAAAATACTGCGTAAGGTCTCCCCTCTTTGTTCTCCACAGTCAAAGCCCCACATGATTTACTCCAGGGGTCAGGGCAGAGGTATTGTTTGAAAGCCAGCACATTCCAACAGCATTGTGCGTTTCCTGTATTTTTGAGCATGACTTGCACATCTTTAACCGCGAAGAGCACTTGTGCCACCGTGCCCCAGATGAACTCCTTGGAGACAAAGAGGACAAGAGGCTGCTTCCTGGCTGCATTGTCCGAGGAGAGTATCCTGTTTATTACAGCTGGATGAGCTGCAGAAGAATTGCTGGCAACACCTACACTGGTCATGCATTGAATTTTGAAGATAAGAGGGGGATCTCAAATTAATAAACAGATGTCTGAAACAAAGCAATAAGCCTCCTGAACTCCTTTTCTTTTTTTAGTCTTCACATGATTTCGGGAGCTTTGCTGGCTTTCCGGTGCAGACCGTTTTTGTTGGATTTCAAATATTTCTCAGTCTTACTTGCATATAAATAAAAAACCCTCCTGTGTATTCACTCACAGGCTCCTGAGGAGGCAAATGTTTATTACGGAGCTCTCCCTTTTTTTTGCGCGGTTGATGGATCACCCTGTTGAATTTACAGAAGAACGTATTATAAATCACTGCTGTACTGACCTTTCCTTATAAAGTGGGACTCAAAAGCCAGAGCTGATTTGCACGGGAGGCTGGGTGTAAACGCTGAGACTGCTTTGGTCGGGAAAGACTATCAAAGCATTCGACGGACAGGGGTATTACAGTAAAGCACCGACATAAAGCAGCGAAGGGTAAAGAAAGTTGTGAGTTATCGCCGTGGACAGAACATATCCTGTTCCCTTCCATATATAGGATTACTGTTATTGACAAGCACAGCACATTGTGTTCTCGCTGTGCTTTATGTCTTGTTCTGACCAAATCAATGCTGTGACTAAGTGTCTATGAAAGTCAAACCATCACTCCACAGTAATGAGGAACTCTATTTTTGTGCTGTACAGATATAACCACATCGGCTCTTGTTGGTGTAGCATGTTGTAAGTGAATGTGTTCAAAACTAGCTTGTATACCTTGGAGTTGAAGGAAAAGTTCATGGGAAATACACCTCTATGTTTCTGGCACAGAGTTGGATGAGAACATTGGTACCACTCTGGTGTCTTTATGCTTAATATGAGGCTACAGCCAGCAGCCAGTTAGCTTAGCACAAAGACAGGAGGAAACAGCTAGCCTGGGTATGTCTTAGGGCCACAGAATCTGTCTAAGAGCATTTCTAATGCTCACTAATAATTATATTATATCTCAGGTTTAATCTGTACAAAAAATTGTACAATTCGTCATTTTAGGGCGGTTACGTCATCAATGTTAAAGAGCCAGAGTCAGAGGTGGGGCCCCATTCATTCCTCTAAAAGTTGCTCATGAAGCCGAAATTGTTCGACTTCCTTGGTATGAAATAACCCGGATCTTCCCCATACATCGCCCTGTAGAGCAAGAGCTAGCGTTTCCTCTAACCCCGCCTCCCAACCGCTCCGTCTCGGCTCGTTCACGTGACGGCAGTTCATTCACAACTTTTAAGACCTAATCATTAACATTAGGGCTATTTAAGTTTTTCGTACTGGGAAGTTGATTGACTGCTTTTTCCTGCCCTCAACTTAAGTTAACCCACTGCTGGCTCCAGCTACATTTTTAAGCTGCCGTTCAGACCTGAGCGTGACATTAATCTTCTTACCGAGCTCTCGCCAAAACAGCAAACATGTCGAACATTTCCAGTAATTGACCAAATTCTTCCTCAACCTCACGGAAAAAGCCAAGACTCTGAGGTATCGTTGTTGACCCTCCTTCAACTGTGGTTGCAGTTGCTACAGCAAGGATAACAAGTGGAACCCCTGCTGACCTACTCTCATCTACAGTTGTCAGCGTAGCATTACAAAAATATTCTCAATTTGAAAATGTCTCTATATGGCTACCGTCACCTAAGCTAAGGAGAACCCTGCACTAGCTGACGCTAGCCCTGGGTTGGGAACGTGTGGACCCTGCTAGAGGTTTCAAACCGGTAAGACTCGGGATCCTCCAGCACATAATTGAACCTCCGATCATCTTTCAGTGTTGAAAGCGCTCTGAGAGTCGGCACTATCCATGCTAACTCAAAGTGGCTTGTGCAAAAGTGTGTCTGTCTGTCTCTGTTCCATGTCCCCCATTGTGCTCCCGACATGGTTTATTAATAATATCCTATCGGAGAGGAAGCAGGTAGAAATCAAGGGTTCTACATACTCTTAAATGCCATCGTTACAGCGTTGGGGATCATATGCTAATTAAAAAAATAAAAAAATAAAGCAACAAACAGGATATTTTGGTCTTTTCCGCCCAACAACACACTTTATTCTTAGCTCAGTACATTCTTGAACACGTTGCTTTAAGCGAGGGACACTATTTGACATAGATTATCCTTGGGAGAGGCTGCCAAGCTAGAGAGTTAACAAAAGGCAACTTTCCCGCCGTGTGTTTTTCACACCAGCAGCCCAAAGCTCCTAATGCACAGGTCTCCCCTGTCAATGGTTGATTAGCTGAAAGGGCTTTCATATTATGGCCAAAGTTGCAGGGCTCCTTTCAGACGAGAGTCTCGTAAAAGTTCGGGAGGTTCACTTTTCTCATTAGGTTGGAGTCAGCTTCGATTTCCTCTGTGAGCATAGAGTGGCAGGCTTGGGTGACTGTTCTAAATGTAAATCATGGCTGAATGGAATTACACCGACAGTCAGACATCTGTATTTTAATTGGCCCCTGG
Source organism: Leptoclinus maculatus (assembly GCA_032191485.1). NCBI lineage: Eukaryota > Metazoa > Chordata > Actinopteri > Perciformes > Stichaeidae > Leptoclinus > Leptoclinus maculatus. Next base: position 3,521,623 of record JAVDOI010000026.1, read on the forward strand.
CCACCACCCCCCCCCTCTTCATTCACTCCCCCCCCCCCCCTTTCCAGCCCCTAGTAACAGGCTCCAACAAAAACATTAATTTATAGCCCTGGCGCAAAGAATACACCCCGTTTGTGTGTGGAAAACAAGGGGGGAAAAGCCTGTAGCCAACATGGCAAAGACAATATTTAGTAGATGTGTTCACTGCTACGATCTCTTTTGTAGCATCAGCATGACTAGGCTGCCCTGAAAATATTTCGCTTGGCGGCTTGCTGTGGCTTTCTGCGCCCTTCGCCTGCATGTGTTTGTTTTGACGAGAGAATGCTTATTTTCACTATAGGCTATCTGGCTGTGGGCTGCTAATTGTGAGGGGGTCTGGACAGAACGGTGTGTTTTGGAGACGGGAGGGATTATTTCAGTCAGTGGATTCCTCCGGTGAAGTGTATGGCCAGGGCTCACTGTTTAACCATGGTGGTTGCTGGGCAGGCGGAGAGAGAGAGAGGCAGAGGGGAAAAAAACAGAGGGGGAGACATAAGAATAATTTACACATCAAGTCATACGGAGATGAAAGAGATGTGGACAGATGGAGAGATGATGAGGCAATTTGAGTGCAGTCATTAGGGTGTGTGGTAATCCAGGCACAAACCTCAATGTGTTGTTAGCTAAAAGTGAAAGAAAGCCACAAAAAAAGGGTAGAGGGCTGTGTTGTGTTGAGGGGAAGATTAGGTGGGGGTGGGCTGGACCTAGCGATGCACTCATTCATCAGCCCAACATCGGTATTGGCCGATATTCACCTTGTCGACTGCCAATTCCCTATCCGTAAATAAGATGACATTTATCATTTGGCACTGTTGCCATTTGGCACTGTTGTGTTGCATCAATTTTGCGTTGGCTGTGTGGGAGTCATACAATGTCTCGGAGAAAGATCAGTGGCTCACAGGATATCTTAAAAACAATCAGTGTGGTCTGGATGGAATAGAAGCCTGTCGGTCTAACGAGGGCTCTGCAGCACATTGCCGTGGGAACATCCTCCATGCCGTAGTCATAGCCGTAGCACCGTACTCCCACTGTGGGTCCAGCCCAGACAGTTGGGCCAGCGAGGTCAAGCTCTCTATCCGCTCCCAACGGCGTTCTGCAGCTACTAGTCCACTAGTTAATGGATGCCGTCATTCTCTTGGACTGATAAGTGAAATTGAAATTTAAAAAAACTACTAGCCCACTGAAACCTTCCTCTCATTGAGTACTTAGTTGTACAGCAGCTAAAAAGGCTTTTGAAGCAGTTATTTAAAAAGAAAAAAAGAATCTTCTTTGCATGAGAAAGTTATGTTAAAGGTTCTGAGATAAATTTGTATTTTTGTATTTTTTTTCAAAGACTGCTGGATGACTTTAAAACAGCTCACTTGTTTTCTTATAATGATGTATTTTTTCCTTGGCACAAAAGGGGAATAGATAAACAGCAAAAACATAATCAACAACAACAGGGACAAAGGACAAATTGTTATTCCAAGCATCGCAATCGGCTGAGAATTTCACAATCCTTAGTTGGAGCGGAGACCTCTGATGGATTTATGGATAATGGGTTTATACACGCTAATTGTTTGAGGATCTAGGCTGCATGGTGCGTTCGGAGAAAAAGGATTAGTCCGATCAGTGTTTCCCACTGGTGAAACATGTGGCAGGAGTCCAGTGTTTCAGCCTGGGTGTATAGAGGACAGCATGTCTGGACAGAGGGACAAACAAAGAGGTGGGTATGGGAGAGAAAGAGCTCTCGCTGCTGCACAACCCCAAAATCTAGAGCCAACACTGGACTCCTCCGCTTTAAGGCTGATGAACAGCTCAAGTGAGACCTCGGCTGAATTTACTGCGTGGGAATAATTGTAGTATGGATTTTCTTTTCTTCGTGTACTTTATTTATTTATTAATCTATTTATTTTTGCTTTAATTTATTTCCCTTTTTGACCCCCTCTAATCTGCCATTTGCCACAGGATTTACATCCCAGTATTGAGTCCACCAAGAGAACCACTCAGCGGAATAAGTCCATTACTCACTCAATTACTGGAACAGCACGGCCTGCTGGGTCGGGGTTTGGGGAGAAGCAGGATGGAAGGTCTTGTGGTTACTGGAGGGTTTTAGTGTGTCAACGCTTTTGGCTAAATTCGGCTCTGTGTCTTTCTGCAGCTCTGCTCTCCAAACCAGGAAGCAGCTCACACCATGTATTTAGGCCGCTTTGATTGCAGGCTCAAATATGTTATTTGTCATTTCACTCTGTGCTTTGTAGCTATGCGGTGATGAATATTAACGCAACATGCCCTTCCCTAGCTGTTCTGTTGTTTTTAGCTGTATGTACTTTGATACTTTAATTACAGAACAGAACATGTGATTTATTATAGAGTGCATGCTCTTTTCCCCCCGGGCAATGGTGAACAACTTGCCATTGTTGCCGCCTGTGTGATACTGAGTAGCTAACGCACCGGGGTCCCTTCTGTACAGTATGTAACCATATATGGAACAATCACTGGTGAAATTATTTGCTTTGCATGGGAATCCTCTGAGAAAAAGGCCCGTACGCTCGTATATTTCATCCTCTTGTTTATTTAAGCAGCACAGCGCGAGGGCTATCGAACACCATCTTAGCTTTCATCTTCAGATGGCGTAGCCAGGACTTCCTCCTGCTCCATTTGTGCAGACATCTGGCATTGTGGACTTTGGGTCAGGGGCCCCCGCTAAGGAGAAAAGATGAGATATTAGCATGTGGAGAAAGAGAGCGCGAGAGGTAAAGACAGACAGGAAGGAAAGGGAAGAGGAGAAAGTGTGTGAGAGAGAATGAGAGGCGAGCACACATGCAGCATAAATCATCACAGACCCAAAGATAATAGAAAATGTCAGTCCCCACAGTCTGCTAAATCAAGCCGCTGCTTCCTCAGTCTGTTCTGTAATTGCAAAGAGTGCTGATCGGGGTTGTTTTTTGCGGCAGCTACGCAGAGCAAAACAGAAATGAGCAGACAGAGCCTCACGTCGTCTCCGGCTGAACTTTAAGGGGGAAAGGAAGCGATTCAGTGACAGCTGTGGTTATCAGAGGGTGGAGCAGGCCGTGCTTTGGCACGGGTTTGGAGCTGATGGGGATGGTGTTTGATGGATGCTGGATGCCGACATTTGTGGAATCAGCAGAGGTGTCGTGAACCAGGTCAGACACCGGCCTGCTCTTCATCAGATTCAGGAAATAGATTGTTGCTGAACTGTCCATAATCATTTGTGTCCATTCACCTATCAGGAGGACAATGAAGGGCCATTAGTAGCACTACAGCAATATCTGTGACGTGACAGCAAACCCATCAAACTCTGAATTGCTTTGCCTTATAGCCATGTTAGGAGCGGGGGTCTAGGAACGCACATAGAAATAGAACAGGAGTAGAACGGACATTCCCATTTAAATCAATGTAGCAGGTTGGTCAGAGGGTCAACCATTTTTATCTGTAGCGTTGCCATTGTAGCCCGTAGTGGGCTACCTTCCATATAAACTAAACCACCTTACAGCAAGTCATGGACTCACTGGTGTGAGTTTTTTTACTAACGACAAAAACTAGCAGTGGTACTACTCCATGTTACGAAGTGTAGAGAGTAAATTAATATAATAATGACTCAATGCTTCATCCACACGCTCTTGTCACCGTATAGAAAAGCACATTGCTATCGCCGGATGAGTGACAACTTTGTTGGCCTAATTTTCTGTAACCAGTGTAGCCTTTAAATCATGGTGAAAATGGTAATTATAATGAGTTAGCTAACTCTAGCTTGCTAAAGAAAATGAGTGGGAGGGTGGCCAGCAGCATTGCTGGTTATGTGATGGCAATAAAGGTCAGTCTACCACTTTACTAATTAGCAAATGTTAGCATGCTAACATGCTTAACTAAGGTGGTGAACATGGTAAATATCCCCTGCTAAACATCAGCAAGCTAGTGTTTGTTAGCATGTTGATGTTAGCATTTTGCTCAGCCTCATAGAGCTGCTAGTATAGACTGTTGGTTAAAATACATATTGTTGTCTGTGCATCTATAAAATAACATCTTACAAATCTTTACAATAGTACAAATGTTTACCTCTGACCTATTGACCATCTTTATTTTGGTGTTAAACACTGTACTTTTAGAATTTATTCCAGCTGGAAAGAACATTAATGAATCTTAACTTTTTAACTTCTCTGGCCCCATGAATTAGATTTTAATATTTTGTGATGCAAGATAACTGAAAAATGTAAAAATAAATCTAAGGGTTATTTTTGATTTACATTTGAATTTTGGCAGACATCATGGGTTTTTATCAGCTTAGAGTTTTTACTCAGATAAACCTGGATTAGAAATGTTCTGATGTATATGCTGTATACTCAGTAATAACTAGCTTTTGTTCCTCGGGTGAAAAATGTTCCCTCGCGTCCACAAACAAAGACCAGGGTGCACTGGTCTGTATCATGATTTAGTAAAGTATATGCATCATATACAGTATATTGGTTGATTACTTCTTTAAAGAAAATAATCTTTTGCTATCTCCCCTACTAAAGTTAACAGTTTGCTGCAAACAAACCAGAATTATATTGCTATTTCTATTCATCTTATTTCTTTATTTACTCTTTTCCTTTGCCTGCGCAATCAAAACTCTTTCTGCAGTTCCATAATCTCGTCTTGTATTCTAGGAAGCTGAAACAAACTGTGTTCTCTGGTACTACTTAATGAAAAAATAGAGACAGTTTGAGTTTACTTAGTTGTGACTTTGTAAGCAGTTGTTGATTTTTTTCAAACAATTTCATGAAAAGAACTGCTCCATTTGAATAAAAATTGCAAACATATCAGTAAACAGCTCTTTGAAAAACATGGTAGATACTTTCTTTTGTGGTGCATGGGGGTGCGATGTCGGACCTCCTTATATCTAAAACCCTTGCTACAGTCTTTTCTGTTTGCTGCTGCCTTTAATTGAACCAGATTCAAAGATATTAATCAATTTCCTGCATTTCTGCATTTTACTTCTGTATTTTATTTCTTAAACTGCACTGCAACTTGTATTCTATTTTTAGCTTTTTAATGTTTTAATGACTGTTTTTAATGTTTCAATCAATGTTCTCAACTGTTTTTAAATCTCCTTTTATTTTGCCTTATGTTTTGATGCTTTTAATGGTTTTATGTGAAGCACTTTGAATTGCCTTGTTGTTGAAATGTGCTATACAAATACACTTGCCTTGCCTTAAAGTCTTGTACTTAATACAACTGCTTGATCATAATGAAATAGAGAACTTCACTCTGCTCCTTAACTCCTAGTTTAAAGAAATATTTCCCCTAAACACCAGTTGTGATTCTGATTATTAGTATGAGCATTCATATTAACAGCAGTGAGAACGTTTTGGCCTGTGCAGCATGAGAAATTGAGGGACTTCAGATTACACAACATGCAGACACTCAGCAGTCTATCTCGTCTGTTAAGCCACCAGGGCTTCAATCGCCCTCTCTTAAACCAGAAGATTGAGGCTGCTTAGAACATTATTCCTTCATCCGATTGAAAGTTGGGACAAATAGAGCACTGGGCTGGAATGGGGTTTGTCCCGTTTCCCTTAAGAGCCTGGGTGCACAGACAATTACCGAGTAGTGGGCACTGTGATGGGGAAGAAAACCACTCTAATTCCATGTGGGATGTTCTGTCTTTTGCTAATCTTCTCTTCCCCAAGTAGGCCAGAGTCTTCTCTTTAAAGTCCTAAGAATTGCATAGAACTTTGCCATTTGCTCAACTCCATATTTGTGTGTGGCCTTCCACCAGCGTGAGGCTATTGTAATCAGGGCACCAGCTATTGTGTATTTCAGACAGCGACCATGTCTGACATTTCTACCCTCTCTTGATTGTAATAAAGGATTTCACAAACACATTAGCCATTAAAAATGTTTCATCAAGGCCCTATTTATGCGTGACTATTTGACCCGTGCATCGAAGAAATACAATTAACATCCATTTATTTAATCACAAACCGATTGAAAAGAAGGCCCCCGAAAGCATGTGAATATGAACACTATTAATCACTGAATCTCTTATCTTTTGTTCATAATGAAGCACATGTTGATTAATGTGAGATGACAAGCTGAGGGACACCCAATGTGGGTTTCAGTTTGAGCAATAATCAAGTGGGTTGAGAGTGACCTGATGTCCCTGGCAAGTACATGTACAGCTGTACAGCTGCCAATGGAGTGTCTTTACCCCCCCTCTTTTTAATTACAGCCTACACTTGTTGGTATTAACATCAATTAAAACATGATTCCTGAGCCACAATCCAAAGTGTAGAGGAATGTCTATTTTCAAGGCTATTGCAGAGAAAATATGTCCGTTCCATTAATTAGCGCTACATTATTTTTTCTTACTAATACGTATCTTAATTTGTCACTTATATCCAGTTTTTACGAATATTCTCACAAAATCAGCTACAATTGTTTGTGATGTCAAGCAGTTCAGCTTTCATGGTTTTAATGCACATTTGAAAGCGATTAACACTTTAAGTTTCATGTACGATCAATGAGGTTTCCTTTTGGAGGACTCCATGAAAAGTGTTTCAACATTTTAAGGTGGAGTCACAGAAAAGTATCTTTAGTGGGCTTTCACATACTTAGGGGAGGAAAAATGAAGTGACAGCCTCCATTACTGACCCATTTTAAGATCTCAACTTCAAATACTTCTTACTGAGCTCTACAAAATGGGTCCTCTCTTACTCTCACTCCCTATTCTGAACCATGGAGTAAAGTTCTCATCTCAAGGAGTCAGACCTATTCTGACAATGCACTCAACGCATCACATATTGAAAATGTGAGCCTTCAAAGTAAGTCCTGGTAATCTATTTCTGATTTTGGACCCTATGGGAGGCCTTTTAGAGAGAGTAGCCTGAACATGTGCTCATACATTTCTGTCCATCACAGCACCACCATCGATGACAGACAGAGGTTTGGAAGTCTTGGCACAACTAGTTAGAGTTAGATTATTGATATTATGCTTTATGTAACTCTCATAATGCTTTCTTGTGAGCTTTCCTGCTCAAAACCATGAATCCAAGTGCAGAATTGGTGCTTTCAGTGGTTTCCCTTTCCTTCTGTACTGCTATTCTGAGTTTACTTTCAGTAAAAGTTGAGTAGGACAAAATTGAGGCTGTACTTTGAGCTAATTGCTAACATCAGCATGCTAACATGCTGATGTTTCGCACAATGTTTACCATGTTCGCAACTTTGTTCCTTGAGTTAGCAAGCTAACATTTGCTAATCAGAACTGAGCACATTGCACAAGTAAGGCTGATTGGATTAGTTTTGTGTGATACTGAAAAACTAATTTCACCTGATGCTGTCGCTACAGAAAAAAGTAAGGCGATCACCAAAGTTCCAAAAATCCATCCTGAGGGGGAGATGAATGTCTACACCATCCAATATCTGTTGAGATATTTCAATCAAATCCCAAAACATGACCAAAGTCATTAGCATTCATCCTCTGGGCGCCATGAATGTATGTGCAAAATGCCATCGCAATCCATTCAATAGTTGCTGAGATATTACAGTCTGAACCAAAGTGGAGGACCAATCAACTTTCAGACCAACACTGTCACCCAAAGCGCCTTTCCATTAGCGTGACCAAAGATGGATGAATGAATGTGAAAAATTGGTGCGTTCAATTGCTTTCCTTTCATACTGCTATGCTGAGTTTGATTCCAGGAATACCACTGATTGGCATTTGACAATCTGAATCATTTTGACATGCAGTGCTGTATGTGTTGTAAAAATGTCTTCTGAAAGCCAGACACTGACATCTGTAACGCAATATCACATCAGTGAGAGTGTAGATCAAAAAGCATTCAAAAGGCAGTATATTCCAGCCTTCTGGATATTGCAATATTAGTTAAACACTTCGTAATATGTAATTAGTAGTAGAAGTATACTGTCCGCAAAGAACCCACAGATGGAAGCGAGTGTGGCCTCAGAAGCCTGTGAGTTACTCCAGGGAAAGAAGAAGAATAGGGGTTTGCGATAAGTTTGGGCAAGTGTGTAAACAATTTAAAACCTCCAGGCCAGCAGCCTTCAGTAATGGATGCGTAACCCAGACTGTGATGTACTCCCCGCCCAGAAACACTGGAAGCAGCTGAATTAGTGCAAGGACCTCTGACACACTAATGTAAATAAGAGAGCAGCAGAATTTACAGAGCACTCTTTTTTTTTCTACCTCTGCAACCACTCAGAGATCAAGAGGGTAAATTGATGTCCTTTCCCCCCTGAATGGTGCAGGCAGGGAGAGCAAATGCTGCAGAAAGTAACTGAGTGTGCATTGTAAGCAGAAGACCTTCAGTAACAACAAAGAGAAAGGAACAATGCTTTTTATCTGACCTGAGTCACCGTCAGTAATGAAGCTAATCAAAAGCTTGAAGGGGAAACCATCAAGGATTAAAGAGAGCTGATGTAGAATAAGTACATGCTGTGGAGAACGTATTCTACTTCAGCTCGCTGACACACGACTGCAAAACCACCTACAGCACCAATCACATGGTCAAATGTGCAGATGACACAACTCTGGTAGGTCTCATCACCAAGGATGATGAGACCCACTATAGGAAGGAGGTCAGCCTTCTGACCACGTGGTGCAGAGACAACAACCTCCTTCTGAATAACAGCAAGACCAAGGAGATTGTTGTTGACTTCCAGAGAGGCCTCACTCAACACCCACCACTGACCATCAATGGTGCTGACATAGAGAGAGTGAGCAGCAACACATCCCTGGGGGTGGACATCAGTGAGGACCTCTCGTGGACAGCCAACACAACATCACTGGTAAAGAAAGCCCAGAGGCGCCTCCACTTTCTCCGTAAACTGAAGAAGGCAAGAACACCCCCACCCATCATGTGCACCTTCTACCGAGGCACCATTGAGAGCATCCTGACAAACTGCATCACTGTGTGGGGCGGAAGCTGCACCGACTACAACAGGAAAGCCCTGCAGCGCATAGTGAACACAGCTGGAAGGATCATTGGTGCCTCACTCCCCTCCCTGCAGGACATATATACGACACCCGCCTCACCCGCAAAGTGACCATGATTGTGTGCGACTCCAGCCACCCCTCACACAGTCTCTTCAGCCTCCTGCCCTCTGGGAGAAGATACCGGAGCCTCCGTGCTCGCACCACCAGACTTTCTAACAGCTTCGTCCACCAGGCTGTTAGGAAGCTGAACTCTCTCCCTCCTCCCTTTAAGACTCCATACATACAGAATGCTAAATACAGAATGATAGTTTTTTTCTTTTTTCTTAATATATATGTTGTCTTAAATGTCTTTATTCTCTGTATTCATTTTATATGTTGGACTGGAGAGAAACGTTTTTTCAACTCCTCTGTATGTAAAGTATTGAGACAATAAAGCTGACTGACTTTGACTACTTCTGATGTAATATTTAGGATTCTACCCACACAGCACATTTTAGAGCCCAGTTGTGAGGCGGAGTATTCAGCCTGTGAAAACAGTTGGATAATGTCTTATCTGTCACATGTGTTAAAGTGATGTTTCTTATTCATTTGGACAAAAGTGCTTTCGACAACTTTTCTGAAATGAATAGGAACAGGACAGACATGTTTCCACTGATCAGGCGTTTCTGTGCGGTCAAAGATCTTTACCAAAGCGACGTGAAAACTTGTGGCGGATAAACAGCATTTCCAGACTTTGGCAAGCTTGTTGGGGTTAGCGCACAATAAATGCCAATAACTTGGAGTACTGAAGACATCTTAACTTACTTACCAGAAGCTTTTCTGTCTTCAGCAGTAGGGATTCATAAATGATGAAAACGGAATTAGGAAATAATATTAATTTAAATTCTTAGGGGGTGATTCAGCCTGAATCTGAAGGATCTCTAAGGTCAATGTGTAAAGTTCCTGGCTGGACATAAGTTGCACCACATCAAATTCAAGGCGCTAGAGCATTTTGTTCAATTATTTATTAGCAACGCAAAACAAAATCTTAAGAAAATCACGAAAATAAGAAAAGCAAATCAAATGACAAGAAAAACAGTTGCTGATTCAGGGATTTTGGAGGCAAATCACATTTCTTTGTATTTCACATTGTAGCTCTTTCTTACTTTTGGTCTCTTTGGTTTAAAGTTAGTGTTGGATTGTTTGTAATCTAGAGAGTAAATCATTTGTTAATGAACTGTACTTGCATAGCGCTTTTCTAGTCTTCCGACCACTCAAAGCTCTTTAACACTACCATTCACCCATTCATAAACTAATGAGCAATTTGGGGCTAAGTGTCTTTGCCCAAGGACACATCGACATGGACTAGAGGAGCCGGGGATCGAACCTCTGATCTTCTGTTTGAGGGACGAGCCGCTCTATCTTCTCAGCCACAGTTGCCCCAATAAAGGGCCTTTGCTGCCTGTCATCCCCTTTCTGTCTTTCCACTATCCCAAAAAATACAAATATCAAATATCTTTAAAAAAACTTCCACACCTATGTAACAAGGTCCATGTCTGAAAGGGGCTTGATGAAATAACCCTAGTGCTGCCATCAAGGACTGCCCATTGTTCCAAAGGCCCATTATTCTGAAAATACACACTCTCCCTGCAACAAACGGAAGCACATGGCAAATTATCAGATAGAGTGACATCATCAGCTCTTTAGTCTTTACATCAAAATCCTAAATTATGTTTAGGAAAGGATCATGGTTTGAGTTAACTTAGACTCTTTCTTTAAAAATGTTGCAAAATGAAGATTAAATGATGTCGTTCTGCATAATCATTAGCCATATGCTTCTGTTTGTTGCACTGAGAGTGTGTATTTTCAGATCAATGGGCCTTTCAGAACAATAGGCGTGTGTTTTCGTAATAACGGGCTGTCGGACAAATGGGCTTTTGGTCTCATGGGACATTGAGGTTTCAGAATAATAGGCCCTTGGAACATTGGTTTGGCACCACTGCCATCTGGGTCACTCAGAGACTTCCTGTTTAATAGTCTAGGTTACAAACAGGTGGTGTGAAATTTGAAAGACAAGGCATTTACCAAGCAAGAAGGGTATATAAAAACGTGGCCTCTGCTGCTTTAATTTTGATCACTTTAAGAAATCTGTCCCTCATATGTTCCCCTGTTTTATGTAAGTGATGTAGTAAAATCGCTGAATGTCTTTAGGAGGTTTACAATCCGGTCGCTCTTCCTGAGAGCTCATGATGACAGATTAACTGAAGAGGGGAGGCTGAAAAAACACGGGTTCTCCGGATGAGTTCAAAATGTTGAACACATTGGGAGCAAAGACAGGAGTGAATGATTAGTTGTAGATCCTGTACAGTATGTGGTGTGGAGGCGTGTGCATGTGGCACAGTGAATTTGGAAGCAGAGTGGGAGATGAGATAAATCGGAGTGCCATACAGTAATGGTGCGTGGGCTTCAGTCAGCGTGTTTTAAGTCAAGAGGAGCGTGTGTGTTTCTTTTATCACCTGCTCCCGGCTCCCTTTATTTTAAGGCCTGATGACAGGTAGGGAGGGTAGGAACTGAGGTGGTGACTCACAATATAGAGGGAGAAGATGTGAGAGGCTGTCTGGTGCACACTCTGGTGTCTCATTCATTACACATGGATGTGAGGGGGGTATAGAATGAGTTCAAATGGAAATGTGCGCTGCATGCCTGAGAAGTACGTTTCTTTTCCCAGGTGGTTGTCTTGAGGCTGAAACAGTAGGTTCGATATGAATGGTGCCCTGTGGGGGGAGGGTAGTTTAATTCACCTAATCTGAAACCCAACCACCATACTTTCTCTATGCCATACTTAAAGAATGATTCCGATTTATTACAACTTTGTCTTGTTTTTTTTGGGCCATGATAATATTGTACTCACCAAAGTAATTGCTGAGATCTGGAAACACAGTGACATCACTGCAATAAAGCAGAAACCATATAGACCGGATCATTAGACGGGTTGTCAGCGCGAACACACCAAAGCGAACGCACCCAAAGTGTTGGTAGTAAGACATGATTGCAAAGATAACTGTATGTATGCAGTCAGTCAGAGTTTAAGTTGGTCTGCACAGTTGGGGTATTTTAAGGTTTGTATTGATCTGTTCTTCTTTATAACTCTGGCTAACCTGTGTTTTTTTAACACGCTTCTCACCTGTCATGAAATTTGGTGCCTCGTTGACGAATCCTCATGACTTTGGTCCTCCCCTGACTTCTGATCTCCGATGGATTGACATGAAATTTGGTGTAGACATTCATGTTCCCCTCAGGATGAATTAAAATGATTTCCAACACTTTGGTTTATGACCAAATACCACCAAAGGCAATGTTATTCCCATCAGCCTTAGCTGTCATGCTAATTAGCAAATGTTAGCATGCTAACACCCTAAACTAAGATGGTGATCACAGTAAACATTATACCTGCTAGACATCAGTATGTTAGCATGCTAATTTTAGCATTACTCCTTGTGTCATTGATGACTAATGATTGGTGAAATGTCACAACTGTTTAAACTAATGATATTCATTATTAAACTTAAAATAAATCAGCATCTGTATCAGGTATGTATACCGTCTGCTAGATATGTCATCTTTGGTATGGTCTGTATATACCATGGTACGAAAAAAGATGACGCTACTATCAAAGTGAAAAGAATCAGCCATACTCTTCGTAGACACACAGTAGTCATAGCAATGTATTTCAAAAATAGAATAAAACCCCCTTTAAGATGATCTAATATCATCGTTACACAATGCAAATCCACAAAATGTGATATTTCAGATTCTCTACTTGTAACAATGCATCTGTGGCATCAACAGAAAACTGCTTCGACTAGAACCAAAGCTGATGCTGCGTATGCCTTCCTAGATACGACCTGTAGCAGCCAAAATATGAATGCACTGAAAGGTGTTTTTGATGTTCAGTCTGACGATAGCAGAGTCTACTCAACCATCTGCTTCAGACTGATACTGCGACAGCGTCCACCTCTTAACATGAAATGTACCTCTCGCACTCACATACTGAATACTCTCAGACAATCTCACTGTCCTAGAATATCTGATTAGATTTGTTTTCTGATCCATGCAGTGCAGTAGATTGGCTATTGATTTAGTCTTGATGCGGCAACTGTGTCAATACGGGCCGATACTAATATGGCTCAGAAAACAGACAGCCCGGACGAAGCTGCAGAGTTATCAATATCAGTGCTATCGAGCTCTCAGAGTCCTCAGATATGCTTGTTAGCATTTCGGCTGCTTATAACCCTGACAACCTCTGCTGTGTCTACACCTGGGGGGGATGCCAGGCCTGCTGCCAGATCTTTCTAACTCAATCGACGTCGGCCCAGATTTCAGACATCAAAACACTGCAACGTAAACAGCAAGGGAGGTAGAGAGACTGTGTTGGGTATATTGGGGAGTTCTCTCTCCAGAAGCTTTTTGATAGTGATGACTCGTAGCTGTCCTCTCCTGAGTTATGGCTGGATAAGAGCCGTTCTTTGGGTTTGCAACAGGATTCCCAGGCCCCGGTTCCCCTCCCTACAGGATGCAGAGTTCATAACACGACCTTTTGAACGGCTTAGTCAGCACACACTCCCCCACCCTGACCTCCCGTCTCCTCCTCCCCTCCTCGTCTTTCGCTCAGACGGGTGGTTTTCAGGGGCCATCTCTGATCCAAGATGAAACGGTGTTGCCACATCCTCTGCCATCACTTCTCGTCTTTCAACTCTTCGCAGCTGTTAACTGTCCTGTCCTCTGGCCCCCTTTTGGTAAATCCCTAATCCCTAGAATTCGCTTCACTCGTCTTCTCTCCTCCTCCCCTCCAAAAGTGAAAGCACCTTGAACTGACCGCATTTCCACCTTTCCCTCTCTATCTTTGACTGAGTGTTTCTGTAAAACTTGTATCCACCAGTGACCTGTGACCAAGTGGAGAAGGCCTGCCGAGTCCAGCTGGGGGAGCACAGCTTCCTGTGGAGTACATTAAAGACACACGGAGGTCAGCTTTCTTGACCTCTGAACAAAAATATCTGTTTCTAGTTACTTTGAACTTGCAACATATGAGAGGATCGTAATTGATTTTTATTTTGTTGTGAGATGATGAGTTTCAAATCTGCTGTTTGCTTTGACCTCAGACCATATGGTTGTAAAGTACATCTCTTGGTTGCTTCTGACAACTGAAAAATATGACAAAAAGTAGTCGTCTCTATCAGTTTTCTATCAACAAGCTTTGCTCTTTCGTGTTCTCTTGATACTAAAACGATACCAGCAACATCTCCTCTTGAAAAGTAGCTTAACGCTGACTGAAGCCCATCACATCTGGCCCCAAGCTGCCCCCGGGAGACACGTTAGAGGTTATCGCCCCTGAAAACTACCCTCCTCATGTGAGCGTACGATGGCTAGCCACACTTTAAAGATCTCTGTATTTCCAAGTCCATGGAGGAAAGAGACAGCATTGTTCCAGGTTTCACCCCAGGGGAGGCAGAGGGATCTTTTACACGGTTGTGGTTTTACTGTAAAACATCTCTCTCTCTGAGCTGACGGCGTGTCATACCACAGGAAAAGCTTGTCTGGGATTTATTGGCAGTTGCGGGTCTGCAGATGATGGACGAATGCCCCTCCGGAGCTTAGGTCTTGTAAAAGGCAAAGGCTGCAATAGCCTTTTAAAATGCAGTTTATTTCTTCTGCATGTCATGTCAGATGTCTCTCTTTCTCTCGCCATTCAGATCTCCGTTTTTTTCCAATTCTGTGGTGGCTTTTGTGCTCTTCAAATGCTCTCTACTTTTTATAGCCCTTTGCTTTTTTTCTGAATAAACAGGGAAGTCACTGTCAGTGGAGGATTTGCCCTCAACATTGGTTTTACCTGTGCGCATTCTTTAGCCATAGTGTGTATGTGTGTGTGTGTGTGTGTGTGTGTGTGTGTGTGTGCAAAGGGTCTGTTGCTTGGCTCTTTGTCATAGCCTCATGCTATAAGCCACCACCCAACAAACAAGAAAGAATGTTTTGAAGAAAATGTCCTCCTGCTGTGCAGATAGACATGAAGACATACAGTGTCTTATTAAAGTGCCAGAAGGACAAACATATTCTCCATCTTGGAGGACGTCCCGATCCTTAAAATGCCAGAGGATACTCGGTGTATCGTTTGTGGAAGTCTTTTTGGCACCCGAAAAAGAGGCGTTACACACAGCTGGAATAATCTAAAACCGTAGCAGGGCTCTATATGCTCTTCCTTTTGTATTGTAGTTATGGAAGATGATCAAAGTTTCTGCCCTTCACAGTTTGTGTAGCGCCTTGTAAGGCTCTGTTCTAACTGCATTCCTTAAAGACATGTCATCTGATATTACTTATGTTTTATTAATAAATGTAGGCTACATCCAATTCAAAGTAATAGTATGTTCTTCTCACATTATGTCACGTTGAATTAAAAGTAAATATATGAGTTGTCATGAACAGTTTTACTCATCTGACAGAGATCATAAAACACAGCTTATATTTGCCAAAGTTTTTATGTCTCTGAGATTTCTGCCACTGTCCCAATATAGTGGCGTTGAGAGGAACTTATTTGTGGTACTCACGGCATTCAAAAATGACCCTTAAAAAAATGCAACGTGAGCAACAAACTTGCATTTAAACAAATGACCGACCTCCCCTTCAAGCTTGTTGTTGTGACAGTGTTTGATTTGAAGCAGAATGAGTTAAACAGCACTGTTTTTGCTGTTTCTTTTAATTAAATCACCGCTGCTAATAATAACTTCAGTTTGAAATATTATCTGTTTTTTGAATATTTTTGTTTAAAGGGCGATGACAGGCTTAATATTTCATCATTCAAAGTGCATTTCAATGAATGTAAGAGGGCTGTAAGACAGAACAAAGAGTGAAGGACTTTTTCTTATTTAGCAGACACACTAATGCATAATGTTCTTCCCCTCAAGAAGCACTCCTGCAACAATGACACAAATCTGTAGAAATGTCAGTGGGGCCACTCAGCGGTGTTCAGGTGTGCCACTAATCACCCAGCAGGGGTGACATTTCTGCTAAGTAAATTCAAATTACACTTGGAACTTTTGAAGATGGATCATGGCTGCGGGTAAAATGCAGCGAGGCAAATTTAAGTCATAATGACAAATCAACCCTCCGAGCTGCAGGAGAAGTAGAGTCACGAGGAATTGAAATGGATATTTCAAAGTACTCCATAAGCTTACGGATAGCTATATGGACAAAAATGTATCACGTACATTTTTCAGTCTCTTCAGCAGGACTGAATCATAATTATTCATTTCTTTTCAAATCAATACAGGTGAAGCTCAGGAGATACTGAACATTGTAACTACCTTTATCAAATATTCATTGTATAACACACAATGTCTTTGGTCAACACGGCACTCTGTACTTACGTATATGTCAGTGTAAGTGTTCCATTTGGCCCATTCTGCTAACGAGTTAGCAAAAAGATAGGTAATGATATTATAACGTCATTTATTCACCTAAAGGGAAGTACAATCTGTTGTAATTAGAGAACATTCACTACAACTGGAGAGTAACAGAAGCATCGCAAGGCAGTTCATATTAGCAGTTTCCCCGTGCCGGTGTCTGTGTTGGGTTGATTTGATGTCGGTCAATCAGACTTTCTTTGCATGATTATATCGTCCGTGCATTGTCGATAATAATAATAATTGTTCTTTTGTAGAGTCCGTGGTGGTCTGGTCCCTCTATGTTTGCTTTGCTTTCAAGAATCTCCACCGTGTGCATCTTCAAAAGTCCCAAATGAGGCTCCACAGTTAAGGTGGACTTGGCTGTTAAGGTGCTTTCTGGCTCCAACCCTCCTTTTAGTCCACCTTAACAAGTCCCCAGTTAAAGGCAGACAGTGAGGTGTTCTTAAGCTAGTCCAACAAGTCCACCTCGGTCAGTTAAGCTGTACACGTTCTCTCTTCTCTCTATTAGGACCGGGTGAGTGACGATGTTAGTTATAGTGTGGATTTAACCATGTTGTCAATTTCATTGAAATCTTCCCTCATTAAATGTAGGACCTCCTGGACTCCTCCATTGACCTCGTCAGCACAAGAGAATCGTGACTCTTGTTAACGAGGGCGCCGACGTAACTTTTTTCAAATGATATGTGCTAGGACCAATGTAAAAAGTAGTGCTGGGCAAGTTAACGCGTTATTATCGCGTTAACGCATTCATTAATAACGCCGACAATTATGTTATCGCGCGTTTTTATTTTTTTTATTTTGAAAGTCCGTTGCTCACTGGCAGCGGTGGAGGGAGGCTTCAGCAGACTACGTTGATGCAGCGTGTGGGAGAAGTAGAGATAAACAAAAGCAAGACAAGCTAACAGATGCTACAGAGAAGTGGATACAAACTGCAGCCGATTAGTATTGTGGAAGATGTCGGTCTGAGGAACGTTCTCAAGGTGCGTTAGTGTCGCGTTTGGTGTGAACGCACCTTTTGGATCGCAACGAATGACGTCGCGTATGAGCCTCAAGAATGAGCTAAGAAAGTTAGTGGAAAGATTAACGTGAGACAACATCCGGTTTCTTCAGACGAACATCCAGTTTTCAGAATAAGATGCCAACAAAGTATGAATTATATTCACATTAAGTACAAAACATGCTACCTGCATCTCGTGAGTTAAAGGGAAAATATTGTGCTAAATTGTGAGTAAAGTGTCTTTATTCTTTGATCGCTGGGTAACCATCATCACCTCGGAGTTACAGCATTATATTGATGAACAGTGGAGCTGCATTTACATGCTCATTTTTGCTGAAACGTGCTGAAACATTTTATTCCTGTTGCACAGCAGTGGAACGTTTCAAATACAGTCAGCACACTGAGAAGCACACTGAGAAGCACACTGAGAAGCAGATAGTGCAAATATGATCGCTACTGTGTAAAGGGAATACTGCTGTTAAAAATAACCTTATTTGTTTAAGGTGTTTGCAAACCAAATTGTATTGCCCTTTTGTTCATATTGCAGTACTTTTAAAATAAAAATGCGCAATACACTACTTTTGAATTAATTATTGAACTTTGCCATAACAATGCGATTAATGGCAAACAATTTAAAATTTAAAGTTGTAATCGTTGCCCAGCACTAGTAAAAAGTGATCGTTTGGTATGTGATCATGTAATTGCATATTGGAGGAGAGAAGATTAAGAAGTAGTAGGATGCGAGGTGATGGGAGAAAGACAGATTAGTCTAGAGTTTGTATTGATGATTGGCAAGAAACCAAAATAGATCCTCTTTCTAACACCTTTTCTAAGACGTTTAGGGAGGGATTTCCAAGCAGGAAGCCCAAAACTAAAGGAACTGAATCATGGGAGCCCTCGCAAGTAAATGAGCATCTGTGATCCTTCCTCTCCGAGAAATAAAACGTATACAGAAATGGGCACAACCCTTCAGGTATCCACCCATGTTCCGTATCTTCTTCCTTCATTGAAAGTCCTCAAACACCCCCTTCTGTATCCAGTCTGAACAGAGAACAACAGAGGGTTACCAGCAGTTTTAATCGGAGGGCTGACACCTGCAGTAGCGCATCCCGTAAGCCCCCGCAAGCTTCTCTGCTTCCTGGCGGGTCACCTAGAAGATCAAAATGAGTTGAGATGAAACTTCCCCATGTGGGAGCTGGACGATCAAGAGATTACTAGATGTAACACACCCTCTGAGAACTCAAACCTCTGGAGACTCAAATCCAGATTTCTAAAAGCTTTGTTTATACTAACTAGAAGTAGAGTCATTTTCTCGTAGACTTCCATACAATCTTTTTGCAACCAGAGGAGTCGCCCCCTGATGGTCAGTAGAGAGAATGCAACTTCAAGACACTTCCACATCAGCTTCACACGGCAGAACCGGAGGTTTCCGTCTGGTCAGACATGATTCATGCTCCGCCTAGCTGCCATTGATATTGTTCATCTGCATCTCAGTGTGCAAAGTGCACCTGGACTTACAGGCTACCGGAACTGTTTCAGCTCAAACTTGCAGAGTTACCGCAAACAAACCGCACCCAAATTGAATTTGTGACTGAACTGATTTCCCTTTCAGGATCAGAATGAAGAGGCTTAATTTCACGAAATACGCAGTCGGAAAAGACCTCCCAACGGCGATTTATTAGCTTCCAAGCTAATGCTTGCTAGTTAGCAACATTAGCTTTCCAGCCAGAATCTACTGAACACTTCGGATTAACGTTAGCTAACGTTAGTTAGCTTGTCAGCTACAAACGTCACGTAACTTAACGGATCACTTTAACACACATGTTATAAGATCTCTTATTTTGCTTTAACATTAGTATCGGTGACATTCGAGTGAGTTGAAACCCAATACTTACATTTAAAAGTGAATCCTGCCGCTTCTCCAGCTCTCGCATCAATCGCCGCCATGTTGGTTCAAATAAAATCTTCACCGGCACGCAATGCATCTTGGGATATGCTGGGCCGCGAAGGATCCATGAGATGTGTCCTCCGAATCTGGGGGCTGAAGGCTGCATTCGTCGGCTGCATTTGAAGGAGTCTTCAACAAACATGCGAATTGGGACAGCCTAGTCGCCGCGCTGTGACGCAACCGGTCTACGAATGCAGCCTCCGAAGGATGCAGCCCCTGAATTGAGACACAGCTACGGGGAGAGACGAGGAAATAGATAGCAGAGCAGGTGAATAATTACGTGAGTTGTTAAAGTCAGATCACAGGACTATCTCCAAAAAGAGAAAAATGTCCAGAGAGAACAGAGTCTTAAACCAAGAATGGACAGACTCGTTTAGGTGAATTCTTTCCACGGGAAGCTTAAAAACAGTACGTCTCACATGGAGCAAACATACCCACTCACATCTGAAATGAAGACACAGAAAATAAGCCTCAGAGCCCAATATGATCAGAATCTTAATACATTCATTCATTGTCCAATGATGTTAACAGAGAGAATAGAGCTGAAACAAGTGGTTTAATAACCACACATAAAGTCCATGCACAAACATTTATCTTGTTTGAAAATGAGAAAAATATGATAATGTAGCTTTTTTGATTGACATAACTTCACACCTGAATGAACTGAATATAAAGCTGCAGGACAATTCAGTGAAATACATTTTTCTAAAATGAAGTACTTTATTTTAAGATTCACATTTTTCAAAAGCTTTCTGTCTTTTACTTGAAATGAGAAGAACATTTATTTATGTATTTCTAAATATTATTTATAATCCATCCAGTTACATTTTAAAACTGAAAATAATAATTGTTAAAATATAATTTATGTGTACTTTCTTTATTTGATTTGACAGTTGTTGACTACACAGAGACGTTACTACTACTAGGCTTCTTGAATATATATATTCATGGCACTAAATAGTGTAAGTTAGATATTATTGTAATGTTCCGGACCCTTTGCACGAGGAGATTTTCTCAATCTGGACCTTTTGGAAATTTACTTGAATACCCCTGTTCTAGTAGAAACCCAAAATACTAATTTTAACCTGACAATAAGCAGATCTCACAGTTTACAGCAGACACACACAGATTAACGTTGTACTCTTGGTGTTTGTGCAAAGACTATTATCTCTGTCCAGGATCTAGAGGATGATATGACACATTCAGTGAAAGGTGTAACAAGACAAATCCAGATCAAGATATTCAGAGGGAGAATCTGACGACAAGTGTGAAAGAAAGAAAAAGAAGCAGAAGTGATGGAGGTGTCACGTGACGGAGCTGAGAAGTTGGAACAAATTAGATGGAGAGAAGACGTATTAGACAGCTGAGTTTCTAAATGATCATCTAGATCAGGGGTCTTCAACGTTTTTCAGGTCAAGGACCCCCAAACTGATAGAGAGATGGAGCAGGGACCCCCGGCTATATATATTGTATAAAATTGTGTTTTATATTAAACTGGGCCTAGTGCCATGTATAAACATACCTCTTTATTGTGCATTCAATACTAAGCTATTCAAATAATACACAGGTTCATATATTCATGTTTTTATATTAAACATGAAGGTACAGTGAGTAGGGTGGCCGTGCCACTGACATTCATAAACATACCTTGTCAACTGATACCAATGCCAATATCAACATTGTCTGTTAATTGCATGATAATCATACATACAAGCTATTCAAATTGACATTTTTATTTTAAACATAAATGTGGAAACGAAAATGAGTGATGGCCTATTAGTGCCACTGCCATGCATAGACAAACCTGTTATCTTACATACAATACTGAACTATTAAAATAATGGACAGATGTTTTTAATTGTCTAATCAAACAAAATGTCACGGACCCCCTGCAGTACCTCCGCGGACCCCCTGTTGAAGACCTCTGATCTAGATCATTCTGCCAGCTATTGGGACCAGTTTTGCTTATTTTGATGATTTACATAGCAAAATATATAACAGAACAGAGCAAGGAAACTGTTATTTAAATAACTTTTATATCATTTTGTATCATTCACTTTAAAAAGGGAGTTCAAGTTGCAAGTTTGTATTAATTTAACTAATTTTCATTTTTAATGCATCTTTTCTCATCAATAATTTACCTAAATATGAAGTAGAACACATCGGTTCACTAACAACATGCCCTGTATCTACAATGACTCCCTGCACAAAGCGTTGAGTATCATTATCAGCCTTTCAAAGTTAAAACTGTGTTTGATTTTACAAACAAACACTGCCGCCTCATCTGGGAGGAGAGTTGCTGCTCCAGCTTTTGATAAAATGTGACACCCTGCATGCACACAAACAAACGCACACCAGCCCCCTTATGATGCGTCTCGTCCTCCCACAATGTCCCCACAGAGACAACGTCAACATAAATATAACGAGGGGGGGAATTACAGACTTGAGGGACGGAGAGAGAGACGTGTCATGAAAGAGGAAGAGGGCGAGGATTAGTGGACAGTGAGAGGGGAGGACGTAGGTGGCAGACATTCAGAGCCAGCGAGTTATTCATTTGATTAGACAAACACTTGTATAAAAAACAATTGAACTGAACTGTCGGGTAGAGACAGTTCAGTTCAACTCTTAAGTCCTGCACGGTGACATGTCGCTGTGTTGGGATGCCGTTTCAATAGTGTGAAGGTGGGCGGCCAGTCTTCAAATCAAATGCCAACATGCGTTAGCGGTACTTCCGGTGTCCGATGTAGGATGATAGGGTAAGATACTCTCACCAAACTCCTGTCGTGTAAACCAGTAGCATATCTGACCTGTAACATTGGATTCAGAATAGATTTTGTCCGTTAGCACTTTTCGTAATTTGGCTCAGTATGTTTGGTGCCACTATAATAATTTAAGGATTACCTAATCCCTCCTTGAATATCAAATTGTTAACATTGATTATTTACTGAGAGTTAAGTACAGTAAAACTTAGAGAGCTTTGCTTATAGGAGGAACTGTCGGACGGGCTGTCTCTACCGCGTCTCTTAAATCCTGCATGGTGACATTTTGGGCAAGCCACAGGCTGCTGTCAGCTCGTGTCAATGTGGGTGTCACTCTTCAATTCTTCAAGTAATCTTGACAGTCTGCCTTAATGCCGTGTTCACACCAAAAATACGCGGCGCGATGAATTCGTCATTCGCGCCGCCGGTCTCGCCGGGGACCATTTGTGTTCATTCGCGTGAATCGCGCGAATCGCGCTGGACGCGCCGGAGAGGGGGCGTGGCTTATCGCCCTGAAAGCCGTTCAACTGTCCACCATCAACTATGGAAAAATCGCGTCAATCGCGCTGCAAATTTGCATCACTCCAGTCTCATCGCGTCTGTGCATAGACTTTGTATGTAATCTACTCGCGCCGCGTTTGGTGTGAACGCAGCATTAAGGTACTTAATGGTGACACTGGTACTTCCAGTGTCCGATGTAGGATGATGGGGTAACATACTCTCACCAAACTCCTGTCGTGTAAACCAGTAGCATATCTCACCTGTAAACCTCCTTCACTTTCAGCAGCAGGTGACGAGCAAGACACAGGAACTTGGCTTGGGTCTTGAGGAGTTGTAGTTTGTTGCTATAATGTTGCGTGCAAATGCTGCACTGAACTATTCCTGAAAGGAGTTTGGTGCTTGAATTATATAATCTAGTTAAAGAACCATTTTAAAAAAAAAAATTTTTTAAATCCCTGATACTCTTCAATACACTGGCTGAAACCCTGAACACCATCTTTCTATCAGTTCAATAGAAAGAGGAGTGTCTGTATTTTTGACAGTATTGAAACTCATACCTCCAGGATTTCTAAATACTCTGGTATACAGTAATACCTGGTACCGCCCAAGCATAGTCCGCAGACAGATATAAAGACCTGGCACAGTACTGAAGACCTCTGTGGTAGTTCCTGCTACAGTAGGTGTCTCCACCACGTTAAGCCATGATGACTAACACAAAGACCCACAACGTAACAATAGCAGCCACACTCTGTCATGGCTGGTAACTATGAGCCCAGTGGACTAGCTAAGCTAGGGGTGTGTATCTGTCTGTAAATCTTTGAGCAGAGTTCACAGTGAAAACTGGACACTAGGGAAATGAATGGGACCTTAAATGTGGGAGGAAAAGTGATGCTTTGGTTCTTTAAATATTAAAGTTGTTTTTAACATTTGAAGCAGTGGAGCATTTCAAGACAATGTCAGTGCAAATGAGGAACTCTGAAGACACCCTCGTCTCTTGATCCTGAGCAGATGACACTGCATCATGTTTACTGCTGTTTGAGATAGCTGAAACATTTTCTACTGTAGCTTTGATTTATTACGGCTGTCGGCATTTTACTGCAATTTCGCCTCGTCTACATTTGATTGTTATCACTATGAATAACAAAACATACCATTTATCACAGAATACAAGGTACATAAGTAGAAAAATAGGTGCTTTCGTGTTTTGACACAGATTCTTCATTTTCAAGATTTAACATCATTTGAATATATTTAAATTGAGAATAAGAGTTAAATCTTGACCTTGGAAATAGTATTTGCCTGAAACATAATATCCTCATAGAATAATGAATAAATCCAGTAAAGGCCTTTGTTAATCAAGATGTCAAACATATCCTGCAGTTCAGTAGACCTTACTGAATGTGTTTCTTCAGGGAGATTGTAATCCATCAGTCGGTAAGCTAACACTGTCGCAGGACGTCAACACAACAAAGCCCATGATATACAGTATAATTCACCTTGCACTGTATCTTTGACCCAGAACACCCCTCGAGTGCAAATATGTTTTGTTATTGCCTCAGTAGCAATAATGTGCTGGCCTCCTCTTACAGAGGATTACATTCACAGTCCCATCTGTAACCCCGATGTCGATGGATTGAAACCGTCCCCCGCGAAGAGCTCAGCCTCCCCGGCATCACAGGCCTTTCATGTCCACCACTCCGAAATCCCTGCCTTTATTTTACAGTAATCCCATGAGTTATCACCCTTCATCAGAGGTGATCTTTTTCACCTTGGTCCTGCAGTGGGCAGCAAGTTTCCTAATCCATCAAGGAGCTCCCTCCGGCTGAACCCAGACAGGTCTCGTACTGTGACTCAGTTAGATGTCAGACAAGAGTGAGAACACAGCAGCCAGAGGGCTGTCAGAAAGCTAAGGTCAGCTGATGCTGAGTTGCAGCCTCATAGCATACTCCACAATTCAGTTGCCTGGAAGCTTAAGGATTGTTTAACGTAATGACCTGAATATAGGCCGTTTCAACGAAGTAGCATTGCTAGGCAAAGGCTTGGGTCCATCTTCACTTCCTGTCAGCTTCCATACAATGCAAAAAGGGACTTATAAAAGAAGGAAGGGTCATTGCGTCACTGAACATTAGTGCCAAGCCTCTGGTATTCTACATGAATCTGAATGTAGAGCATATCTTTGTTCCCAAAAACTTATGGCGCTAATTGCAAACTTTGATATGCCTCTGTTTATCTGGACCCTTATGACGTAATTACCCTTCCTTATTTTATATATCTCTACATACAGGAAAATAAACTGGGACACAGTTGGGAAGTTCACATTTATAACTGTGATGTGGTCTAGAAAACAACCCTGATTACAAGATAATGCCTCATTTTCCAAACCCTGTTTTGAGAAGAGACTTTTTGAAAGCAAGAATCAGGATAGTCCATGTGGGAACGTTTCAGAGCAATAAATGTGGTCCAAAGATGAGGGGGTCCAAATCTCTGAAGCCGTTTCTCTTGTAGAATGTAACATGAAGTACATCCACATAAGCAGACTGTACTTCTCACATTTGTGTGGCTGACGTCAACTCTTCAGTCACATTTTCACATTCTCCTGTCAAGTGGCAAGAAGAAGTTTCTCTGGAATGTAGCATATTTCAGACATTCCATCTTTTTGAACTCCTCACTATGAAATTATGTGACAGCGGTAATTGTTGGCTGCTAGATGGCAGTTTATTTTTGCAATAAAGTCATCAAGAGACACTTTCGGCTCATTTTTACTTGTCAGGAATGTATCCCCCCCCCTATCCAGAAGTGATCAAATGAAATTTGGAAAGGTCTAGATCAGGGGTATTCAAGTACAATTCCAAAAGGTCCAGATTGAGAAAATCTCCTGGTGCAAAGGTCCGGAACATTACGATAATATCTAACTTGTGCTATTTAGTGCCATATATATATATATATATATATATATTCAATAAGCCCAGTAGTAGGAACAACATCTCTGTGTAGTCAACAACTGTCAAATAAAGAAATTACACATCGATTATATTTTAACAATTATTATTCTCAGTTCTCACATTTAACTGGATGGATTATAAATAATACATAGAAATACAAAAAAATGTGCATCTTAAAATAAAGTACTTTCACTGAATTGCCATTCAGTTCGTTCAGGTGTGAAGTGATGTCAATCGAAAAAGCCACGATGTCCGTATTAATGAAAATTGGGTGCATGGACATAATCTGTGGTTATTAAACCACTTGTTTCAGCTCTATTCTCTCTGTTAACATCATTGTTGAATAGTGAATTAATGTGTTAGGATTCTGATCATATTGAGCTCTTAGGTTTATTTTACTGTACCTTCATTTCAGATGTGAGTGGGTACGTTTGCTCAAAAGAGTTATGTTTTGTCTCGTAGTGGCGCTTCATTTACCGCTTTTATTAATCGCTACGGTCTCTGAACATATTGGTTTTAAACTGACGTGGGAAGAATTAATCTATAAGAGTCTGTTCATTAATGGTTAAAGACTCTGGTCTCTCTGAACACCTTTCTCTCTTTGGAGAACGTCATGTGAAATTACTTCTCTGACTCAGGTAATTATTCTCCTGCTCTTCGTTCTGTTTCCTCGTCTCTCCCCCGTGTGTCACGGTGTGTGTACATCTGACTCGAGTCAGGAAACTTGTCAGAATGCCCATATTTGATTGGCTGAGCTGCATCACGTGATGTGATTTACAACGCATTGGTCGGTGTGTTTCCTGCACCGCTGAACAAGTGCCGTAAAGGCTGAAAAAGCTGCGACGGTTAAAACAGAAGCGCTCCGTCAAAATGTTATAATTCTCAATTATCTATCGTTTTAGGTCCTGGGTCCGGATACAACGTCCTATTGTCCGCGGTCCGCCTATTAGTGACCCCTGGTCTAGAGAGTGAATGAAGTCATAGTATGAATTAAATATTGTATATAACAAGTGGACGTGGTCGTTGTGACGTCACCCATTGGTTTGTGGACTGTTTTGACCATCGCCATCTTGTTTGCAACCAGTGAACATAAGTGACCATATTTGGACTGAGGAGGAGTTATATAGAGATGCCATATATAATAATAATAATAATAATAATACATTTTATTTATTGAGCGCTTTTCATAATTCTCAAAGACACTTTACATTAAAATCATCATTTAAAAGAAAGCTATACACTAACATTTTAAAACACATAATATCGGTCACACATTAAAAGCAGTTCTGAATAGGTGGGTTTTGATTTGTGATTTGAATATGGAAAGGTCAGTGCAGTCTCGGATGTGTTTGGGGACGGAGTTCCAGAGGGAGGGGGCAGCTATGGAGAAGGCTCTGTCACCCCATGTCCGGTGCTTGGTCCTGAGTGGAAGGGACAGGAGGTTGGCATCAGAGGAGCGGAGCCGAAGGGATGGAGTGTGGTGATGAAGCAGGTCGGTGAGGTAGGAGGGGGCCTGATTATGGAGGGCTTTATGAGTGAGGAGATATATGGCTCTTTCATGGTCTATTTGACTCTAAATGGACCATAATTTACTAAATGAACATCATGCTGTATTGAAGAAGACTTGAATAAACTCATGTTTACAATGTTTACTGAGGTAATAAATCAAGAGAGAAGTAGAGTCATTTTCTCATAGACTTCTATAGAACCAGAGGAGTCGCCCCCTGGTGGACATTAGAGATAATGCAGCTTTTAAGACACTTCAGCATTGGCTTCACTTTTCAGAACCGGAGGTTCCCGCCTGGTATGAATTGGACTTAATGCGACCCTCGTTTTCTTCAGTGTAGTTACAGAAACAAATAGCATCCTATTTTGGGGCCAATATGATAAAAGAGGAAATTAAAGCAGAAGAGTCTATTGACCTTGATAATCATCAGTGAGAATACTGTTTACATTGAGGACCAGGTAATTGGACTAAAAGGGGAAAACGATGACCTTAAGGTGTGTTCAAATCCAGTGCAAAGTGAATGTAAGTGACTCCATATAAAGGCAATGCGAGGCAAATATTTGCCTTGTGTTGTTTCTGAACACATGCTTTTTATTTACAGAGAGAGGGCTCTGGGTTTTCTACTCAGCTTTGCCGCGTTTGGCCCTGCCTCACCCTTTTTTTTTTTGGACTCCACATCTGGACAACAAAGATTTACTTGTGTTTTGCCAACTCTAAACCAGTTTTTACAATTTGGACACTCGCCTCTGTTTCTTGAAAGCACGTCAGATCAGCCAGAGTACATTGGATCAAAACAACTGTCTTTCTCTCAGCATCTGTTTCCATGGTATCACTCTGTGTTTTGTCCGACGTTAGCCAGGAACAGATCGTGTCAGTTATGACCCTGAAAATAATGAAAAGGATAGAGAAGAAGAATGTACAATTGGGTAAGCGTGTAAGGTCAGAGCTATTGGGAGCGCGCATGTAACGAAATAAAGAAGCTGCTGCTTTGTACTAAGTTTCCAGCTGTTTTGCTGCCGAGCGGTGAAAAGATGTACATTTCACGGCGTGATCCCACAAATCCAGACGGATGTTCGCTGGTTGTTCTCCATTAGACTTGGAGAAGAAGCAGCGTGCGGTGTGGCCCGGCTGAAGGGGATCTGGACTTCAGGCAGTTTTGTTAATTAACTGCCTTCTCGTCAGAGTGAAGACTTCAGGGCCCTGCCCTCGCTGTGGAAGCTTTGGCAGGGAGGCTGTCCAGAGCCTTCCTCTATTAATGGGCTACCTTTAATCCTAGTCCAAGACAGAGAAGCCAAAGGTCCCATGCACTGTACGTCACCGCTGGATGAGTGCCAACACTGACTTCAGAATACACCCCAGTCTAAGCCCATTTCATTAAGTGTACTTTCCCATTTACACAAACAGCTCCCTCCTGCAGACAGTGAGTCACATGTGGTGACTTTGTACAAAAAGCATGCAGACAAGTTCAGAGGGTTCAGTTAGAGATCGGCTCATTATAAAATGGAGCCAAACCTGTGATCAAAGTACCTCTGAGCACATTATGACTCCTGGTGTCAAGACGTGGCAGCTAATTGAGCATCTCAAAACATTCACGTAGCGTCAGCCCTATTGATGAAAACGGCCCGTGATAGAGGAGATGTTATCCTCACATTCAGCTATGATCAACGCCTCCTCTCAGCTGACACACGAGGAGTCATCATGACTCAAATGTTCATGCGGTTAGTTTTTTCTCAGGTTCGGGTTGTCTCTCTTCTTTCCTTCTGTTTGTGCTGAATATTTAATGCGAAGTCACGGAGCTTCATTTCCTAATGTCAACACCCACACAGACATCATGACTGACAGTGGCTCAGCCGGGACAATACCACGACTCAAGCACGCAGCATTTCACAACAGTGGATGTCAACAGTTTCACTTCTGCAGAAAACCATTAAGGTGTGTTTATATTTCTAGTGGAAAAAGAAATTGCAAACCTCGGTCTGTGTGTGTTTCAGTACAATAAGTAGAGCAGTATTTCTCAAACTGTGGGGCGCGCCCCTCTAGTGGGGCGCAGTGGCATTACAGGTGGGGCGCAGGGGGAAATGCAGATTTCTTTTATTTCAAGAACTTTATTGAGAACTTCACATATTACAAAAATACAAAGTACACGGACATAAAACTAAGTCATTAATAAATACATGGCGAAATGCCTGTACTTTCGTGTAAATGTTTACGTTACGCCGTTAACAGGTTACGCTTGCGCGACGGCCAAGATTCTTGGCGACTCACATGTGTAGCTTCCCTTCGCCACATCCTACCTCTGTGAGATCGGCCTTTCTGCTGCTGCGTCTCAAAACAAAACACAGATCTAAGCTCAACATTGAGCATGAACTGAGAGGCCGTATCAAGTCTGCAACCCCGTTTAAAAAGATGTGTAGTGGAAAGCAGCTCATTGCAGCCACTAATACTGATGAAACGTGATGGCTCACACATATCTGCACTACTTTTGTTTTGCACAGGTTGCACGTTAGTTGTTTTGAAAAGATATGCAGAGTAAAACTCAGTACAACTCTTTATTGCCAAATATTTGAACTTGTTTTGTTTAGTTTTTCACAGCTTGCACTTTATTGTTATTATCTTGAAAAGATATTCAGTGCAAAACAGGTTCATTGCAGCCACAATAAGTTATTTTTTGTCAAATATTAGTTATTTTTTGCACAGATAGAACTTTATTTGCATTGTTCTAACAAAGGGATTGCACATTGTATTTGTTTTTGTCTGATGGACACAATCTGGTTTACTTGAAAGTGATTGCAATTTTCTTTATTCTATTATTTGAAAACGCACAGATGGAGGAGTCACAAAATGTTGTTATTTCAATAAAAGTTCAACATGGACCATTTTGTTACAATTTTGGCGGTGGGGCATGAACATTTTCCTTCCTCCAAAGTGGGGCGTGACAGAAGAAGTTTGAGAACCACTGAAGTAGAGTATGTTGTTTGTTTTTAAGTCAAGTAGAAATTTGAATTACTTGTGAAAAATATACTTACTTATACTGTAATAAACCTGCAGCCTTTGTACATATTTAAAATGAAAATGATAATGATGTTTGTGGAAACAGCACCTCAGCTTCAAGTCTCTTCATCATTTCAATGCACGTTTACAGTTTGGATGAGCTTGAATCGCTCCCTGTTGAATCATCAGTACAAAACATGAACAACTGAGTCAAAGGTAAAGTTAACTACGACTCCCAAGGTACATTTTGGCAAAAGCATATCCAAACAGAGCTTAGACTGTTATGTGCGCCGCTGATGGTGGGTAGAAGCTAAATATCACGCTAGAGAAAACTAGTAACAGAACCTGAACCTAAAGGCCTTTACTCATGTCTTCATGTAATTAAGTCCTACATCAATACATTTTTCAAACTTTTGTTTTAGTCATGAGTTGTAGTTTATATTGCGTCATTTTTCAGAGCGATCTTTTTCTGAGCTTTCACACTGCGAATAAAGATATCAACCAAACACATTGTACAGAACGGGTTGTTGCACCTACATGTATGAAACAACAACATGGAGGCAACTTCTTTCAACTTTAACAAAGGCAAGCATACCAGACCCACTCCTTCCTTTCTTACCTTTCACAATAAAAGCCCTCAACATATAAAGAACACTGTGTAACTGTTAACAGAGTGAACTCAAACTCAAAATTCATTTTCTTTCTTTCGCTCATTTGCTCGTTTATTTTCCTGTTTTTAATTGTATGTTCTCTGTCCTTTTTTATTTGCTTTCCTTTTTGTATTTTTTGCTTACTTGTGTTTTTGCACTGCAACACTTTAATACAAAAAAAGTCCTCTTTATGTTAATCAAATTATGACCAAGTAATTCAAAACGTATGCCAAAGCTGTACTGTATTCTGAGCTAAATGCATTCTAATCTCAGTTCAACTTTAAATGTTGACCCACCATTGAGGGCCAGACCTTACTTTGTTTTATGTGCATGCACAGCCATAATACAGCAATCATTACAGTTCATTTGGAGGCACAAGTAGTTTCCAACATATGCTGTTAATAGGATATTATTTTTGCACATCTGCAAAAGTAGTTGAGCCGGTTATTAGCTTGCCCAGGTTGAAAATTGTGGTTTGGAAAAATGAGCGTATGTATTCCCCAAAGTCTGGATTTGTGTTCTTCTCTCAATTTATACTTAAACATGTGGAGCCTGAACACATGGCTGTCTGCTGTTGACCAACATTGGGGAGAGATAACGACCTGGGCTTGTATGTAGCTTTCACCTTGTGTAAGTTTGTGTGTGTGTGTGTGTGTGTGTGTGTGTGTGTGTTAGAGTCGGTACCAGTCTGACGCCAGCACCACGGGGTGTCTGGTCTTGGCTCAACCCTCCGTCCTCCCTTCCACCTAAAACGCAGGCGCGCACAACAACACACACACACGCACACACTGACGCGCATGTTTCTGCTGCTGCGTTAATCCCATTGCTATGTAAGAGGCGGTACCACAGGGACTCTCATCAGCCTACCTGTCAGCCCCCCCACATCAACTCCCAAGCGGCTAAATGCAAACACGTAGGAGGCCCGGTGGGGAGCCAATACATCCAAAGGCCCCGACGGCTCAGACCCCGTCTCTGATCTGTGGCGTCGTTCTGAATCCAAAACTAATGCGGACATTCCACACGCATGTAAGAGCAGCGGGTTCACATGCTTTACATGCATTCCACTGGATGTAACAATTTTAACCTTCACAATCACCTTTAAAAAAAATATTTTTTAAAAACACTGATATGTGTCATCGTACATCATGTCAGCAATAAAGTCCATCTAATCTGGAGAAGCCAGAAATTGTCATCGATTGCGTTATCAAGAGGGGGAGAAACAATCTGTAGGCACTCAATTTATTATGAATTGCAATCCGACTAGTCTGGCAAGTCAATTCTGATTCAGTAAATTGTTTAAAATCAAATTTATATGCAACAGCTGTGTATTAAAAAAGTGTTCCCATGTACCAGTGAAAGAAATGAAATAGGAGATCTGTCATTGGTTAACAGTGAAACGGCCACAGGATTCTGTTTATCTTGTCTAAGCTTCTATTCCACGGAAGAGAAAGTGAAGGCAGCCAATGCATGAGTGCAAAAACAAATACAGTGTTTCCCCTCCCATTGCAGCAAGTGACAGGGAGAACTAATGGCTGGGATTTCTAAATCCCCCCCCCCCCCCCCCCCTCTCTCTCCCTTGTCTTCCTCTCCCCCACCCTCTCCCTTTCTCACCCCCTTCCCCGTCTCCCCCACTCGTCTGCAGATGGCGAATGCCACATTAGATGTTTTTCTTTTTGCACATCAAACCAGAGGTCACAGCTGCACCACTCCCAAACCAGCCGCAGATGTGTCGGCACAGTTACCTGACAACCGGTGCAGATGGAACACTTTCTGGGGCTGGATGTGAAAAGCACAAAAAGAAAAACAAGTGTTGTTTAGCCAGAATCTACTTTGGCTCCCCTGGGAGAGCCACTGAGATCAGAGAAGCAGAATAAAGACGAATTTGCTAAGTTTTTGCGCAGAGTTTTGCCAACCACTGCAGCTGGAGCACTGACAGAACAGAGAAGGGGGGGGTAACGCAGATTTGTAACTGTTGAGACAATGTTGTGTGAAATAGACGAGGTCTGGCTTGAATATTAATGAATTAAATTATTTATTTATGCTTTGGCTTTGACAGTGCAAAGCCTGCATGCTACCAGGCTTGGCCTATAGAGCACCGAGGGGAAAAGGCCTTGTCAGCACAATGTTTGGTCTGGCAGAAAGATTAACATGTTAAAATATGCACATACTAAAAACACTCAGCGATTTACATGATCAGGCCGTCCCCGGATTCCTGCAGCCAACGTGCTTTCTGCAGCAGGAGAGGAAGTGTTCTCCAATACACTCCAATGATGAGATTTACATCCCAGTTTCAGTAACCACCTATTATGAGGTGTGGTATGCAAAGGCTGCAGTTGACTTGAGACTCTTCAATGAACTCATTTGAATATGGACTGGACTTTTAATCAAATATTTTTTTGTTTTTTTTGACGTGTTTTTTAATGTAATTCTTTTAAATTAAATTCCATTGGAGTCACTCTTTGATTACGGAAACATTTACATATCAGGAGTCAATTCGTGCATGTGTGATGACACATATACCTTCAGGGATTTGCAGTTACAGTTTTATTTCTGGTTACGTCATTGAAATACAAGATGTGCAGTGTGCTAGTCATGATGGGAAACACGTTTTTACGAGGTTCCTCTCGAGGCTCTCTTCATTCACTCTGGAGCGGTAAATCAGCGATACCGCAGGGATGTCAGTACATCTCAGTGCTTTGGTTTCATTGGATATTGGCTGTGCTGCTGTCTGTATTAAAGGCGCAGTGTGTAGGATTTGGCGACATCCAGTGGTGAGGTTGCAGATTGCAACCAACTGAAACTTCTCCCGTGTGCCAAGCATGTAGGAGAACTAGCTAACAAAAACTATTTTCTGCGAATCCCATCTTTTTGTGTTTCATTTATATAATATATGGATTAAGGTAAGTAAAGTAAGTATCTCAATAATTATTTTCTTGGAAATTGTGGGAAGAACAACAAGAGGGTTTCAATGGTTAAGAGTTGAAAGTCGTTCAGTGGCCACAGTAAAAACTGACAAAAAAGAGGAATAAATAGTGCAATAGAATCAGTCTTGAGTCAAATAGCATTTGGAAGTGTATCTGAAAAGGAAGAACAAAAAGTACGTGAGAATGAAGACACTCCTCAGTAAATACATCTGGATGTGTCACGAGAAGAGCTGAATCAGCACAGACTTCACCACCACATCTCCTTTCATTTAGAACACCTGCTCAGCACACACACACAGAAGGAAAAGTCTTTTTTTATCATATTTTCCTGAGGGACACTTCAAGCGTGGCTCATGAGATCCTCAGTAGTCCACAGAGGTGAGAAGTGCTCCTTTAAAATGTGACAATCAGAAGTTACTTCCTACAAATGGTTTGGTGGACATCGAATAAATCAGCACTGCAACGTCGTAGTGTTGGTTTTCCTTTTTGTCTTCCTGTTTTTGTAACTTGTGTTTCAGTTTCTGTTTAATTTACGTGGATGACTTTGAACGCTAATTGAAATTTAATTGTTCACAGTGCTGATGTGTTTGTGTCAACATTTGAGCGGTTGCTATTCAAGTATGGAAAATGATTTGATACACTTGCTCTCTTGTGACTGTGAATTGTTTCGCAGCTCTAATTATAAAGTGTTCTGGAATACATCAACGTATATTCAATGATGTTCACATTTTTTATGCTTATGATTCATTTTGATGTCATGCAATGAACTTGGAGTCTTCTCTTTTCAAATAGCGACACACGAGCTTGGACACACTGAGACAATGTGCATTCATTGATGTCCAATGGAACCAGACTGGATGTAGTCCCTGACCCCGACAGTCCCTGAGGGGTGAAGGTTGGAGAACAGCATATTGGTGTTTCCTCCCTGCCCGTCAACCCCGCCTCAGCTGCCAGGAACACGGCTCCCGCTTGAACTCTGACCTCCGGCACAGCTCTGCGGCCGGGCCGACCAGCCAGTCGAAGGGGTGCGGGGGCCGGGCCTCTAGAGGATCCAGGTCCGTGTGGTCTGGGGTGGAGACTTTGGTGGACGACAGGCTCTGTGATTTTAACTCAAGTGCGTCAGCGAGAGAATAATAAAAGAAGCGTGCATATATTTGTGCTGTTATATATGTCTGCGGTCTCATGGAAACTGAGCTCCAGCCAGGATCATATCTTTTTCCTATTCTGTCCTCTGTACCCTCAGGCAGACATCTTAATTACAAACAGTTTGGTTAACTGGAAACGTGAACTCAGGAAGTAAGACGGTGCCAAGAAGGTCTGTGCTTTGATCGGCTGAGCGGCTGGTGGTCCGTATAGTACAGCAGGTCACGGTACCCTCTACTGTTCTACCCAAGAAATTAGTTCAATCAGGAGTCTAGACGCTGGTGGAACAATCTGAAGATCATGGTGGGGATGCAGAGGTAGGGGCTTGATCACAGGGATATATAAAGAGCAGAAGGATAGTTGTTCATTATGATGAGAGGAATCTGTGAACAGTACTGACTCCATGGCAGGGCAGGAGTGAGGGAGGGAAGAAAAGCTAAAAGAGAGAATTAATGTTCCTTATTTATTGACAACACAACAGTACTACCTTTACAGTGTGGTGGCTTGTTGTGGATCAGTAGGAAGCATACGATAGGAAAGGTGGTTATTTTAATGATATATCAATCACTTGAGATGGTGGGTGGCTCAACCAAACACAGGACTTTCCTCCAAGAGATTGCTGTTTGAGTCCCTTGGGACACAATAGTAAAGTTGACATTTTGTCACTTCAGTCGTTAGTTACTCTCTAGTGACATGAGTTGTTAGTCAAGTTAACATCAACAACACTTTTTTCCTAAACCTAACTAAGTAGTGTTGCTGCCAGTGACCAATCGACAGTGTTTGACGCATTGATTCACAACACCGACAGAGGCCAAATCCCAATGTCCCCCCTAAACCCTCAAACCCTGAACCCTCAAGGACTCACTGACGTCACCTGGTAGGTGCTTGAGTGTGAGAGACTGTGAGGGCTCGAAATGGTGTAAATATGAATGGGACAGCACTTTGCTGCAACATATCACGTTACCATGAAAACGACAAAAAATATGATGTATAATTGTGTGTATTTATTTGATACTTTGTACTCCCTGATTTGAACGTCTTCAGGCTCTTTCCTCACAAGATGAGAGGTAACTTCATATAATCTATTTACTCGTTTTTTCAAAACAGCTTCAATGACAAAATTAAATATTTGATGAATAAATAAATAAATATCCTCTGATTTCATGTTTTTTTTTTGTTCCATCTTTAACCCTTAATGTTTCTGAGTACATTTATTACTCCAGGCTGAACACACGTGAGCCGTCCTCTTTGTTTACCTTTTTTTTTAAGTCTCCATGCGTCCACTGGTTACCCCGTGTTTAACTTCACATTGCAATGATTTGTGGGTAATTCCCTTAGGCTAAGTCAGCATACCATGCTGACTTACAGAAAGGGTTCATAAAGGGCTCAAAATGTCTGCAAGAGAGCCCTCAAACACTTGACGATTTGACGATTTGACAGCCCTAAAACCTCACGGACTTCGCGGGAGCGCGCCTCAAAGTCTGTGAGTCCGTAAGGGGGGACATTGGGATTTGGCCTAAGCCTCTGCTGTTAAGTTTCGTTTCACAATAGTCACGTGCTCGCCCACTGACCAATCGCTGCACTAATGCTGACGTAGTTGTGGGCCGGCTAGTATGGGCCTAGCGGGCTCTGGCACGTCAAAGAATACGTCCAACATGTCAAACTAAAGATCTGATTGGTTGAACACTATGACAATCAACAATATCGTCCCCATTCACTTAAACTGCACATGGATTCACTTGTGAGTCTGCAGGCCTCGGGTCTCTCTTCTTACCTAGAGACACAGAGGTGAAATCTGATTGGATAAAAGCTCTACTTAAAACAAGCTGCACTGGAAGCAGAGCAACTGAGGAAGACAGTAGCTGTGCAATGAGAAAATAAGATAATGGGAAAAATATTTGTATAAATTATAATACATGTAGTGTATTTAAGAAAAATTATAAAATAGATATAACTTTGTGATTCTGTTTAGGCCAGCAGAGAAGGCTTTGCAGGCCCTGACGGCCCACCACTGGCATCCAGTATGTGGAGGGATTCAAACTTGCCCAAAGTGGCAGTGATATAAGGATGGCGCAAATGTGTATGTGAATGGTGTTTCCTCAGCGCTTAGTCCGTTCCACATGTGTAATGAGGGCTGCTGGAAGCCTTTCAGACTGCTGAGAGCGGAGCGGGCACACCGTCTCCATCCAGCTCACTTCCAATTGACAAGCTATCCCACCAACCCCACCCCCTCTCCACCAATTAGCTCCAGTATTAGCATATGCACTCTGTTTGCATGAGCGACGACTAATTCCCAGTGTCACCGCACAGCTGTCGAAGCAGATTAGCCAGGCTAGCAGTCAAGAGAGATCCCTGTCTTTTCTGACTCGATGTCGGACCCAGCGTCATTGGGAAACGGAATGAAACACGCGAACATTGTCGCCGTCCCATTGTAATCGCCCGCGATGAGCTTCGCTGTCACTCTTGACAGGATTTCAAGGATTAAGTGTGTTTCTCCATTGTCATCAGTGCAAAGTGAACTGCGTCATGCTGATGTTGAGATAAAGTTTGAGCGTGCTGGAGGTATTTCCTGTTTGCATGTGTGGTGAAAAACCCTGTCCTGGACCTCTGCCAGGGTAAATATGAATGAGGGAAATATTTGTGATAGTGTTTCAAGTGTTTGTGCAGGGACACTGCTCGTAGCAGGCTTGTTTGGGTCCAATGGCTGAGACGAGGTTGACATTATTGGAGTGTGTTCTGACATGATTTATATCAGGATGGATTTTTGCCTCCCACACACTTAATGTGAAATTCCTTTGTATGCAACCTAGGGATATGTTGCTGCAGTGGTGGGTCGTCAGGGCCAGAAAGTCCTTCTCTGCTGGCCTAGACAGAATCACAAAGTTATAGCTATTTTATAATTTAATTATTTTCATAAATACACTACATGTATTCTTAATCTTTTTCTCATTATCTTATTTATTTTACTATCTCCTAATGTTGATTTAGTAACTCATAATTTTGACTTTTACTATTTAACATGTGAAAAAAATTAACTAATTAAAGAATATCTCAGTGATGAAAGCTGATTTCTGCCTAGAAAAGAAAACAATTATTATTGATTAAATTAAAAACATTATCTCTCCTTGAAAAGACCAAATTAGCGATTAAAAGATAGGCAGGATATGAATAAAAATATCTAAAACATTAAATCTTACATAGTTTATTCTGATAATAATAATAATGATAATTATTTTTTTCTAGCAGGAATGACCTTTCATACAGTGTCAGCCTCTCTGCCATTGTTTCACACACCCACACACACTTATACATGCACATTGTTTTTCATTGTTGCTGTCAAACCAATAAGGGTTCACATAAATAAGTACTGTTATTAATGCGAGGGGATTACTAAACGCTGCCATGATTGATGATGTCCATGGCTAGAACAACAGCTTGTAGGCCAGAGGACGGACTTATCACATGAAGGAAAAACAAAGATAAACAGTGATATCAAGGGTGAGACCCACTTGGCAGCAGCAACCGCTAACTTATTTCCTGTGTTTACTGTACTCTGTGTCTCAGTAAAAATGAAATATTGTGTTCCATTTAGGTTGTGTCCAAAAGAGTTTTGTCTCCTTCTTTTAGTTGTTTCTAACTTGACTGCTACTGTATATCTGTATACTGTATATCCCACCAGGTCTACATCATCCTGACACTTGTTAAGTGAGATCTGTAAAGGCCGTACTGTAGACCAGCGGTTCACCACCAAGGGTAGGTCGCTGCGAGATGTTAGACAAGACAGCAAAGAGCAAACAACACATCTGTGTTCCTTTAAATTGTTAACATTTTTTAGACATTTCCCTAAATCCTTTTCTATTTTCTGAAATGCTGTACATACCTCAAGTCTGAAATTAAACAACATGAGAGGACAAAATGTCACCTTTGAGGCCGAGTTTTGATTTGAATTTTGACCATTTGAAAGGGTCACAAGTCAAAACAGTTATGAACAACGAGGAGAAGAACATGGGTTTCACATCATCAGGCTGGACAACAAACTGTGATAACAGGCAAAGAGCTTGTACTGCCTTCATTTGTTGCCTTTCTAGGCTGATGAGAACCACGTACACACCAGCAAAATGTCTTTCTTGGTTATTTTCGGACAAAAGCTCATAGGAATTTGTCTCCGTCTGTTTCACTTACGCTTGCTACTCTGCCCAGCTGGTTTGAGCAAGATTAGCTGAGGTGTTTTCTACGCCTCCGCGCCATGATGGGTTTTTGGTTTGTCCGTCCAGACATCAGTCCATACGTCCGTACGTTTGGTGGTCAAAGATCAAGGTCAATGTGACCTCACAAAACACCTTCTTGGCCATAACTCAATAATTGATATACTAGACATTTTTACACAAAATGTGTAATAGGACAGAATTATGAAGTGATGACATTTTGGACCGACATGGATGTAAACTGCAACTTGACTGGTTGGTTAAATCATACAACCACGGGGCTGTAATTCTAGTTTTCACCATGACTGAATTTAGCCACTGTCTGACTCAGTTATGAGGAATAATTATCCAAGCTGAAAACCTTTCATTTACTGAATAATATCAGTGAGTCGGTTTAGAAGCTTTAGCGGTCTAGTTGGCTGTTTCTCTGTGTGACTGTGGGAATGGCTTCTACAGTACAGCCCACAGATTACCAAACCAGACTGCACTTACTGCAAGTTTTACATGATGCCTTGACAGAAATGACAGAAAGGTCATTATCATTTTCATATGGTCAAACAGACGCCAAA
Source organism: Leptoclinus maculatus (assembly GCA_032191485.1). Classification (NCBI taxonomy): domain Eukaryota; kingdom Metazoa; phylum Chordata; class Actinopteri; order Perciformes; family Stichaeidae; genus Leptoclinus; species Leptoclinus maculatus. The sequence continues at coordinate 3,561,151 of JAVDOI010000026.1, forward strand.
GAAACACAGATTCCGATCTTGACAACATTTCAAACAAACGTAGTGTAGCAGCGAGTCACCGGTGCACACATTTCCCCGAAAAGCCTCAGAATATTAACTTTCCTCCAGCAGAAAATAAGGTTGAAACATTGGTGCCAAAGCTCGCTGAAGGTCTTGGCAGCAGTAATGTAATATTACAGGAATAAGTCCTCTCTCATTAACGTAACTAGAGAAGGAATGACACAATCCTCAGTGCTTGTGAGTTTTATTTTAACTTGGACGTCAGTGTCAACACCACGGAGGATTATTACAAGGCACAGTAGTGTCTCTCAGGTTCCCATCACGCTGTAATGTCTGACAATTAAGATATAATCTCTTCCAGCGGCTCTCACAGCTAGCACGCCAGCCCACCGCTGATCAAGATAAGCAACAATCTCTTTGATTCCTGAATTACAGCGTAAGAACTGCCATCCCCATAGATGCTCACATTACTTCTTTTCTCCCACTAATATTGTGCTTGGCGAAGGTTTCAGGTTGACGAGCAAAATAAAGAGGGCAGGAAGAAAATGCATTCCCTCTCTCTGCCTTTGGAAGGTTGTAGTGTTTTTCACCCCAAACCTCAGCTTTTGTTCTGGACTTTGCCTTTTTCAACAATAAATAATGCATCTGGTTCATTAGTTTGTTCTCTCCGAGGTGGACGGGGGAACTCTGTTTCACCTCCGGGTCATTAATCAAGGCGAACAAGCTGTCAGGAATAGGAACTCCGAGTCACAACATGCCTTCACTGGCTCAGGATTGCCAAATGTCAGATCCAATAGCGTTTTCGCTACCCGCATGTCGGCAGAGGCCGCTAATGATCAAACCCGTGGCAAATATGTGTGTGAGATATTTGGCGAAGAGGAGTTGTGTTTGAAATTGCAGCTTTCAGAGCCAACTAACTCAACCTCCGACAGGCTGGCAAGTCCAGTCTGGTAAGAAAACAACCAAGTTTTCCATAAAGTGCTCGTTAATGATGGCGGGAAACGTGGGGCAGCTGGACACAATGGCTGTTTCTTCCTCTGATTATTAAAAGCACATTACACATCATATCATACAACCCAGGGATTTGCAGATAAATGCGATGACAACGCTCCAACTCCCTTGGAAACACAGACTCGTTGCCCCGTGACGATGGTTTTGTCAGCTTTCGCCTTTTTGTGTCCAGCCCTCCATCTGGTCCCCGCAGTCACTCGGCCACATCGCCGTGCTGTCTCCACTTTATATTAGGACCCATGGAATGATGCCACTCTTTCCATGGGCAAACCCAAGCTGTGCTCTCACTCGGGCTCACAGTTGGCCAGGTTTACCAGCGAGAGTGTACATGCTGAAGGCCTCTATTAATGTGTATTGGGGAAGTTGTGTTTTTCTCATTCTGTCGCAGATATTTTTTTCATTTTAGTTTGAGTTACTTGCCAAATGCGTGGGCAAGGCAGGGCAGAGACCCAGCAACCACTGCATCATACATCATGTATTCTATTTAATAAAGCCTCCTGAGTCCATGTTCATTCAGTGTGTGCCTTTGGCCATAATCATATGACAGTCACATTGCTCTCCATGATTAGATCTTATCCTAATTAATCATTTCTGAGAAAATCCTAACAGCAAGGGTCACATGGTTGTCATGATGAACGAAACAGATGTGTGTACATTATTTGTGTGTATTTGTATCAGTGTGTGTGTGTGTGGCCCGCTGCTTCTCTGGGTCGGCTTCGGGTGGCAGCTGCCCAGGTGGTGGTCTGCGTTGGTCCGTCCTCGACGAAGACTCTGCGTGAGAAATAGCGAGTGTGCAGGACAGCAGGAGCCAGATACTGAGAACTATGCTCCCTGCAGCCTGAGATCAGCAGTCTGGGGTTAAAGGCATTCAAAGAGGAGCTTTGTGTTTGACCAAGTGATCGTTTCACAAACTGCTTTTCATAATCTACTGTGAATTGTTATCCTTGTGCATAGTGCTGTGTTAATAGAATCAGTCTTACTACTTGTGTTGTGAATTCACAACGTCAGAGATTGAATAGAGTAGAAGTAATAGAATTGGTCTTGAAGTAACCTGCTCTTACCCAACAGGAGGGAACAGCTACATTTAAAGGCCGTAGTCTCCCCCTGGCTGCATCACACTGCCTCTCTGGTCTCTTTGGAGTCTCTGCACAATGAATGCTAACAAACGGGGACTCAAAGACATCCGGCTGCACTCAGATGTGCACACGAAAAATAACGCAAGAAAAAATAAAAAGAGCTTAAAAGAGACGTTAACCCCCGTTTAGAGTGTGGAAAGGTTCAGGAGTGAGGAGGTTTTAACACCGACCCATGTAGTTTAAAAAGTGACTCTAGGACACTGGTTCCAACCTGAATGTCGGTCCCTCCACGACGGAGATACACGAGATGATTGACAGCATAAGAAAGCACAAAAATACATTCACGTTTTCAGAAATTCCTTAAGTAATATTCTTTATGAATTACTTTTGAATTTTCAATGTCCAGGTCTAACTATTCAAATAAAACAAGGGAAAAGGAGTCACTCTCTTTTTGGCCTGGTCACAATCATTTGACATTTGCAACTCTTAGACTTTTGCTTTGTTGTTGTTGTTGTTGTTGTTGTTGTTGTTTACATACGTACGCAGTAAAGATGCTTCATGTCTAACTGTGGAGAGGTGATGTGAAATGAGGGGAGAGAGAGCTGGCAAATGACATGCAACATTAGATATTAGGAACATAAAGAAGTGGATTACCCTGAGAGGGGCATTACACTCAGGGAAGTGCTACTTTGTGAAAACAGTTCTTTCTCGGGCAGCTTTGTCCAAACTAAGAACGTGACCCTGGTGATGTCACAGCAGGGTATTCTTGGCTTGGCCTTGAAGATGTCAGAGCTTTAGGGAAAAGTCTGCATTTAAAAACTAGGGGAGTTGCATTATGGGAAGAAAAAGATTGTGTGGTCTAAAAATGTAGTCTATAAAAGTGTAAATGAATCATGAAATCTGTGGTGGACCGCATTTGACTATGTTAATGTGTTCATCACTGAAACTAATGCCAATTACATTTTGGATTAACAGAAAAAAAAGGAACAAATAGTCAAATCAAGAAATTGTGATCCGGGAACAGCCTTACACAAATGCTGCTGTTTAGGCACAATGTGAGAAAGACACGGACAGAAACAGAGTCAACATGAGAGTCGGGTGGGTCTCCTCAGAGACACAGCATGCAGCTTGTAAACATTCTGTTCAAACTGGATCAATGCAACCACAATACATTATTTCCCCTCACATCGCCGGTTGAGAAAAGACATTAATAATTTGTGTTAACAGTGACAGGGGCATCTACTCTTCATCCTCTCTCAGATGCACTACCACTCCATGTGTCTGGGAAAGAGAATAGGAGTTCAAGACACCTGTTGTAGTCTGATGCTTAATACCTGAGGAGGCTGAGAAAAGAGCCGCTATGTCTAACATGAAGAGCTTGAGAGAATTTGATCCAAGCCAAGCCCATCTGTTGTATCCATGAATTATGGAGCGGACAAATGGAGGAGATGTGAGCAATGACTAATCAGCCTGCTGATTGGATGAGGTGGCGATGGTGTGTACAGAATGTGTGCGTGGCTGCGACTTTGTATGCACATACACGTCCGTCGCTGTGCTAATGTCTGGAAACAATACAACTCCACTGTGCAGTAGCCTAGTGCAGCTGCCTCCCGTCGCCGCAACCTCGCGCGCCCGCCGACAGCAGGGAAAACAGAATTTGTCAAATCAGAGCCGCTGCTGATTAGGAAAAACACAGGTCCATATCCCGGGCGTCAGCCGGCCAATCAGAAAACAGGCCTGCCCTGGGAGCAAAGGCAGCGACAGAGCAGCAGGGCGGTGTGCAACACACGTGTGCTCACACACACACACACACACACACACACAAACAGCAGAGAACCGAGCAGGGGCGAATGCACGCCCACGCTCACTCCAGAGCAGAGGCAGGCGGGGTGTCGGGTTGCGTCTGGCTGCCTCTCGGCTTTCACCCCGGTCGGCCCGCTCGCCGTGTGTGTGTGTGTGCGTGTGTGTGTGTGTGTGTGTGTGTGTGTGTGTGTGTGAGCCCCCGGCGGGTCAGGTTCCCCTCTCGCCATAAAACACGGAATGCCACGACAAATACGAGTCTGATTGGTTCCTTCCTTCCTCAACGGCACGAAGCCCGGCTTAATCCCCGAGCAAACACACCGTCTACGGAGAGAGGGAGGAGGAGATGTGACTGGTGACTGGGGGGAGGGAAGGGGACCAGGGAGTAAAGATGGAGGTGTGCAAGGAGAGACGGAGGGATGGAAAGCAGGCGATTAAACATGCAGGAGCTCAGGTGAAACGCTATCACTCCTGCCGACCTGCGCAGAGGCTCACAACCTGGCAGGGGAAATGAAACAGGAGTGCACACTCCTGTTTGCCAAGGCTAATACTCTCTGTTCCAACGCCCAGTGGTATGCAAGGTGTGTGTGTAAGTGTTTAAGGTGTCCGTGCCATGGGCAAACAAAAGATAAACTGGCCTTGTACCGTCTGTTTCCTAACCCAGTCCCTGACGTCTTGCATAAGTTCATCTGTGTTTTCTGAATACAGTAATCTGCAGTCCTTAAGTTCTATTACTCAGCACAAAGAGCCACGGCGGTCCTACTGTCAACTGGGACAGGTCGGTGCCCTCATCCATTGGAGCATTTTCACAGCAGCCAATGTTCCCCCGTATCTGATTCGTCGGCGTTGAGTTAAGCGACTGCAAAGGTCGACAGACCTTTCTGAGAGTGACTCTTTCAAGTCGAGCACTTTGAAACGTGGAAAGTCTCACAAATGAGTATAATCAAATCAAAACATTTTTTTTCATGAAAAAGATGTAGAATATATAGAATATATAGCAATTTAAAATTATGCTTAAAGTTTTTATTCAAATCAAGACAATTTCATCCATTTGAGGGGAGGAGTGACGATATCTTTTTAAGAGTAAAGGCCGTTACACACAACACGTTGCAAAATAGTCTCCTGCTAATAATAAATGTTGAGGGCTTTTATTGTGAAAGGTGAGAACGGGAGTAGAGCTGGTCTGCTGTTGCCTGGAGCACACAACGTGATTGGTTGAGGCCTTTATTCTTGGTGCGCATGCTTAGAGAAATCAACCTCGTCCTAATGACGAAACCAACTGTTTGAAAGAATATATTGACAGTCAAATTAATAGCACAAAAAAAAAAAAAGACCCCTGATGTGTAAAAGCCTTAAGACTGTGTTTCATTCTGGGGAAACAGAATGGAAGACCTGAAGGTCAAATTAAGAGATGCTTTCACAGTCATGGAAGTAGGGCTGGATTGTTTAGTCTCATCACTCATCGTGTCCCAAGAGCTAAAGGTAACCTCACCAAATTGGTTGTTTTGTCAAACCAATTGTTCAAAACTCAAACATATTGGATTTACAGTGGCATAAAGAAGAGTAGACTAGAAAATCCTCGTGTTCGAGAGGCTTGAACTAGCAAATATTTGGTATCTTTCCTTCTTAAATGACTTTTAAAAGACTTGATAACTCATATTTTGTCTTTGAGCAATGTCATAATTTGTACATTTTTGCTTAAGTACACATCTTACTTACAAGTAATAAATCCCATGTTGTTTATAAATTGTAAGTTAATATAGAGCTTTTTCTTTTTTTCTTTGAAAACCATGTTAGTGATTTACGTTTTAAAGTATACTTTGTGGCATTGTGGGCCCCAGGGCAGCTCTTATTTTCTTAATCACTCTCTCTGTGTGTCTCCCTCTCTTTGCCGAGCATTAGAAAAAGAAGTATAATCTTGAGCAGCATCCCACTGTGCTTGAATGTGTTTTGACAGGTGTGTATGCGTCTCCCGGCTCATGCTATAAGTGAGTCTGTGTTTATGTGTGCATGTGTGCGTACGTGGCGGCCGGCAGTCGTTAGCGGAGAGAATGAATAGCTGCCACCGTCGTTCATGGCTCCCTAATGAGGCGGCTGGCCCTCGCGTCTCCTTGTTTCATACGTTCTGTGTGGCCAGGTCTCCTTCTCATCTCATGTCCTCAGAACACCCAGGGGCCTCATTACCCTACCGCCATTGTTTATTTGGAGGGAAGAAGAAAGAAGGAGAGGAAAGATGAAAGAAAGGTCTGTGATCAACTGTTTCCTGTCGCACAACCTTTCACAAGACCAGGTCTGCTCCTGGCCTTGTGAAAGGTGTGTGTGTGTGTGTGTGTGTGTGTGTGTGTGTGTGTGTGCGTGTGTGTGTGGGAGACCATCGTTGCAAACTTTTGATGGAATTCACTTGATCAGCGGCAGATTGCTTCTTGGTGTCATCTAATCCTTTCTGAGGGTTATTGTTTTGCTATTTTGGGGAGACGCAGCTCTCCTCCTCTGTGAGATCTTCAGAGCGCACTTTGAAGAAAGATGATGATGTCATGGCTCGAACCAGAACCCTCGTAAGTTGTAATTAAAAATGAACTGCCTCTGATCACATTACAGGATTATATTGTTTCACAGGAACAGATCTCAAACCCTGACAGGGAGGATGAAAGGGAGGGAGAAGGAAGGGAGGTTGGAGTTTGAGAGAAGAAACATCCATGTACAGTAGCGTTCAGTTGAGGATTTGTCCCATTTCCACAAACAGCTAGGCAAATGTAGTTGACTCGATGTTTAGTTCAAAAGCAGAAAATGTCAAAATTCTAAAATAAGAAGTTGTCAAAACAATTGGTACTAAAACAATTAAGCCCTGAGCATTAGGCATTAGCATTTCTTCACAGAGCTCAACAATTACACAGAAAGAAACCTATTGTAGAAAGAAAGGAGCTACAAAAGAGCAGAGTGTCACGGGGTGTGGTGGAGGACTCACATGCAGACAGGACCAGAAGTAGAGTGAAGCAGGTATTTTCCAATGTAAGTCTATGGGAAAAAAGTATTTTTGGGCCCCAAGGCATCACATGACAAACCCGGAAATTGAAATTCCAGTATTTAGTGCCAGTATAGTGCCGATAGAGGAAGAGGAAGAGGATTGCTTGAATAGGGGTTCAACTGCAGGCTTAGAATCCACAGTCTACGACCGGTGAGTCAGACTAAGTCATTTTCAATACAACAAAAATATATATATTAGTGCAGCTTAGAGAGTTTGTCAAACGTCTCTTTTGGGAAAAGTAGTAAATAATTGAGGCAGAAGTACCTCTTATAATACACTCAGTAGGACAAACTGGTGATATCTGACAGTGTTGTGAATGGTAAATGGTAAATGGAATGTACTTGTATGGCGCTTTTCTAGTCTTCCGACCACTCAATGTCATCATTCAGCCATTCATACACTGATGGCAGGGGCTGCCATGCAAGGTGCCACCTGCCCATCAGGATGAACTAACATTCATACCCATTCATAAACCGCCTACGGGAGCAATTTGGGGTTAAGTGTCTTGCCTCAGATTGAAGGAGCCACAGTCCAAGGTGTGTCCAAGGCTGAAGTCTTCTCCTTCATTTCATTTTCCAAACTCTCTGAAATATATTGTTATTCATGGCGCTGTTGACAAGTCGTGACAGAGGTTAAAGGGCGCTGTTAGATTAGAAGTGGTGTGGGGTACATTCCGTATTATCAGATGGAAGAGCAGGCATATTGTCCACCGTCGCTGTGCAGAGGTCACCTCGGAAAAACAGAGACTGATTATAATGATCACCTTTAGCGAGCCGCTGGAAAGGGCTGACAGGCATGCCTCATAAAGTGCTGCTTTACTGTTGTGTTAGCAGACGGACAATAAATCAAGTCATCTTATTCAGTGAGTTGTGTTGTGGTGTGATCAATTGTGTGAAGTGTATTAAATATAAAAACCCCACAGGACACTCATTAAGGGAAAAGTTCACAAAGTTGGAATTGACAAAGCTCACCAAAGCCACATTACCAGAAAGTCTGATATCCATTTCCATGAATCTGTTCTGCCTTATTTCTCAGATGAAAGCCTCACACGTCTCTGAGAATGCAGCAACGTACTGAGTCAACTGGATTTAATAGGAACATTAGCATTTCAATAGCTTTTCAGCACACGCACTCACATTTAAAACATTTCAATGAATAGTGAACCATTTCCATAATCAGGGCTGAGGTGATTGAAAATATCGCACCGCCACAATCACTTCAGGAATTAATTTGGACGATTTAAGGAGCTGAAAATGTTTTTAAAATCTTACCCTGCTTGTGTTAACAATGCTATTATGAGAATATGGACAATGGTTATCGAAACCAAAAGCAATAACAACACGTGTTGATACAAGAGAAGCATTTCATAGACATGGGTTGTGATGACTTTGGGCATTGCTGCATTTTTGGGATGATTTTATAATCACACAAAAACACATTACTCTTATCTTAGCTGAGTTAAAAATGCAGTGGGAGGGAACTTAGCATTGGGCTGTAATGCATTATGGTTTGTGTCATCATGATGAGCTTAGTCATAGCTAATCAGCATGCTGTAATGACTTGTATGAGATATGGAACAGAGTTCATACTGTACGCAGGTGCTGACTCAATGGACCTCCATAGACTTTAATGCAATCATCATAATGACCTCGGGTGCAGTTTATCCGTGTGCAATAGTGGGCTTTTTTTTTTTTTTTGAGGTTAGAGGTCACCTGATAGGGATTTAAGCAATGCAATGTGGTTCCAGTTTCTCCTAAAACAGGGGAATCATGTGTGTGTTTGTTTGTCAGGTGGCGACTCTGGTTGCAGAAAGAAGTCTGATTCTGTAGAAGTCTATGAGAAAATGACTCTTCTCACTTGATTTATTTCCTCAATTTCCTCCTTCAATACAGCATGATGTTCATTTAGTAAATTATGGTCCATTTAGAGTCAAATAGTCCATAAAGAAGGATATGCTTTAGGGCGGGGCTACTTTGTGATTGACAGGTTGCTACCAAGGCGTTGTTCAGTCTGGGAGTTGTCCATGTATTTGTTTTACAACTTTAACCCTTGTACAGTGTGTGGTCGTTAAGTTAATTGTTCAGCATTTGGTTATACTTAGCGCCATACTTTCGTGGCACTGGTTGCAAAAAACCAAGATAGTGACCACCAAAAAACCAAGATGGTGACCGCCAAAAACCAAGATGGTGACCGCCAAAAACCAAGATAGTGACCACCAAAAAACCAAGATGGTGACCGCCAAAAACCAAGATGGTGACCGCCAAAAACCAAGATGGTGACCGCCAAAAACCAAGATGGTGACCGCCAAAAACCAAGATGGTGACTGCCAAAAACCAAAATGGTGACCGCCAAAAACCAAGATGGTGGTCAAAAAAACATGATGGCAATGGCCAAAAACCAAGAACTCAAGGCTTCAAAAGTGTAGTCCACAAACCAATGGGTGACATCAAGGCAACTACATCTACTTCTTATGAAAAGTCTATGGTTGTTCACAGCCTAAGAAAAAGATTTATGAAGTCAGCTGCCCTCCTGCCTTCCTATCAAAACCTGTGAAGCAGAGGAGGAGCTTGTTGTGTGTTGTTACCACCATCTACTCCTTCCTCCTCCCTCTTTGTCCTTGTCCTCCTCTGTCTGATATTCTGTGGTACTCTTTGTTGGTGCTCTGCTATGTGTGGCGGAGGGCCCCTGTGGGATCCCAAGGCTGTGTTTTGTATGTGTATGTATGTAGACATTGACCACTTGAATCTGTTGTTTTGGATGTATAATGAAAATGAGTGCTGGGCAGTAAAACCGTCGTCTATAAATCAAGCGGAGGGCCAGGTGACTGACGGAGCCACGCTCCTGATTTAATGCTCCTATGTGATTCCAACGACGTGCTGTTTGGAACGCCACCCAGTGTTAGAAAGCTGGTTCCCAGTGGTCAGACTGGAGGTGGGGTGTCTGACCGGCTTTGTAAAAATCCAAAACCAACAATCGTATCAATCTGCACTGCCTCTTTAAACCCTTTGGCCTTTGGTCACACTGCCTAGGTGTGAAAAAAGAGACATGGTTTGAACTGGTCTGTCTAAGTCTGTCTAAAACATGCTCTGCACTGCTCAACTGCTCACCAGAAACACATTTCTCCTCCAAAACAAAGGATGCACTGCCATTCAGAGTTTTGTTCCACTTCTACTTTCTATTGTTCATGAAACAGTCTAGATCAGGGGTCTTCAACGTTTATCAGGCCAAGGGCCCCCAAACTGATAGAGATGGAGCAGGGACCCCCGACTATATATATTGTATAACATTGTGTTTTATATTAAACTGGGCCTAGTGCCATGTATAAACATACCTCTTTATTGTGCATTCAATACTAAGCTATTCAAATAATACACAGGTTCATATATTCATGTTTTCATTTTAAACATGAAGGTACAGTGAGTAGGGTGGCCGTGACACTGCCATTCATAAACACACCTTGTCAGCTGATACCAATGCCAATATCAACATTGTCTGTTAATTGCATGATAATCATGCATACAAGCTATTCAAATTGATGTTTTTATTTTAAACATAAATGTGGAAACGAAAATGAGTGATGGCCTATTAGTGCTACTGCTATGCATAAACATAGCTGTTATCTTGCATACAATACTGAACTATTAAAATAATGGACAGATTCATGTTTGGAAATTTTTTTTTTTTTTAATAAATAAAAAAATGGTCTAATCAACCAAAAATGTCGCGGACCCCCTGTTGAAGACCTCTGGTCAAGAAGACTCGCTGTCTCCCGGTGCAGTTCTCCTCCTCCTTGCCATGCTTCAGCCACAAACACATCCTCATTACTTCATGCAGCTGCTTCACAACACAAGCTTTCCAATGGTTTACAGGTCCTAACAATACATAAGGGTGAATCAAGTCTAGTTCAATACTGTCTGATACCAAGATCCAGTGGTGGAAGTACTCAGATCAAATATTTAGCAGTATTAGCAATACCAGAATACAAATAGAATACAATATACTGTCTATGTATGTGAATACTACAATACAGAATACAAATAGAATACAATACAAGTATGTGAATACTACAATACAGAATACAAGTCCTGTAAAAACATATACTGTAAAAAACAACATATACTGTAAGTAGATTGTTATTGTCGTAGCAGAGCTAGATGGAGCTACATTTCATACTGTGCATCATTGTCATTACTAGTGCAGTGCCAGTGAAAACATGCCTGTTGTGCCTGTGGTGTTGCTGTTTGCAGCTTTCAGGAGAACCGCTCATACAAACAACTTCAAACTGACCACATGGCTCCTTTGGGTCCTCAGCAACACACTGCCATGACATCGGTTCAGGAAAAAAACACTAGGGGTAGACTTTAACGACAAGGAAGGCAATCTGTGGCCCCAACTATAAGGGCCCCAAACAGATATAGATTTGTACCCATTGTACCCAAAATAACTTACAAAAGGCCTTAAAAGCACTTAAAAACTGTTTAGTACTTACTGTGTAATAGACATGGACAAACATTGTAGAACATTTACAACAATGACAGAGAGATGATACTGGTTACATAGCAGATTCAGATTTGAATGATAAAATATGATGCATTCTTTTTCATTTAACTATCCGGCATCATACTAGAATTGAAAGCTCCAACTTAAACAGACGTTAAGGACATTTAAGTACATTGTGATGATAATGTGATAATAATATGTGATGATATGATTACTGTGGTTTATTAATAGTTAAAAGTTTCAGTTATGAAAGTTTTGAGTAGGCTACTGTTAATAAAAGCTGTTAATATGTCACTTCATTAAGTTTTCAAATGTTTTCATGTGAAAAAGTCACGACTAGATTCTCGAGATGTGGTCAGTTTATCCAAACAACGCCTGTTATTTGCTGCAAACGTTGTGGAGAGTTGTGGAGAGTTGTGGAGAGCTGCTACAGGGGTCCTTGAAACCGGTCCGGCCGTCGGTTGAGCATTCAGTGTCAACCCATGGAGTGAACAATCACACTTAGTGGTCTATTTAGTAGACAGTATACAGTACATACTCATTAAGTATATAGTATGCAGTCGGACTACATTCCAACACAGCCGAGGGACTTACAGGCCACGAGGCCCGGGTTTAGCGGAGTTATTTTTCCGGTGTTATAAGTTAGAACTTAGACAGTAAGAGTTGCAATAGCAGAGTGCTGCTGTTCATGTAGGCTATCTGTGAGGCTCCTTCACGTAGATCAGATGAACAGTTCTCAAGATAAAGAACACACAGACAGACAGAGAGAATTCTGGCTCTATGGTTAAACATATTTTGTAAACACACTCTTAATGAAATAGTAACTACAATTGATGAAGATAAAAGTAGTGGAGCACAAAGTGCCAAAACAAAATCCCTCTGACCACCACTCGTGCTATGAAACAATGTTCTAACGAGTGGGTTCCTGTTCTGCTTTCTGTTTACCTCACTAAAATAAAAGAATCAAAACGACCAACCAGAAGAGGAAACTACAGATATCCACATCATCGGCATGAAGCATTAAGCTTTTAACTGTGAAGCAGCTGCAGGAAACGGGTTAGCCATTGAGGGATGCTTTGTTCCTTTGTAACAGTTTGTCTCCAAGCTTGAATTTTGGGCTTTTTGAATTACTGCTGGGCTGTATACCAGTTTTAATTTCCCGTATGATATGAATTTTTCATATACCGTCATACCGGTGCACAGCCGAAACAACAAGCTAGCTGTGTTATATGTATTGAGAGGGACCCCTAGTCATGGTTATAACTTTATAACAATTAATAACCCACAACTAACGCTCTTTAACAGGGCAAAACACCACGACACAACAGTTTGTGACACATAAACAATTTGTAACACTAATAATTGTACATTTATAAAATTTGACCGCCGAACTGCATGCTGGGTACAGCTCGCTAACAACAGTCTGCTAACAGCTGGGAGAGGCTCTGTCGCTCCAGTAACGTTACATTAAAGAACAGAAAAGAGCGATGCAGGATGAACAAAGACTGAACAACAAAAGGTATTTTGGTCAGACACATATGCAACGCTGATTACCGTAATATGTTTGGTATTTGTTATAAATGTACGTTGGTACATAGAGGGTGATAAGAAGCTGTACATGGAGGGACTTAGGACCCAGGGGAATGTAGGTGAAGGAAACAGGAAGACACGCCACACAAACAGCTGTTCACCGCTCGCTGACCGGTTCTTTTCGGCGTTAATTAATTAATGCTTTAACGCGGAAAAAAAATACCGTGAAACCGCCAGAATCTTACAAAACACCGTGATATGGATTTTTGGTCATACCGCCCAGCACTACACTGAATCATTTCGTAGGAGGAACGGAATTCATTGTGGTTCTGACACAATATAGAGCAGAAAAACATCAAATGCCCCGTCTGTTAGGTGAGCAGTGAGACCAGTAGGTGTGTGGAACAGAACTCCACTATCACACAGGTGGTAAACATTTTCTCTTTCTCTTTAGTCTTCATCACTGTCTTTGTTTTTGAGAAAGCATAAAAGGAATGTCTCTCTGCTACAGTTGGACAAAGTGACTCGGGAACATGTTCTTCTGTGTTCTTCCTGTCCCTCTCGGGCTCAACATCCTCAACGAGGCACACGACAACTCATTTTTCCTCATTAACTGCTGTGTTCAGACAGATTAAAGCCTGAAATGTCTGTGAGCCCGACCAACACACGTCTGCTAAAATGTTCCCCACACCTGAGGCCAGCGGCCTAGCACCAAACCAGGCAAGAGAAGTGGGGAAATCTAGCCCAGCCCGACGCCGCTCATCAGTTCCCTGTCAGGCCCTGTCAGATTTGGAAGTGGATGTCAAATTCCGGTGTGGATGGCAGCGGAAAATTTCTGCGAGTGTTTCTGGAGGAGTTCGGGGGGGAGAGTGCTGTCCTGCTGGAGGGGCGTGGAAACATGTTCCCGTTCTCTCGCCGCGCTCCTTGGTATTGGAAGGATAGGAGGCAATTACCAGCGCCAGCAGCTGAGAGAGGGGCCGAGCCTCTGCACATCAATCAGCATTACTTCACTGCCACTGTGTGAGAAGAAGAGTGTGTGAAAGAGCACCTCCCAGTGGTGATGTGCTTCACGACACCCTCATAGTTAGAATTCCATTACAACCACAGTCTGCTCCAGGGTCTTAAATCTGAACTTTTTTTTTTTTCTCCTCTAAATTAATTTCCACCACCTAATTGCTATGTTCATTACCAGGGTACAATAATGTCAAAAACCACTGTCCTGATTTAATTTCCATGGCTGAATGTGAAATGAGTCGGAAAAAGAGGCAAAATGTGCTGCTTGTCATTTGGTTCATGTTGAACTGCAAGGCGGAGGCAATTTGGGTTAATGTGGAATGAGGAGGAGGGGCGAGGTTACAACAGAGCCGGGGTAATTTGGTGTGGCAAATTGATGAGTCATCTTTTGTTGGGAGTCTTTGATTGACAAAAGAGCCAAGCAGCATTAGCATTAGAGGAGCCGGAAACGGTCTCGGCATGAATTTCTCATCCTGCCTCTCTTTGTTTTTTGTCACATTGCAACGCTCTCTCTCTCTCTCTCTCTCTCTCTCTCTCTCTCTCTCTCTCTCTCTCTCAGGCATCATGTCTCTCCTCTGTAGTGTAGTCCTCCTTGTGTTTAGGCTAATTACAGTTCTGTTAAGCCTGAGTGTGTCAACTGCGACATTTCCACCGTTGGCGTAGCAACATTAGCTCTGTTCTCCCATTTTGTCCACATTCGAGACATCACACATTAGCCAAACGCTCCTCTGGCTGCACTTAACGAAAAAGGAAACGGGGGTTTGGGGTTAAAAAGTAGATACATAAAAAAAAATCATGTTAACTCCTCTTAATTCTGCATGGGCACTTAATTTAATCCCCCCCCCCCCCCCCCCCCGATTCATTGTTTCTGTGGAGAGTGGTTAGCCGAGCTCCATCACCTCATGCAAACAAAAGCGATGGAAAGCCCAACAGCCAAATGTCTATGCTTTGTGTCTCTGAGGTAGAATGAGTGAAAATAAAAGCCTGTTTGTTGTGCGTTTTGTCTGCGGAGGATCGGAGCGAGGCGATGGGTGAGCGTGCGCCTCATGCAGGTCGCACTTCAAGGCCAAACTGGAGCGAGATGAAAGGGAGAGACAGGGGCGCTCTGTCCTGTGACGAATGATTGTTAGATAGAACTCAGCCCTGGAGGTAAACAACGAGGATGATTTTCCTCAGGGTAAAAGGATTTGAGGCCTGGATGTGTTATCCATGATGAGAGACAGCAACGTGTCGTAACATCAAGGCCACTGCTTCACTGAACTGAGTGGGAACATAGTGCTTGATGTGGCCATTGATTATGCTGTATTATATTATTAACTGATACTGAAAGCTGATACACAATTGCACCTCCTGGATGAGGACATCCATTTCTTCTTGCTGTGTCGCAGCACTGCCAGGGCCCTGTAGAGAGAGGAAACACGGCGGGAATGGGACGTTTTGATGTGATTGGCTCTGACTGGAGCCGGCACACACCGCACCTTCTGATAAATCATTTACAACTTGCTCAACTTTGTGAGTGCTACAACACATTCGACGGCTGTTGTGAAATAATAGAGAAAAGGTCTGCATGTGACATAATGATCCGCATCCTGCGTGTTTGAGTTATCAGCATCTAAGAAACTAAATTATTGACATCAATAGAATTATTAATGTCAGTAACAATTATCAATGATTATTAATAATAACGGGGCACCACCCTGCGGACAGGGACCAATAATCAAACGATAAACTAAGTCTCATAATTAGCGTTCACTCACAATGTCAATAGTCTGAGTACTATTACATTCGGAGTAAAAGTGAAGGTTTGAGCACAGGCCACTACATCCAGCTATTATTACACACATATGCACCAGTAATCACAGAAGACTGCTCTTTAAAATATAACAGAGTTTATTACATCCGAATAATAAATGATCGAATCAAATAATATCAAAACCAACAAACAATGATATGTCTAATACCTGAAGTCAAATGAACAACGTGGAGTGAGGATCTATGTGTGTGTGTATGTACATGTATGTGTGTGTGTATGTGTGTGTGTGTGTGTGAGGAGGAGCGAACCACTCAGACAGCGGTGGGGGGGGGTAATCTCGAACGGGGGCCGGGCCCCTGTTGGTCAACAAACAAGATGGCGGGGACGTGGCTACGTAGGTAACCACGTGGATCTACGCACGATGTGGGTTGGGACAATAGATCACGTGACCACGTGACTAAGATGGTCGTCTAAATCAGTGTATCTAACTATGTGTGTGCGTTTAGTAGGAAAAGAGGAAAAAAGAGAGAAGTCAACCCGAGCTCTGAGCACGGTACTACGGCGCCGCCGTAAGATGTGAGAACAGCTGATCTATCACGTAAAACTCTGCGGTCGGGTTCTGAGCCGACCGGCCACGTTTGTACAGAGGTAGTTACGGTTCTGAATCCTACTCAGGGAGCCGATGTGAGGAAGAGAGAATAAAATAATCCACAAAATAAAACAGATCTTTATCACCGCGGTAAAATACGGATGTTGCTTTCCTATCACCCCGAAACTCGGTCGGCGAAACTCGGTTCGGCCGCCGTGGTTTTAGTTTTAAAGTAATCAAATCACAACCTCCACATCCCCTAGCGGTGATGATCTAATGCAAACACAGTCACAGCAGGAAATACACAGGATAACGGGATTCAGCGGTCCGCGATGCTTGCGCAATAACACGTTCTAAACGCTACAGTAACTTAACTAAACAAGATAAAGGAATAACACACAAACTTACCTAACTAAGCCCAGACACCAGATAACTCTTACTGTGAGACGCTTCTTTCGGTGCGCTGCTTCATAGCGTGGCGCACAAACCTAGCTCAGTCTCTGCAGAGTCTATGTTCGACCAGCGAATCTAACTTGTGACCTGATAGGGTTTGATGAGGCAAGCGCTTCCTTGGACCTCCTTTCACCAGCGCGAGGCTGGACGGAAGAGACAGATTTGGGAGTCGCGGTCGCTTTTAAACCCAGGTAATGAAACCGGTGAGGGGTCCCTTTCTGGCCAATGAGGGGCCAGCATCAAGTTTTGGCCGGACCTGGGAGGTGTGGTCATCTTTCTTGGAGCTTGGCCCTACCAGGAGCCTCGTGCCTCTCATCTCAGACAGGCTATGTTGTGTTGCAACCATAGACTGTGTACGAGTGGTAAATGTATTCACTGTGATTTAAGTTGTTCTGTGTTACCTGGCCCGAGGTGTGCAGAGGTGTGTCATTTCATTTGAAGTCTAACTTCACCTCCAGGTCTGATTCTAATTACCCCCCCCGCTGGGAGACCTACTTCACCGGGAGGACAGCTGGCAGCAGCTCCAGAAACGGGCCCTTTTCTCTGACCCTGGAGTTGTGGGGTTACTTTTTTATACGAAAACATCTCTCAAATGTCTCTCTCTGGACGCTAGATGCTTAAAGCTACAGGGCTGCCACTAAACCTGCATGACACATTGTCACTCAGTGGTTCCTTGACAGATGCCCCATTTTACATTTTCTGTGAATCCCCGATGCACTCAGAACAGTTATATAAAATATAAACATTATTCCATTAGTACACGTACGACGTCTCTTTTTGTCTATAGACCTCATTAACAATGCAGAAACTGTGCAGATTTATTTAGAGTCTTTTGAAATGATTTGGCAGCCTGTGCTTTACATGTGACGCGTACAATGGGAAATGAAACTGGAGGCGAGCGTGACTCACTAATTCATTTGTGAGTAGCACCTTGGAAATAATGTGATTCTTTCTGACATGCTTCTAACTCCGCTCACTGAGGAATCATGTTCCATGAAGGCAACACCTTTTCAGTGAGCCTGCCACTGCCTTCCAATTCCTGTCCGTCTCATTTCACACCTCCCGTCGACTGACGTCCACAATGGCACTAAAATGAGTTTGTCAGCGTGGTAACTAACTCAACATGTCGTACATTATACAGCACCTAATTCACAATGACATTTTTTTGTAATCTGAGCTAGGAATTCAACTCACTTTCTGTCTTATTATCTCTGCCGGGCGTGTTGTGTGTGTTGCTGTGTGTCCGTGACTCTGTGTCTGTCCACGGCTAACCTCGCCTTCTGCTGCAGCAAACTGCATCCTGTTTTGGGTGGCCAGTTTTGGTTGCATGCTCAAATGACCTCTCATGGTTGCAATGACTCACAACACCTCTGCCTGTGTTACACTGCCATTGACTGCCTGCTGAGTCCTCACTCACTACTCTTAACCGACCTGGCCAGTAGGGGCCGCTAGTGATGACACAGCTGTGTCCATCGCCGTCCCCCAGACGCTACTCTGCCACCAGAGACACAGTGCGGCAGAAACAGTTTTATTGTTTTGGACGGTGTGTTTGGCGAACCGCTAACAACTAAAAGCTTATGGAACTTCCAGTACACACACTGCTGAGTACCTGTCAGCCGCTGCTCTGCATCTCACTTTAATAGTTTCTTTTGGACAGTGTGTTTGGCTAACAGCTAACGGAACCTCCAGTGCACACACTGCTGTGCCTTGCCCCACCACTCAGCCACTGCTAAGCGGGCAGACAAGCTTGATGAGTTTACCTTTGTGTTTTGGCACGTCGTTGCAGACACACCTGGTGGAGATCTGCGCTCTACTGAGTGCACCTTTCTAGCTTTTTTTCTGTTATCCATTGCTTTGACATATATCAAAATCTAAAAGGTAGGATGCTGTCAGGGTTATGTTTCATCACAAATATATCACATAACTGCTACAAAAGTAGTCTGAGTGAGCCTGTTATCACTTTGTATTCTCAACAATTTACAACTTACCTCTAGGAATAACAACTTCTGAAACAAACCCCCATTTGTGACTAATGCGTATTGAACACTTCCTGGTCACCTCGTCATAAGTCTCTGATCACAGATCAGTCCTGTTGTGGGTGAATGGTAAAGTAAGGTGACTGTGAGAAGGAGAGAAGGGAACATATCGCTGACTCAGTGACTGGGGAAATAACCCACGTCAGCTTGGCGAGTTGTTCTCACTTAGCATACAGCATCTGACATCAGACGGCACTCTGGGAAATGTCCCTGCTCAGTCTCATCCTCACAGGCACCCAGAGGAGGGGACTGTAAATGTGCATCAGCTTGTGAGAGATGTTCATTCCCCAATGACAACATGAGCTTTAAAATAGTATCACCACAGGCAGAGGCTGATATAAGATTCTTTTGAAGAGTGGCTTTACTGTACGTGATAATGAAGCAGAGAGACCACCAATGAGACCACCAAGAAGTCAGCTTTTTCCCCAAGGTGTTGAGCTGCAGCCTTGACAACTTCCAAAACTTTTAAAAAGACTCAAAAGACTATCTGATTTAGCTTTGGACAGTAAAGAAAAGTTATCAAAATCGATGCAAGGGTCTACCTCCTGAGGTATGTAATAGTTGTGCCAGATATTTTTGGTTCCCCTAAAAGTGCATGTGACACCGGTACAGATTGTTGTAGTTATGCATCAAATAGCGAGACAGCTGAAGGAGACACGGACGTCACTGATTACCTTCTTTTCTGTCCAGAAAGCTCTAAGAAGTGCTTAATTCAACAGAATGAACCTAAATGATAATAATACACCACAAGATATAACTGCGTGTACAGTGCTCATCTGAACAGCTGATTGACCTGCAGGGGTACCGTGACGGGCCGGAAACAAACTGACAATGTTTTTTACACAAATAAAAAATAAACATATTATGAATTAAGAATTTACCATGAGGCACGAATTATTACCAACTTGTCATAGAAAGCATTACATAAAGTTTATGAAGCTTCACTTATCAACAACTCCAAAGCCTGTTTTTTGATGGTCTGTATATGTGCACAACATTACAGCACGGACTCTGCCTGCTACACCCATTAGCAGAGGAGAATGTGACGGCGTGTCCGTCCTTACGAGCTTTAATAATGCGTTGTAACAACGCACTGTTTTATAAATTGTCTAAAGAGTAGAGATGAGAATTTCAAACGCCTAGGAAACATGTTGGCACTGAGGCAATACCCTGAGTGAGTATTGGAAAAGAAAAGGTCAATGGGTGCATCCCTAATGGAATCCTAAATAATTAAACTGTTAATTAAAATGCAGAGTCCTGAAATATAGGAACGTGCTAGATTATTCCGAGTGAAAGAGGCTGGACAATGAGCCTGATATTTTTGCTTGCGTTCTGCTTTTTGATGTGAACCTCTGCTGGGTTTACACAGTTACATGACCTTCATGGTCGGCAGTGATGCCTTTTTAATCTCCATAACCTGAGGCAATGTGGTCAACAGGGATGGGCTCATGATGCTTGTTAGTCTGAGAGAACATCTGAGAAAACCGGCGGAGATGTACATACAGTACGCTACATTTATCAGTGTGCAAACGAAGCAGGTCTCTCTTGAAGATGTGTACATAGAATGCAGTTTTGAGACTCTAAGAGCTATTAATAATGTGGATGTACAAGTCAGAGATAGACAGAGGGGTTAATGCATTGTATGGATGAGGTTGAACGAGGACAGGAGATAAGGGCGGTAAAAACCAGCGTGTCCTTGTGAGGGTGTTCACATACGCACCGTCATCATTTCCAACCTGATTAGCTCTACAAGCAGTAATATCCTGAGGAGAAGAAGAGTGTTTTGTTCCACCCATTTGCTGCTTCAAAGACAAGAAGCAAGTCAGGAGATTAAGAGCAGAGTCTCTCTGACTCTGAGAGAATCTTTGATGAGGACCCTTTTCACACACGCTATAGTAGATATGATAGATATCAAATGGAATAGGTTTCTATGATGTACATGATCTAACATGAGAATTTGACCGTGCTTATCATCAATCTAGATCAGAGACTGAGAAGTTGTGTTATGAAAAAGTGTGGGGCAAAAAACGTATTGTAATAGTGTCTCTGCAGAAAAGTGAGTCTAGGACTAAAACTAACTACTGAAAGTGCATTTTGAAATGTCAGAAAATACATATGTATTAGTGATGAAGTCAATACATTCTTCACAGGCCCTCAAACATTGACTTCAGGGAATACTAGGTCGGAACAGGAGTCTGAGGATATCCACGGGTATGAAGCAGCTGCAGGAATATCAATCATTGGACTCTGTAGAGCCGATATACGGCTCATCTTATGGAATATGCTGACATAATTTGAATTCATTACGTCTAACAAAAGGCCAAAGGTGGACAGGAGATAATAAAGTTCTATATATACTGTAGCAACCCATAAGAAGTACAATATTTGCATATTTGGCTTCAGCCTTCACTGACTCATAAAATGAATGAAGGCAGTAGGAATTTAGTTTGCACATGTATGCTGACAGTGTCATTATTTCCATACCATGCATGTGTGCACGCAGAAGCACCTGCTCGGCAAAATTTCACAAATTGAAAGGCCAAATCAATCATTTCTTTTCAATCGGTTGTTTGCATTACCGTCCTCTAAGACAAGATAAACTTGCAAGAGAAAAATTCAGTTACTTCAGGTTTGCATGAAGAAATCCCCAATGTCACCACCAAAACTCTCCTTTTACCACACATCTGCATACTTCCACAGCATACATGGTCATAAAAACCCCATCTTCCTTCACCACAACTTTGCATACAAGCTCTATATGTGGGCCACTGTGGCTAAGTGGAGAGCAGGGCCGGCCTTCAATCAGAGGATCGGCGGTTCGGCTCCGCTAGTCGCATGTCGATGTGTCCTTGAGCAAGACACTTAACCCCAAAATTGCTCCCGTAGCTGTGCCTACGGTGTAGAAATGTGATAGAATCTGAATTGTAAGTCACTTTGGATAAAAGCGTCTGCTAAACGACTGTAATGTAATGTACATTTGGCTCAAGTTGGGTGCATCACCAAAACTTATGCCATAAGTGATTGTGAGTTCATGATTTGGTAAGTTTTGGCCACTTCCCTGCACACTCCAAGTTCAAAACATGTTACCTTCACATTGCATCAATGCCAAAAATAAATATCTGCACCTGAAGGAGAAGAATTGTTTTTCCAGAAAGCAAAGATTTACTTTTTAACAGTTGCATGGTAACAAGAAGTGCATATTGCATATATAGTAAATATTGCAAGACCTGTTGGGCTGTCTCTGTTTGCAGGACGAACACCTGCACTGCTGCGTGGTTCAGCAGGGAAAAACGTCCTATGAGATCTGGTCCACCTGTGAGAAGTATTTTAATACAAATATACTCCATATACAGCTGGCGCATGTAGACTTTGATGATGCATCATGTTCTAGCTCAACCTCAGTTTTGCTTAAACTTAATGCAGTTCTCACACCGACTTGTTCTACAAAATGCTACCTGCAGCAGTCAGATCAAAGTGGTGCTAGTAGAACATTTCCCCTTTATATGCCACGGAGCAAAGGCATATCAAGATTTACAATACAGCAAGTAAATATGAGTTCTTCCAAGTACTTTCACCTTGGCCCAAGAGAGGAAAGACATTTGGGAATTATGTCTATATTGGACCATTCTGCCCATCGAGATTAATGTCCAGAGCTTATGTTCAGTTCCACCACAGGAAGAAGTGTGTCCTTTATGTAGTGAGGCTGAGATTAAGGGGGTGGAGCTGGGGGTGACAGATAGGTGTGTAGCATGTTCAATCACAGACCATTAGCGTTTTTACTAAACATAAAATGTACCAACCATAACATTACATCAGGTGTATTGCCTAACCTTAACCATACCTTAATAATATTTCATTTGATATAACCAACATCTTTCCCTAACCTTGCTAGCTCTGTGAAGCTGTACGGCGGGCTTTGGTCAAAACACTAACATAAGCATGCAAACATGGTTACAGTGGGAAGCAGTTGGCAGAAACATTTCACGATTTTGCAAACCACAGAGAACACTGAATCTGTATCAGAAATACATTTCATCAATGCGTTTTGCAGTAGCCGAGTATCACGCCTGCAGAAACGCACAATGTCACATGTTTAATGTTGTGAAACGATTGGTTAGGTTTATGCAAAAAATACTTTGTTAAGGTGAGAAACATAACGGAACAATGTAAGTAGTGGAAATGATCTAACCACCGCCCTTAGTGGACTTCCTTACGTTACGTTTTCTTACGCTACGTAAGAACTGTAGAGTCGACGTTTGCTTCTGGTTTCACACATTACATGAGTAGGGGTCTCCTGGGTAATAGTTCTGTGTGTTTATTTGACCCATCCACCCCCCCTTCTCGCAAACTTTCTCGCTTGTTATACTCGTTAGTACCACATAACTTTCAATGATGTTAATATATCCGGTAACTTTCAGTAACTATTAAGTTATCATACCACGTAACTTTAAATAACGGAATTATACCATGAAACTATCAATGATGTAATTATACTACATAACTATCAATAATGTAATTATACCACTTAACTTTCAATAGTGTAATAATACCACGTAACTTTCAATAGTGTAATAATACCACGTAACTTTCAGTAACGAATGCAAACAATTTGACATTCAATGCATCCTTGGTTTGCAGAAACATAAAATGCCAACATGTGTTCCTGGTGACTGGGCTGCACAATGACATTGTTACCATGCTCATAGCAGGAGTTGTGTTTATCATGTACAATCTTGGTTGAGCATGTTAGCTAACATTTGCTAATCAGCCAACATTCAGACTAAAATGACATTCTTCAGAGTTATGCCGCTGGGATTCAACCTAATCCGAGGTTTTATTGTCCTATATGGACATTTTATGACTGTATACCTACAACTGAATGACGTCAAACTTACAACTTTATACCTCTCTAGGTTTTAATAAAGGCAACAGTATTCCAAAATGAGACCTGTCCCTTTAGAAAGCCTGCTAGGTCATAATACAGTCAGCTAATAACAGAAGCATTAATATAGCAGTCTTATTTCTAGATTTGATCAAACAATAAGAGAAAGTCAGAAATGAGACCATGCTTTGAAAGGAGCAGAACAATCAGTCTCTGAGGAGAATTTGCAGGGCTGGAGAGTATGAAGCCAATTCCAGCCTTGTTTTTCACTTTCCTTTGTATTCTTTTAGATCTGTGTGGCCTCAATCCCTCTGTCTCTCACTCCTCGCTATTTCCCCCACGGTTCCGATAATTAATAGGTTATTAATTTTTTAGCAAAGCACAGAAGAACACACTCACAAAGAGAAGAGGAGTCAAATTCAGCGACAGTTTGGGAGTTCAATGATGGCACAGTTTTGCTCTTGAATATCTCTTCTGAACTTAAATGAGGCAGACTGGTTATCGAATGTGACTGTATAAGGGCAGGAGGCACAACTGATTATTAAAGATTTGAGAGGGAATAGGAAGATATAGATATTCTGCCTCATGGTGGGGTTAAATTCTATTACCAGCTGCATTAATATGCATTAGAGCATCAATTCCAATCTATGGATCTGGATCAAAAGGCAATAGCTGAGAGCTTGATCAAGGGGATGTATTCTGTATTCCACGTGCATGAGAACCTGAGAGTGCTGTATGGACGAACTCGTCTCAAGTGGGAGTCGAGCGTCTCTCAGGAGACATAATTAGAGGTAACATTTTTGATGATGAGAAACGCTTCTAGGCGGATTTTCAGTGCAGTGTATATGGGATTAACTGTACATTACAGGGGCTTCTAATCCATAGGCACACTAAGCCAAGAATTAGCATGCATGATTAGCGCTTTAAGCCAGCTATTAGATGAGAATAAAACTGTAATTCACCTAAAATGGCTTGCAGTGTTTTGACTGCTCTGCAGTCTGCATGAACTCCTCCAATAACCTGAAACAGGAGATATAAACAGACTCTGGGAGAATTCCTAGTGGAGTAATACAAGCAAAAAATTAACTACAGTATTTCAAAATGTTTATTTACCCAGGGAAGATTTCCCAGCATGACTTGCCTTCTTTCAGCTGTAACCTGATTTTCACTTGCACAGTTATACATGGATACTTGGAGCTGCTCAGTACAGCCAGGCTTCTACTTTTGCCTCTGAATAGCTCCTCCGGACCAAATGGGGCTTATTAATATCAGCTGTAGAGAGAGGAGAGAGTGCTTCTCTGCTCAGGCTTCCAGATGGTCTCCATCTGAACTGGCTTCTTTCTGGCCACAAGTCTTTCCCTACTATCCTTCAGGCTAACTCCATATATGACTTTAGAGTGACTGTATAGAACCAGCTGAAAGAAAAGCCAGAGTTCATATTTCATATTAAACTCGTATTCCAGGGATAGGTAATGGTCTATCATCATTACATCAACTGCAATAAATGATGCTGAAATCATATGCAATCCTCTAAAAGACGTACAGCAAAAGGCATCTTTTTAAATGAACCAATGTGTGTCAACATCTTGTTTTGTGGCACTTGTTTGTTTTTCATTTGAAGAGTCTGTGAGGCTGCACTGAGGCACAGTGGTGTTTTGAGTTTAATACTATGAATTGAAAATAGTCGAGACATTTCACATTACACTTCACAATC
Organism: Leptoclinus maculatus; assembly: GCA_032191485.1. Classification (NCBI taxonomy): domain Eukaryota; kingdom Metazoa; phylum Chordata; class Actinopteri; order Perciformes; family Stichaeidae; genus Leptoclinus; species Leptoclinus maculatus. Next base: position 3,586,534 of record JAVDOI010000026.1, read on the forward strand.
AAAAAGGTCAGCTTCAGGCTACATCCACACTCATATGTTTTTGTTTTAAAACGAAAACTATCAGCGTATACACAAGCGTCATATCACATGGCCGTTCACGTATACTGGGCATGGGCGTACCGGTGTAAACAGGGAAGCAGATGGTTGCTTAGTTACAGAAAATACAACAAGTGTTATTGTACTTCCTATAATAAAATGTCTTGTATAATACTTAAGAGCTTCATCTCATGGTAATCCATCCAATCATTTTTGAGATCTTTCAGTCTGGACCAAAGTGGTGGTCAGATCCACAAAGAGGAAAAGTCAGTTCGGCATTTTGGCCGTCGCCATCTTGGTTTTGTACAACCCAGAGTGACACAAGAGGCTGGAGCTAAGTCCAACCGAACGCTGAATAAGACATTATTAGGCAACCAAAAATGATCTACCAGACTGGACAACGCCTTGGTAACAACCTGTCAATCCCAAGGTAGCCCCGCCCCAAAGCATCCCCTGCTTTATGGTCTGTTTGACTCTAAATGGACCATAATGTACTAAATGAACATCATGCTGTATTGAAGAAGACTTGAAACTAGAGATTGAGACCATAAACTCATGTTTACAATGTTTACTGAGGTAATAAATCAAGAGAGAAGTAGAGTCATTTTCTCATAGACTTCTATACAACCAGAGGAGTCGCCCCCTGGTGGACAGCAGAGAGAATGTCGGTTTAAGGCACTTCAGCATTGGTTCACTTTTCAGACCTGAAGGTTACCCATGCTTAAAGGTCATTTTCTGTTAATTTCCTGTGTAAATTCTTCTTGTGCAGCCCCCTCACCAACTATACCCTCCTACAGTATGTTGCCATTCTTCTGATTAGAACTTTACCAAGGCCTGTAGACTGTGTCTTTAAGAATTCATTCCCTGGCCTCCATGTTTCCCGTGTCTCCCTGAGCTTGTTTTGCAGATGCCCTGTTCCTGCATCAGTATTCCACGGATGGAGCTCACTCTCCCTCTCCCTGTATGATTGTGTTCCTGTGCAGGGAATAAGATCTGATGTGGCTGTCTACAGGTAGACCAGAAGCTCCCCAGAGCCCAGCCACCAGTGGAAAGCTTAGCCTCTGATTCCTAACGTTGGATGGACAGGAGGAGAGGAGCGAGTGTGTGAACAGGTTTGGTGTTTGGGGGTTAGGGTTGTATTCCTGAGGAACAGTAAGACAGGCAGACAAACACACAGAGACATAAATATACTGCACAAACGGCCAAAGAATCATCAGATTACACACAATGTCAACAGGACTTAGACTTAATAATGCTAAGAAAATATGGAAGATATGTGCACACTTCAGAAGTAAGAGGAAGGCGGCCTAGTTTCTTGGTTTCAGACTTCTAAACTGTTGGATTGTTGCGCTTCAAACAACAAAATACGTTGTTTGTCTGTGTTCTCTAGAACAAGTGTTGATCTGATGACGACGTCATTTGTCTTTGCCGAAAACCGTGACCGTTACTGTTAGCTGTATGATTGGACACTGCAGGGTTTAGGCACAAAAACAGCTCGGTTTGGGGAAAGATTGTGGTTCGGTTTAAAATATGTACTTTGTTCAGGGTTAGCGAAACCTTGCAGACTATTTTGCTAATGTTAGGGGACTTCGTCAGGGTAACAATAGTAAACACATAGTCATGGTTTGGGGACGACATACTCATAAAAAAAAGACATTGACTGTCTGTTGGCAACGTGAAACAGATATTTACATTAACGTACTTCCTAGGGATGCTTATTTACATGCAAAATCGTTTCTCAATGGAACATACAAAACATACAAAAGATTTATAATACCACAATATATAACAATAGCACTATATACAATGATCTATACTTTGACAGAAGACACACCCACTGTGGAATGTACGAGAGTAAGTAGAAGATACTTCTACTTACAAGAAGATACAAAAGATGATGTATTACAAGCTCTGCCATTGGTTTGAAATGGTGTACACTTCCTGTCTCCCCAGTGGGCGGAGTCATTGCATGGTCTCCCCCCCCCCCCCCCCTACCTCGTTTGGAAGTATTAAGAACGTTGTGGATGGATGAAAGCAGATTGGGTGACATTTACATTATGTATTTACATGTTTTTTTGCTAATGTTGGATATTTACACAGCCATATTTAGCATTCTGACAATTAGTTAGCAAGGGCGTTCGCCAATGCTTCTCGAACAAAATTGGTCTGTTAATGTGTCTGCAAAATACAATTTTTTGGCTTGTTAAAAAATATTTACTTCGGTGACTATGGGGCGAAAGAATCGGTCCTAATCTGTGTTGACGTTCACTTCTCCTCTTGGACCTCCTACAGCTTGTCTCCCAAAGGGGGCGTCCGTGGTGAAACCCATGTGACACACATACAGGAAACTGACTCTCAGTGGGGGGTCTCTGTTCTGAACAACTCTGGTAGAATAGAAGATAAATTGGGCAGACAAGTCTAATCCATACTTCATGGACAATAGCAGCACATCAAGGCATAGAGAGAAGTAATATTGGCTTATTTTCTGCTCACTAATGACTTAAGCAAGCAGTTTATAATACATTACCCCCCCCCCCCCCCCACACACACACACACACACACAAAACAACACAAATGCAGAGGCCATCTACAGTGTACTTGCAGTCCCCAGAATGTTAATAACATGCCAAAATGCTGTGAAATTAACTCTCTTTCCACCTTCAATCCAAGTGAACCGAGGCACAGGAGTTGAAGAAATGGATACGAGTGCTCAGTGAGGACGTTTCCTCTGCACGTTTGTGTGAGTGTAAGTGTGGACGGAGAGAGGGAGATGGATGTGTTCGATAGCAGACTGTTTAATTACATCCTTAAGAATAGAATTAGGTATTAGGTAAACAGGAGGATACTGTTTACTCTTGACAAACGCGCTCCAGAGAGCATGAATAATTGTGAAGGGCACAACCTCTACCTCACATAGATTAATATTTATGAAGGCAATTTTGTCTTTTAATTTTCTCAGTGCGCGCGGCAGCGGCCCGGGTTTATAGGTGTTCATCGGAGGGAATCAAAGCTATGTGGAAGGATTTGACTGTTTAATCAAAATGTTTTGGTTTCCACTCTTTATTTTCCTACTTAAAGCAGGCCTGTCCCTGGCCTTTGCTTGGCTGAACCCGCGGATCGATCTGAGCTGACATCACATTTTATTATCTGAGATGAGAGTCTTTCTGCCCCTCTCTCTCTCTCTCTCTCTCTCTCTCTCTCACACACACACAATGCTCCTTATATTCTACCTCTATTTAACCCAATCTTACCAGCTCAACTCTCTGTTCGTCTGAACTTTCCCATATAGGAGTGAACAACTTGTGCGCGTAGTTCACGGTGAACTCATGCACTATGTATGGCATCGATCAGAGAACAAACACAGCACTTGCCTGCCTCCTCTGCTCCTCTCGCTTACCCCTGGAGACATTGTTTGTCTTGTTTATATGTTGGCCCGGTTGCCTGGTCTCAGTGAATCTGATTGCTGTTTGTTGCCTCCCCTGGCCAAAGAAATCGCGGACAGTGAGGCATTGAATGTGCACACGGTCAGATCTCATTCCTTTCCACTGTTTCATCCCTCCAAACTGCCAATCAGACCTGACACACAAAAACACAAGGAGGAAGAGGAGGTACTGATAGGGAAGGTGATGCCCCTCAGTGGACTTACAGTACGGTGAGATCCAGATGGAAAGAGGGCACAAGTTTATCTGTTTCCAGCCATGCTGCCAGGTGGAACAGGTTATTTCAAGATTGAATGTAGATCCCATCATCATTCATGTCAATGGTAAACCTACACACACACAAACATACCAACAGAGGCAATATAGTCCCAGTCACCTCTGAGTCAACAGCTCAGATTTCATAGCCATATAACTCCCAATGGAACCAAATTAAACCAGATCTTTGCAGCTCCTGTTACAGTTGTTATTGCTAGTTGCAGCTTCACAAATAATTTCATAAACTTATTATTGAAACGCATACGTGCAGCCCATTATTACCAATAAACGAATGAAACCTTGTATTCTTAACAGAGTGCAGTTTTTAAGAGCATCACATCCCTCAGTGCTGTTGTGGTGAGTTCATTTCACAGAGGGAGAGAAATATGGAAGTGAACACTGACATAGATTTGACTGATCACCTCCTCCTCTCTCCTTTTATGGCGGTAGTGAAAACCTCTATTTCACACATCATCTCAAAATCTCCCATAAACGCTCAGCTGAGCCCATATCCAGTTATTTAGAGGACCTGCACTGAATAAACAAACAGAGGCAGAGACAGAGCGATTGCCTAACTGCCTAACTGTTGTTGGCATTACCCACTGTAGGCTACTACTGTAGTACAGTCATAATCAGGGTTTACTAACTGTTAAGTAATATATTAGGCTAAAAGATTCCTGCAGTAGCTACTTGAGATAAACCGATACCAAAATCCAGTGGTGGGCTGTCAGGACCAGCAAGGCCTTCTCTGCTGGCCTAGACAGAATCACAAAGTTAAAGCTATTTTATTATTTTTCATAAGTACACTACATGTATTCTAAATATTTGTTACATTACATTACATTACAGTCATTTAGCAGACGCTTTTATCCAAAGCGACTTACAGTAAGTGTATTCAACATAGGTATTCAAGAGAACTACTAATCACCAGAAGTCATAAGTACATCACCTTTTCCAAACAAGCATCTAAGAGCATGAACCAGAGCAAACGTACAGTGCAGAAACAAACGAATGTAATAAGTGCAACAAACTAATATGAATACAATAAGTGAAACAAGCTAATACGAATACAATAAGTGCTAAGTGGAAGTCTCAGGGTAGTACTTCTTGAAGAGGTAAGTTTTCAGCCTGCGCCGAAAGATGGGCAGCGACTCCGCTGTCCTGAAGTCAGTGGGGAGTTCATTCCACCACTGTGGGGCCAGGACAGAAAACAGCCGTGACCGGGTCGATCAGCCACAGGGACCTCTGAGCGACGGGGCAACCAATCGCCCCGAGGCAGCAGAGCGAAGTGGTCGGGCGGGGGTGTAGGGCTTGACCAGGGCTTGGAGATAGGAAGGAGCTGTTCCTTTCACTGCCCTGTAGGCTAGCACCAGAGTCTTAAACTGGATGCGAGCTCTTACAGGTAGCCAGTGTAGAGAACGGAGAAGGGAAGTTGTGTGGGAGAACTTGGGGCGATTGAAGACCAGGCGAGCTGCAGCTTTCTGGACAAGCTCGAGCGGTCTGATGGCCGACATCGGGGCTCCGGCAAGTAGAGAGTTGCCGTAGTCCAGGCGGGAGATGACAAGAGCCTGGATGAGCACCTGCGCCGTCTCCTCAGTGAGGAAGGGGCGAATCCTCCTGATGTTGTAGAGCAGGAATCTGCAGGAGCGTGTAACCGAATGAGAATGACAGTTGGTCATCCAGGGTCACACCCAGGTTCCTCGCAGTCCGAGTTGGCATCACCACGGTATCGTCAATGGTGATGGACAGGTCTCGGTGCGGGCAACCCTTCCCCGGGAGGAACAGTAGCTCGGTTTTGCCCAGGTTCAGCTTCAGGTGGTGTGTCGTCATCCACTTCGAGATGTCAGCCAAGCACGCAGCGATGCCTGTCTCCACTTGAGTATCACCGGGGGGAAATGACAAGACCAGCTGGGTGTCATCGGCATAACAATGGTAGGAGAAGTCATGCGAGCGAATAGCAGAACCCAGAGATGTTGTGTAGAGCGAGAAGAGTAGGGGGCTAGGACTGAACCTTGTGGAACCCCCGTAGTCAGCATGCGTGATTTCGACACGGCCCCCCTCCATGTCACCTGGTAGGATCGACCTGTCAGGTAGGATGCAAACAGGGAGAGTGCAGAGCCTGAGACGCCCATCCCCTCGAGGGTGGAGAGGAGGATCTGGTGGTTCACTGTGTCAAAAGCCGCAGACAGGTCCAAGAGAATCAGGACAGAGGAGAGAGAGTTAGCTCTCGCGGTGTGAAGCGACTCCATCACCGCAAGGAGGGCTGTCTCAGTCGTGTGACCCACTTTGAACCCGGACTGGTGGGGGTCCAAGAGGCTGTTCCGATGGAGATAGGAAGACAGTTGGTTAAAGACAGCACGTTCAAGTGTTTTGGATAGAAAGGGTAGAAGAGAAACCGGTCTGAAGTTCTTGACATCAGAGGGGTCAAGTGATGGTTTCTTCAGAAGGGGAGTGACTCTGGCAGTCTTGAAAGCTGTAGGAAAGCATCCTGAAGCAAGAGATGTGTTTTTACAAAGTTTGGAAAGATATGTTAAAGTTAGGGGTGTAACGGTTCACAAAATTCTCGGTTCGGTTCAATACGATACAGTGGTGCCACGGTTCGGTACGTTTCGGTAAAAAGCAGAAATGCCAAACCATCCGCTTTTGTTTTCTTTTACAAAGCCGGAATTATGGTCTGGAGAAATGGGCTGGTGAAGGAGTAGTGTCACGGGGCTCAATAGCATTAAGCATGTTGGTACAGTCTGGTTTATCACTCCAGAGTAGGGATATACCTTTAGTCCTGTTTGAATCAGGAGGGAACAGATATACCTAAACGCTGCGGGGAGAGTTTGTAACAAATATTACATGACTATTCACGTACACTGGGCATGATGGTGCCGGTGTAAACAGGAAGTAGATTGGTTGCTTAGTTTAAAAAAATACGACAGAGTAATAAGCAGGGTTCATACACATTTTGACCAATGGATTTCCATGACTTTTCCATGACTTTTCCATGACTTTAAACCAAATTTCCATGACCAAACATTTTGTGAAATCTCGGTGTATACATGAAAAAGTGAGAAAATGTAGTATTTAAACTAACAATGAGAATTCCAAAGCATACAGTACACCTTAATAAATGACACAAATTAATGAGAAAATAGTTTGATTAAAAGAATAAACATTTATAAATATACTCTGGTTGACAGGCATTCATAACTGACACATCAATAAGAGCTTTAGTAGGTAGTAGCATCCAGCTAGTGCACACATTGCTTTCCTTTTGTAGTGCAAATCTGAACAAAACGTTGAGTTGGCAACTAACTCTGACCATAAATCAACAAAAACTATTTCACATTTAAACAGGTTTATAAAACAACATTCGCATAACAAGTGCTTTCTTTTTGTGTTTGACTGACACACACACACACACACACACACACACACACACACACACAGTTCTGTCCCCTTGAGAGGCTAGTGAGAGAGAATGGCCACCTGACCAAGTTGTAATGAGTTGTTACTGTCCACGGGACCTTAACTGAACAGTCACTTGCCAGTTTAGCGTTTAATTTCTGCAAGTTTCGCATCCCCTTTGCTTCAATACGTTGGACAACGTGAGACTCTTGAGGTGGGGAGCGAGCCCGAACGAGCAGAGATATGCGCATTTGCTTTCGCCACAAGCAAATTGTGTTGCAGGCTGGCATCTTCGGATGATTTAAAAGAATAATGCGAATTGGCCACCTTCAGTGCCCACATTACCTCAGCAGTTAGGACTTAATTTGTCGTTACAGCATCGGTTATCGACGCCTGCTCGGTAGCCGAAGAGAGAGACGTGTTGCTCGGCGTAGCAGTTGCCCTCGCTGTGGTGAGAAAGCCGGTGATGGGCGTTGCTGTAGCTTCGCTAGCAGCAGCGCTCTGATGTTTGCTACATTTAGCATGGCTCGTTAATGCCGCCTCTCCCATGTTTGAAATGTTGAATGTTTTGCCACCACACAACCTACATTTTGCTCGTCCCGGGTCTTTGTCTGTTGTAACCCATGACATGTACTTTTCCATTTGTAGCAGAGCATGGTTGAATCTACACTTCCCTGGCATAGAGCATTATCCCGCCCGCTTCCCTGAGTTACTGTTGCTATGGCCACCGAACTTATGAGCGTATGCCTGCTTATATTTTGAGCGTATTTCTTTTAAAAGCATATTAATTATTTAAAACTCAGCGTAAATGAACGACATGAAAATATGAATATAACAAATTTCCATGACTTCTCCAAAACTTTTGTGATTTTATTTTTTTCAAGCACTTTTCCAGGCCTGGAAATAACCATTTTAAAATTCCATGACTTTTCCAGGTTTTTCATGACCGTACGAACTCTGAATAAGGTAGTCTTTAATAATGAAAAGGTCGTGTTTGATACTTAAGATCTTCTCTAAAATCTTCCTCTATGAACTCAAACAGACACAGTGCGTGGAAAGTTTTAGAAGTTTTATTTTTCAGACTTAGTTACAGTGCTGGGGGTCTTGCTCTATCTCTCTCTCTCTCTCTCACCTCATATTTACATTAAAATCAACACTTACACACAAAGGTTTACTAGATTATGATCCATAAATGTGGTCAACACACGTCTCTCACTCGTTCCCTCGGTGTCGTTGTTGTTCTCACTCGTAGCTCTGCTGGAGGCTGAAGTCTCCGTCTACTGGAGAGCAATCTATGTTTTGTTCCTTTATAGTTTATGTGTGTTAACTTGTTGTACATAGTTGTACAGAACAAAATAAACAATAATAAGAAAAGGAAAGTCCTCCGTTTTGTGTCCGTCCTCCCTAAAGCCGCTAACCGTGACTTCAGGCGTCCGCTCCGTAGCGCTGATACCTCCGCTGGTCACGCCGCTCACTAATCGCTCCAATAACAGCTGCTTCCTCCACAGAAATGCAGACTTTACTTGGACAACAGCTGCTAGTAAAGACAACACGGTCACCAACGCCTGTAATCAGTTGTTCATGTTGAATTAACCTGGTAGTCGATAATAAGTTGGTAATCAAGACTGTTGTTGTTTGGGAACGGTCATGTGATATGAGCGTGGCGAATCAGGGAAGGACAGCACGTTACGTCGGGTGGGTTGCCATGTTTGGGTGCATTGGCTCCACCAATTTCAGCTATATTTTATTTTTCAAAAGCAATTTAATATTATTCAAACGTATTGAACCGTGAGCCCCGTACCGAACGGTTCAATACGAATACGTGTATAGTTACACCCCTAGTTAAAGTAAAGCCTGATGTCACCTTATACATAAAAGAGTGATCCCAGTCTCTTCCACACAGTGAGGCATACAGCTTATTATTTGAAACACTGGTTATCAGATTGGTACTCGGTATCGGCACACATAAAGTTAAAATATTGGTATCGGGACTAAAAGTGAGATCGGTGCATAGTAGCTTTTAACCATTATTAGTACATCATGTAAACATCAGCTGGGCAGCCTACACCGATAATGAGTGAAGTATACTATCCAACATGTCTCACTTCCAACACCTCAAATACTGACACTTGGTCAGTGCCCCTCGGTGTCTGATACTGACGGACCCAGGCACTCTTTAGCATCTCTATGAGCCACACCGGGCTTTCAACTAACCATCCACTTAATTATTATTAGGTCAGATCAACTAATGCATAATAGATTATGCATGAGGAAGTCCATGTAGTGCAGGTTTGATGTGTCAAACAAACACAGGACTTTCACCCAGGAGACGACTGTTTGTGCCCCATGACAAATCAAGTCAGTGTTGACTTTTACCTTCATTTTTCAATGTGACTTACGTACTTAACTAACGGCAGATACGTAACAAACAGACCAATTTTATGTAAGAAACAATAATAATCAATATGTCAGGAACTTATTAACTTTATGTATAATTATGTAGTTAATAATTATAATTATCATGATATAATAATATTCATATTAAAGGCCCCTAGTGATTCCTTTCAGTATAGTAGAGGTCATGAGGTCTGCTGCCCATTGAATATTTGTTATTAGTCAGCCAGGTGTAGACAGTTTGTCTGCTGTCCTTTAATCTCCTCAGTACAGTTGTGCTGCTTTCTGGGCAGCTGTTCTGAGGACAGTGACATTTGTAAAAAAGGTCGAAGTCAGCGGGGTTTGAACAAATAGACGCTGATAAATGGCAGGAAACAAACAGGGGAGTAAACTTCACAATCTCTTACTGCAGAATATAAAACATTATTCCCCTTTCATTTCATTTGCATGGACGTATAACTATATCTAATCTATGAACTGCTTAGTTTGAGTGAAATATCTCATTATTTAAGTCAGTTTTTGATGATTACACAATTTTTTCTAAACAATTGTCACTGAGTACAAAGTATCGAGGAACTGTTATGTTCAAAAGTTTCTCAAACAGAGGAGAAGAAGCACACTATGAATTACAAAACAAAGATATATATTTCATGAAATAGAGGCCCAATCCGGGCCACACGACAGACAGTTGTGTCTGCCCCATGGTCAGGAGGAGGTCTAATTATCTCTGGGGATTCAGTTTCTTTGTCCCTCCAAATTCTCTGAAAAGTTTCATATTACATATCGATCGGCTCAATGATTGGCTGAAGTCCAATAAGCTCCTCCTCTAACACCTCACCCAGCCACTTTCTTCCAACCCCCGCTCTCAGCACATTCCTCAAACCCCCTGCCTTACAGACACTGCATGAAATGACCACACTTCTTGGTTTAAACTCCTACACGTAAATACATTGTAACATATAATATCCATAATTTGGAGCGCTTTAAAACTTAAATTCCTCACAGGGTCCTGGACGCTGCAGCTCTGAGGCAGCAGAGGAGCCTCTTATGACAGGCCTATTATATAGTACTATGGGCCTACTATATATATTGTTATACTATATCACTACACTTCACCATATATCCCATAAGACACCGTTTTTTACTACTTAATTTTTTTGTATGTAACAAATACATTTAAATTATTAATTTAAAACAAATAAATGTTAAAACGAATTTAAATCAACAGAATTTTTCAAGTAAAATCAACTTATATTTACTAGCAATAATAAGTCGACTTTACTTGAAGTTAAATTGTAGTTCATACAAAAACCAGCGTTGCTTGTTCTACATAATCATTTGATGCAAAAGTTGCCTTAATTTCTTAACGTAGATCAAACACAATATTTTTCACTTAACAAAATATATAGCACAAGTCTAGCCGTTTTATTTTATTTTGGCAATGTTACATATTATACCTTTAGTAAAATATTACACACAAATGTTGTTGATGACCATTTAAAATGCTTAATTACTTTTGTTTTTAATCTGGCATGTCATTTTTTTAAAAACATGTAATTTACATTACATGTTTTATTCATCCTGTAAAATGCAAAGGAAGCAACACTCCCCACTTTGAACTAAAGAAATAACAATACTGTAACACTCTTTTCTCTTCTGTGACCCTTTAAATAACACTACTATCATCATAGAATCAGAGTTACACAACACACAGTCTCACTCTGTTTTTCATTCAAGATAAGGGAGCTGGTTTAATATCGAGTATCAGTCACCTTGGTCAGCAAAATGACTGATAAAACAAATAGAAATGGTGCAGATTGACACCATAAACTTCAACTTCAACTAGACAAGAGGGAGGTCACTCAAACTCTCTGCCTTCAATGACGTCTGTTTATCTTTTAGGTATGTAAGCTGACCTTGAGATCATGGACCTTTGAGGACATTTTTTTGTTTACATCCTCCAGCTCTAAAAAGATCATCTGAAAAACCTTAAAGGTATGTTTAAGTTTCTTAGGGTTGCTTAGTTCCAAGGCATATATAAGGCCCATCAGGTTGGCACAAACATGTGCAACATCAGAAATACCAAAAAGCACCTCTGCTCCCTTGATGGCTATTCCTGTTTGCTTGTCAAGACCTTTATCCCTGGCTTTGATGACCACAAAGATGTTGAGGACAAATGTAGTAATGGCCTCATGGACAGCTGCAGCATCGTCATCATCAAAAATCTGTGAAATTTAAAAGAGGGAATAAAACAGGGTATCTGCAGATATCAGCAAATTTAATTCAATTATTTTTAAGACCTTTTTTTAAACTTAAGACATGTTAATCAATGTGAGCATTAACTGGCAACACCATTACACAAAACCATTATTTGAAAGCATGGACAGTGTTGATGGGTTGGAAGAAGTCCATAACTTCTGGGTTTTCTTACATTGACGACAAAAAGGGTTGAGGGAGTGCTACTGATTGAAAATTCTTCACAATGCTGTTTAGTATCTATCCACTTTTAACTGGTGATCCCAGCTAAAGTTAAATTTACACTCTTGAAACTTTATTAGCCCTACAGTAGTTACACTTCACTTTTTTGGGTTTATTTCTGTTTAAAAAAGGGGTTGCTAATTTATTAAGTATCTACATGAATCATCTGGGTGAACATTTATCCAAACATGACAAGTTTGCATGCCTGAAACACATTGCCATTATGCATGTTTAAAATCTGGTGTCTAAAATGCCACCTTCCCCCGTCTCCTGGTCAGCGCATACCTATTTTGCATTTGAATTCACGTATAAATCAGAATGTATTAACTATTGTGACGCATGAACATTATTATGAATATGTATTTTAGTGTTGTAATAATAAAATATGATCAGAGCCTTCAACATCGGCTGCGGGACGTGGCCTCTATGGGTCCCAAACTCCTTCCTCTCTTTCCCACTCTAAATTATTTAAATAATCTGAAAAAAAAATATATATATATTATAACATGATGGTGACATTAGCCACGATGAAGAGTAAACAAAGCATGGTTATTTTTTGCTGTTATTTATACAGCCTCCCAACCTGCAGAGACCAGACTATCATCCAGCTCCTCGTCTGCTGGACCCACGACATCCACCGGTAGTGTACTTCATGTAAACTTTCATTCTATGCCAACCCATGAAAATCTAATAATTTTCTTTAATTCAAAGTAAAAAAAAAACATTTGGACAGGTCACACTCCTGAAGAGATGGAGCAGACAGTTTGGGGGATTGGTGTCGTGGGTCCAGTGTGACAGCTGCCACACATGGTATCACACTGTGTGTGTGGGCTGGGACGAGGAGCTGGATGATGAAGAGGATTATTTTAAATGCCATTTGTGTCCGGATTTATACATTTTTTAATTTTGTTTGATTTTAAATAAATATTTGCATCATCTTTTCAATAATAAGTTATTTGTCTTTCACTTTAACAATATAGCTTTTCAATCATGAATACTTGTGTTTTTTTTGTTGTAATAGAACTCTTACTCTGCACTGTGTGTTATGATAGTAATTGTTATATACAATATATGTGTACATAATTGTTAAACTCCATGCATCAGCTGGTGTTTTGCCAGTGATTGACATGAGAAGAGTTTAACAAAAGAGGCGGACGTCACAGATTCAAAGCGCGGAGGACAGGCGGACGTCACCGACTCAAAGCGCGGAGGACAGGCGGACGTTGCCGACTCAAAGTGCGGAGAGGCGGACGTCGCAGATTCAAAGCTCGGAGGAGAGACACTGACCAAAAGGAAGATGTTTCTGAAATGCAGAAACAATAAAGTTGTTCTGATTTCAGAAACAGATAAGCCTGCGAAACAGTCAAAGGGGAAGAAACCTTCCCGGCCAAAAAAGCGCGGAGGAGAGGCGGACGTCGCAGACTCAAAGAGCGGAGGAGAGGCGGACGTCGCAGACTCAAAGAGCGGAGGAGAAGCGGACGTCGCAGATTCAAAGCACAGAGGAGAGCCGGACGTCGCCGATTCAAAGAGCGTAGGACAGGCGGAAGTCGCCGACTCAAAGCGTGGAGGACAGGCAGACGTCGCTGACTCAAACGCATTAAAACGTATTCAAGAAATACAACTGGGGAGGCTCGACTGTCTTCACTGGCGTCCATGAATCGAGAAGGACTTCTTACTGGAACTAAAACGCACGGATGTACTGAACAACCGTGAGATTAAACTCTTTATTAACAAAGAAAGGAGGATGGACTTTGTCTTTAAGTGAACAGCTAGGGTAAGTTAACTGCGTTTGTTTTTACATCTGCTGTAGCTTTAATATGCTTGTTTATATATTATTATTTGTACAACTTGTTTTTATGTAGATGGATGATAGGAACTATTGTTACGTCCTATGTTGCTCTGGGGACATATTTAGCCGGTGCCAGTGTTGCCAACTTGCCGACTTTCTCGCTAAATCTGGCGACTTTCCAAACCCTCATGGAGACTTTTTTTTGTCAAAAGCTACTAGCGACAAATCTAGCGACTTTTTATGGTGTTGTTGGAGACTTCTCGTGTGGGTGGTGAGGAGAACTGTCCATGCCACCGCTCAGCTTGCCTGCACTTTGTCCTGACCAAGATGAATTGTTCCGGTTGGAGGGGGTCGAGTGGTTTGGGGGAAGGGGGGTTAACGCACCCGCTGTATCAGTGGGTGTAACCAGCTCTGCTGCAGATTACCAGATTACCAGCAGCAGTATTTTCTGTCCAATAAACTCTCATTATACCATTATAACATTTCCACTTCTCTAAATTGACATGAGAAGAGTTTAACAAAAGAGGCGGACGTCACAGACGTACTTCCTCTAACCTTTCATCTAGTTCACGTAACATATGTGCTGTGCAGTGAACTGAATCAGCCTGCATGTGACATTCTAAACATTTTTACCTTAATTAATAGTTAACGTGACTTGTTTTCTAACTTTCTAAATCCTTCAATTTCTTTCGAATACATGTGCTATGTGGGTGTGAGTGGTGTTTGTCTAGTTCCTAATTTATTTACTAAATGTACAAGTTTGTCATCTAAAGAATCTAAGGTTAACTCACCCTCTGTGTTGTAATGTGTGCGCGTCGTTGGTCCATCTCTATGGTCCACTTCGCTTGCCTGCTGCCCCTCCCCAGTCTGATGGCTGATTGTCGAGCCCTTCCCCCACTCCTTGTTCATGGAGAATGAGTAGCCTCTTCTTTAATGTTCAAGCTGCCACATTTATGGCACACAAAGTCTTCAGTTGGTGTGTGTCAAAGTCTCAAAGTCTCTGCCCCGTCTTTCAGCTTCCTCTCATGGCCTGATACATTATCAGCTGGGCATCCTTGCATCTGTGCTGACAAAACAAAAGAATAATGTATTATTCAGTTATTTATCACTATTTCAATTCGAGTTGGCTAGTTAGCTTCTTTTTCCTTTTTTTTTTTAATCAATATTATTATTATTAACAACCTTTATTAGACAAAATCCATTTAGAACGAGGTCTCATTTTCAAAAGTTTTAGTCAAATAAAAACAAAGATAGCAGAGTAGCGAGAACCATCGCCTGCCAATAAAGTGATTAGTTTTCATTGAACCCTGTTACTGTACGGCTTCATATTAACTTCCACTGTTACTGTACAGCTGTTCGAATAGTTGACTATCTTCTATTTGCAATTAATATGCATTCAATCCAGTTCTATTATTTAAATTAAAATTAAAATCTACACTGGCTGTGGTCATTACAGTGAACAGTGTCTGTCAGTGTGATGAGAGGGCACGTGAGCCCTTGTTGCTGTACTTTATCTCCTTGGAGCAGAGGCTGCATTCAGCATACCCTGCCTCATCAATCTATTTAAAACACTGTGACAGCAGGAAGCTGTACTCACGTCTGTTTAGACCTCCACCTTTATCCAGGCCCAGCTCCACTCACATCTCAGCCCTGCGTCAAGCTGCGCTAAACAAACAGCCTCCTCTTCCTGAAGCCCTTTGACCTCATCAGTATCTGGGCCTTTCATTCTACTTTGAGTTAAAAAAAACAACCTGCCAGCAGATCCGCCGGTGTTCTGGTTTAACGTTAACGAGTGACCGCGTGAACTGAACCAGAACACGGGGGGCTTCATGTTTCATCACGTTACGTTTTTTTCCTCCTAATACGGGATAATGACGAACGTTAAAAGTCGACAAAGTTCCACATGCAGTGGACGTTATCCTTAACCCAGCAAGTCTGAACGGTAACGGAACATAACGTAACTTAAACTGTAACGGAGGGAAATGAAGACGCTGTAGACATCTTAACGCTGATTGGACAAGACACGTCACATCAAAGATGTTTCATTGCGAAGATGCACTTTAAGTCAATGACACGGTCGTTTCACTTTTTTTAGTGTACCATGTTGTCTCATGTAGAGATAAAATGCAAAAATGTACAATCCAATTCTACGATTTCTGTGTGTGTGTTTGTGTGTGAGAGACCCCCCTTTCTGCTGCTGCGTGCACGGTGTCTCTCTCTCTCTCCCCACATACCATATACTTTCCAGTCTGCTTTAAACGGTTTACATTTCTTTCTTTCCCTTTTGGACATCAATTTATTTTATCTGCTCCACCTTTTTCTCTGCTCCAAGCACCATTTCATTCACGACCCAGAATGAAATGGTTCACGACCCAGTCGGATTTAAAATAAAATCAAAACACTGTTTAACGCGCCGTGAATGCGGCCCTTCTTGAACGTACCAAACCCGGTTGGTCTTAAAATAAACAAAATAAGACAACAAACAAACCACTGCGCAGTCAAATCACACACAAATATTTGCATTCAGTTTGTAAATGTGCCTCATACAGTATCTCAGCTGTTTCAAATTTACTTCAAATTTCCGGTCAGTGGTACTTTACCAGCCTGCTGCGGTCTCTCCCTCGTGGCCAGCCTTCAGAAGACGTCGATCGTCGGACACTTTCGCCTAAGCTTCCTATTTCTACCTATGCAGATTTTCATTGAAACGGCTCTGCTCACCCTTTGTTCGTGCGCACTCCGAAAGTGTCCATCGATCCACGCCCCTTCAGCCTTCTCCGAGTCCAGTTGAAAAATCACGTCAGGGTCACCAATTTGTTATGTTCAAAAGTTTCTCAAACAGAGGAGAAGAAGCCCACAGAGGAGAAGAAGCAGCCCCCCCTTGCTCTCTTTCTTCCATCAGCAAGCAGGGCCGAATCAACTGGTTTGAGTTCAAATCAAAAGGAATTTAATATACTAATGAAAGCAAATGCAGTTATAAACTGAATCAAACTATCAATTACATAATAAACATATATATTTCATGAAATAGAGGCCCGGTCCACACCACACAACAAATTGGTGTATCTGCCCTATAGTACGGAGGAAGTCTGAAGATCTCCTGCAATTCGAAGATCCTTTGTCCCTCCAAAGTTAGATTTCTCAGCTCATCGATCAGCTCAATGATTGGCTGAAGTCCAACAAGCCCCTCCTTGGCTCTTGACCTATTGACACCTCACCCAGCCACTTCTTCCAACCCCCGCTCTCAGCACATTCCTCAAACCTGATCACACAGACACTCAAACACACTCCTACAAGTAGATACACTGTAACACATAATATCCATAATTAGGAGCGCTTTAAAACTTAAATTCCTCACAGAACCCCTCCAGTAATTCAGTAAAAGCTCTTTTTTGCACACCTCGCCTCTAAGATTCGGAACTCTTTTCTTGGCTGCTCTTCGTTTTCGTCTCACCCTAAGTGATTGGCAGGGATTTAATCAAGGCAAATCAGTGAGGGATAATGGCTTTTACCTAGAGTCACCTCATCAGTGTATTGGAAGCAAAGAGCATATTTAATGCACGTTAAGTGGGCTGTATAGACTTGGCACATGGCTAATATCACTGCTGTGTTTGCCGGCTACTTATTCCTCATCAATGGAGAGCTGTCTTTCTGGAACGATGAGTCTGTAAAGAGAGAAATTTGAGGAAATAAAGGTGATCATCTGGAAAAGTTATGCTGGCAGTGATTAGAATTCGCTTTGCCTTGTTCGCGATAATTACGCTGATTACACGTCAATAAACGTTCCCTTCATTAATTCCAAAACTCGAACACCACAGATGCTGTTTGATTGTGCTGCTTTTTATGTTTCTCCCTGTAATACTTTTGATGGTGCCATGGAAAATCCTCTGAAGCAGCATTTAGACAACAGGGTGGTAAAGCTGCTTCAAATATTATTGTTATCAAAAGGAGCCAATGCTCATGGAGATACTAAAATGGATTTATCATACATGTCGCAAATGCTAGGTAGTATAAAATGTCATGTCAGCGCCCGATTTACTATGATAAAAGGTTGATATGATATAATGTTTTGCTTCATTGTTACTTATGATTGAGCAACATCAACCAGACAGTAGATTCCTAAGATTTCTACGAACTGTGTTCTACTGAGTTCTCTTTTCATGCATCAACATTACAACAACCTAAATAACACATTTTGTTCATTTTTATAATGTGCTCTGAACCATTGGTTTCTCAAACTTTTGTAAAGTAAAAACAGCTAAAGCAGTTAGTAACATTATGCATTACTTTCAGAACTGTCAAAGGTGCCTTTAAGCAACTTTTACACAACGTGTCAAAATACACCACAAGACACAAGGAGTTCACGTTAGCTTAGTGACTGACCGCATGCAACCTTTCCTGAGAGGTCCCGTCCTAAACAGATGGCCTCTTATCTTGGTGGCTATCTAGTAGCTTAAGGCCCTGTCACACTATTGCGTATCGTACTAGCGTATGCGAGCGTATGAAAAATATCACTCATATGCTGGTATACGGTGACAGACGCTAGGGGTACGTTAGGCATAGGTTGTATACGTTTCAAGCACGGTCGCATACGGTCGCATACGCTGGCATAAAGTTTTTTTAAGCATGCTTAAAAATATTGTGCGTGTGCGGACGTATGGTTTATACGCTAAGCATACGATCGGCATACGCTGAATACGTGAGAGTAACGTCAGAGGTACGTTACTCATAGGTGGAGTACGCTGGCCATTCGCTGGCCATACCTGGCATGAAGGTGTACGTACAACTAGCGTATTGAGAAAGTGTATATATATATACTCCCATTTCGAGCTCTTCTTCAGTTCTTCGTGGACCTACAACGAGAGAGGATGGAGGTAGCTTTTCTCCAACACCAGTATGATCTGATCGATTTGGCAATTCACCACATCCAGGCATTATGGGAAATATGCTTATCGGCACTTTGTCACGTGATAGCGGTACACTGCGCATGCGCAGTTCGTCCCTGGTCATACGCTGCCGATACGCTGGTCTTACGCTGGCCATTCGCTGGCGATACGCTACTCATACGCTTATCATAGGTTCAATACGGTAAGTATACGAAACATTCGGTATTTTCAAGGTGTTTTTGTGCGTATGAAAGTTTTTCGGGAAATTTGCATTTGCAACTCATACGTTTTCCTCATACGCAATAGTGTGACAGGGCCTTTAGAAAACATGGCATGTACTTAAGACAACTTTTGAGTTAGCGTTTCACCGTGAAAAGGCTAGATTGTAATTGCTTACAGTAATCACATCACTGGAATGTGTTACTAAGTAATGGGCAACCCTGGCCATCATTTTTGTCTGGCTCTGTGTTGCCATGCTACAAACGATTACTTACTCTGTAGGAGATGCAACGAGTTATTTGTCAAGTTTGAGCAAATATATGATATTGGAGATATATTTATTGATATATTCAAGTTCTTCGAAATGAAAACTTGTTTCTCTGTGTTTTCTTAGCCCTCCAAGTGTACAGCTTGAACTATATTAGAAAAGGTATTTAGGTAATGATTTTTGATTAATTAAAATGGTAATTAGTTTCTTGACGGGATGTCTTCATAAAAAAAATAAAGACGTTGGCGGTTAATGTCAGCTGGAATCCCTTTCAGGTTGACAGACTATATAACAAGCATTGCTGAAGAGCGTGTGGGCAGTGTTAAATGCTTACTCATATAGAGACTTAAACTTCTTAAATCACAGACGTCTCAGTAGCAGCTGGAAGTTGCTTCTATTCAAATGCAGCAGTACCCCATAGCACACATGGCAGATTGTTAATTACGACAAGTCTGGGGGAAAATTACTTTATTGATTTGCATCAAGCCAGCTACTGTGAGAGAGAATACAGAGAGGCTGAGGCCGAATTCGACTGAGTCTGATCTTTATACAAAGCAACCTCTCCTGTCCAAGCTGCCGTGGCGAGTGTTTTACGTCACCCCATAACGTCTTTAACAGTTATGCATCGTTGCTACGTTGCTGCTGAGGTGAAGCCCACACCTTTGGGTCTCAGCATTCCTCCATGTGTCTTACTGTGTCTGACAGGGCACTGCTGGTTGTTCAGCTACAATCCTCTGGGAGTGCTGCAAAGTTCACAGAGGGAAGGGGAAGTTGTGGGTTGAGCGGCGAAATAGAGTGGGATGAAAGAGGGAAAAGATTGAAGAGAGAGGGGGGTGAGAGAGAAAAAAAGAGAGGTCAGGGATCCAGGAGGGAAGTAGAGGGACAGAGAGAGAAAATCTAATGTGCCAGAGCCAGATAGACAGGGCCACTCTGGGCAATGGAGACATCACGACTGACAGAACTGGCCAGAGTCCAGGTGAGAAAAGAAAAACAGACAGGCTGTACGGGGAATTAAGAGAACGACCAGGGGCATGGCTTCAATAGCCACGTCCGGAAAACTGACAACTGTAGATGAGCCAGGAGACACTGATGAAGTATGTCAGGCAATCAGCTGAAGCTGACAAGCGTAGCCGTGGTTGCTGAAAATCTATTGACTCGGTATAGGAGCTGACTGCTTGATATGTTTCTCCAGGAATGCTGGGTGAGGATGGGGGTAGTGCTGGTCAGTCCCGTATTATTTTAGCTTGTGTAGAGCAATGAATCTTAATTTCAGTGTCAACATACAAAGCAGCATAAAAGGTGAACTTATCAACCCCCAGTCTTCACAGCTACGCTCTAATTGCTCTGGTTTTTGAAAACGGATGCATATATATCTGCACATGCCCACATACTGCTGCAAGGCCCCACAGATTAACACATGCTGACATATTTGTTTTAATCAGGCGGCAACTTCTGGTTCAGAAAAGTGAACCAATGCTGAAGTGCCTTAAACCTGCATTCTCTCTAATGACCACCAGGGGGCGACTCCTCTGGTTGTATAGAAGTCTATGAGAAAATGACTCTACTTCTCTCTTGATTTATTACCTCAGTAAACATTGTGAACATGAGTTTATGTCTCAATCTCTAGTTTCAAGTCTTCTTCAATACAACATGATGTTCATTTAGTAAATGATCAAATAAACCATAAAGCAGGGTATGCTTTAGGGTGGGGCTACTGTGATTGACAGGTCTCTACCAGAGATGTATAAGGCGTCTCTACCAAGGAGTCACTCTTCCGCAGTCCAAATATGGTCACTTCAGTTCACTAGTTGCAAAAATCTGTCCCCGACCAAAGTGCTGAACTCGAGGCTTCAAAACCGCAGTCAACAAACCAATCGGTGGTGACTACGATGACTACGTCCACTTCTTATAAACAGTCCATGGTTTTAATCTGCACATTTTATACACAATAAAAATCAACCACATTGTTAAATGGGATGTTTAGCTGTTGGCTAATAGCAACCAGGAGTAGCTTGACTAAAAGCTTGGGCCTCAAACAAATAATCAGCACAACACATTAAATTTCAATTTATTTTATTTTGTATAGCCCAAAATCACAAATCACAATTTTGCTTAAGAGAGCTTTACAATCTGTACACATGTGACATCCTCTGTCCCAGGACCCTCACATCGGTACAGGAAAAACCTTTAACAGAGAAAAAAGGAAGAAACCTCAGGGAGAGCAACAGAGGAGGATCCCGCTATCAGGATGGGCAGAAGTGCAATAGATGTCATGTGTACAGTGTTGGGAACGAAAAGGAGCATGTTTGAGTTATCAGCATATATGAAAAACTAAATTATTGACATCAATAGAATTATTAATATCAGTAAGATTATTAACAATTATTAATAATAACGGGGCACCACCCTGCAAACAGGGACCAATAACCAAGCTATAAACTAAGTCTCATAATTAATATTCACTCACAGTGTCAATAGTCAAAGTACTATTACACATTCAGAGTGAACAGTGAAGGTGTTGAGCACGAGCAACAGGCCACATATCCAGCTATAATCACAATACATACATGGAGGGGTAGTTTCACTCAAAGCAGGGCAGAACCCTACTGTAGCCGAGGAATATGGAAACTGTTAACTTATCACGCAGAACCCGGATCTGTTTTTTTAAATGAAAATCACAGTTATAACAATACAGTAGGCAAAACACAAACAAGATAATAAACACAATGACCTAAAACTAAAACTAAGCCCAGACACCCTAAATAAACTAGATAACTTCTAGTGATGATCCTTTTAGTGGCAGACGGTGCTTCGAGTTACATTACATTACATTATAGTCATTTAGCACAGAGGTCCCCAACCTTTTTTGCGTCACGGACCGGTTTCATGTAAGACAATATTTTCACGGACCGGCCTTCAAGGTGTGGCGGAATAAACACAACGAAATAAAATGATACGACCGGCATGAAAACAAATATAAAATGCATAAAGAATACAACTCACAATAACGCTGAATCAGTGGGAGCCTTGAGCTTGTTTCTCTGCAACGAGACGGTCCCATCTGGGGGTAATGGGAGACAATGACACCCGAAGTCTGTTCCTTATGTCCAGTCTACTTCGTAATTTTGTTTTGATTGCCGTCACTGCAGAAAATCCTGCTTCACAAAGAGGATGTGTGAAATGGAAGCAGGGTTTTCAGTGCTTTTGTGGCGATCTCAGGATATTCAGCCTTGATTTTAATCCTAAACACCAGCAGAGTTGTTGTCTCAAACATACTTTTAAGGCCACCGTCATTTACAATCTCCAGCAGCTGATCTTCCTCTGTCGCCACATATCCTGCAGAGTGGGTTTGGCACGTCAGAATTACTCCTGATATTTAATTAGACTCCTGATATTGTCTGTTAAATGAAGATTTATTTTTCTTGGAAGTTGTAGGCTCTTCTTCTGTCTCCTTAGTGGCCTTTCCCCCTTTGCAAAGAAGCTCTCCAAAAGTTATTTACTCATTTTTGCTAACTTGTGGGCTTAATTTTTGAGGTAACGTATCATGTGACCGAGACGAGTGTCTTGACATGTCAAGAGCCACAGGCAGATGAAATTGGGAGAGAATCCGGTCATTTTTCAAAATAAAACATCTTTCAGACTCTGATAATCAATAAAACGGTTAGTTATTTATTCTTTATGTGCGGCCCGGTACCAAATGACCCGGTGGTTGGGGACCACTGATTTAGCAGACACTTTTATCCAAAGCGACTTACAATTCAGATTCTATCACATTTCTACACTGTAGGCACAGCTAGGGGAGCAATTTGGGGTTAAGAGTCTTGCTCAAGGACACATCGACATCGCCAGGGATCGAACCGCCGATCCTCTGATTGAAGGACGGCCCTGCTATCCACTTAGCCACAGTCGCCGCACCGAGTTTCTCGGTTGAACCCAGTATCACGAGCTCCGTGCTGTGCGATAAATTCTCACGGTGGCAGAGAATTTCTTCGGCTTAGTAAGGGAATTCCCGTCCTTACGGCTGGTACAAAGTCGACTTGATTAGAAAGAGAATCTGTCCTCTTTCTCTGAAGAATCCATTTTCTTCACTTCTGCAGGCAAATTGTCCGTTTCCTTTTCCAGGATGCGAAATAAAAACAAAACAAACAGTCTCTATTTGTCCAGCGAATGTAAAACTGACCTAGGTTTCTTTTAAAACAGCAACGTTGTTTTATTGAATCGCATGGACTGGCAAAGAGTTGAGGGTGAAAGACAGTTTTGTGGAAACAGGGCTGAGCCACAGGGGTCCTGGGGTGTCTGTGGGCCTTGACCAATGGGAGGCCAGCGTTGCGTTTGGGTGAAGATTTCACAGGTAAGTGTGAAATCCTTTTGGTGGGGGTTTGAATGCTATCTACCCAAATCAGGCCCTGAATGAACATACAGGCCCAATCTCTTTGTCTCAGAGCACATGGTCAGAAGCACCTGGTCCCAACAACAGAATGAACAATATAACAGAGTTACAACACATTCAATCCATATGACAGAAGCACGGCAGGAGGCAAGGCCATGGTTAATGGTATCGGTAATAGAAATAGTAATGTGATATTAGCAGTGGGTGTCAGCAGGGCTATGGCAGGAGGCAGGACCACATGATGAAGACATCTGAGAAATTAGCCTCCTAGCATGGCCAGCTATTACAACTACCTGTATGATTTTGCAGATGGACGTATTATTCTTTCAAGCACCCTTTTGTAATTCCCTGAAATGCTTTTCACAATATTTAGTACAGTGTTTTAAACCATCAGCCTAATATTTTGCCCTTGTTTAAATTCCAAAGGACGAACCCTTTGCATTGTGAATATTGATGAGCGCTGATTAAACACGGTCTATGCAAAAACACCTGTGACAGCCAGCTATATTTACTGGATGTTTATCAGCTTGAAAGCGATCTTATAATCTCATTATCTTTGCATTCTGGTGAGCCTCTCATTTGCTGCATTGTGCTTAATGAGTCTTATTAACACCTGCCTCTGTCCTTGAGAAAAGAGAGAAAGACGGGGTAGGTTGATGGGAGGGGATAATCTCTACTCTAGCTTGTCTTTAAGTGGTGATTTGTTCAAATTTACCGAGGATGTTATTCACAGGGAGCTTGGAGTCGCACTCATATCAAGTGCATTATAGGAAGTATTCAGAATATTACATCAGAATGTGACAGGTTATCAAGGTGGAACACTTCTTGAAGTGAAGTTAAAGTCTCACTGCACATTATTTTAAAGCACAGGGCGCGTCTATGTCTCATAGCATTTTTCATGAATAAAGACAGCTCTCACAATGAAATGTACTCACTATGCAAATGCTAACATGCTAACAATTGCAAATTAGCACGACATACAAAGTTTAGATTAGATTAAGGTTTTTTTGGTCTAAACAACGTTTTCAAAAATCAGTTTACCCTGGTATAAAACCAGGAAAAGACACAAATTATCATATTTGAGAATCTGGAACCATGAAATGTTTGACATTTTGGCATCAACAAGTAATCCTTTATTAAAACTTTTTTTTTTATCAAACACTCTTAAGTAAATAAGGTGACATCAAGTATTTGCATCTTTTTATCAATTACAAGTTCCTAAAAGCAACTTTCAAGCTGTAAACAGAAGCATATGTTTTGAAATAGGATTATTAATTGCCTTTTGTCCTTTTTTGCCAGGCACATTATAGCACTAAGGAAGCCAGGCTAACACAGTTACATCAGTAGTGGCCTCGCTAACAAACTAAGCATCTGCTGTCCCTCCCTATTCCCTGCCTCTAATGTCATTAAGCATGATTCAGAACACTTTGTTACCATCGACTCCGGAGTAATGATGCATGGTTACCGATCACTCCAACAGTTTCTGTCTTTATAAGCCTGCTGGGTTGCTCTCGCCTCTCAAACAAGCCTCTTTCCTCCAACCAATAATCCACCAAAAACCAGATAAAGCTGGTGTAATTAAGTATTGATCACAGAGAGCAGGTAACATTTGCAATGACTAATTGTGGCTCTCTGGCCAGACGAGGTAAGACTAATGAACTTCTGTCATTTCCCCGCGAGTCGGTGAGGAAATATGAGATGTGCTGGTCCAGGTTAAGTTCATAGATAGTTGTGTCTGTTTGATGAATCATAAGCTCAAAGAATGACTCATATCCAAGGCTGATATAAATAGGTCAATTGTAGACTCGATTTAATGCCCTTAACATTGTATGAGTGTCCTTGGCCTCTGTGCTCTTGATGAAACTCTCTCTCAGTGCATTGTGCAATATTACATTTTGATGAGTGACGACGGTGATGGGACTTATGAGAGGGAGCCAAGAAAACTCTCAAGTGTGTGTGTCTGTATGCGCATCTGCTATTCTCCTGTTTTTTTTATAAAGGTTATATTTTCTTTGAGTGTGGGTTTTACAGCATGTTCATGGTTGGGAGTGCTTTTACTGCTGATTGGATCACATTGTGAATGTGTGTTTTGTCCCTTTATACCTTTACAGCCCTCTTAATTGCTTTACATACTAATACAGTGTAGCCTTACAACCCACTAGAATCGACCTCACATAAATGTTTCATGGGACACAAGCTTTGTTGACCGCTCAACTGAGAAAATTATAAGATGGATTTTTTTGAAGCATAAACAAGGTTTCGGTCTAGCGCTGTGATGGCTGTGTGTGGGATGTTGTTGCAGCAAAAGTATACAAAGACACTGGACTAGCATTCTGCACAGCTGAATGGGTAACCATGGCTAACTTACTAAATAGAAAGTAACTGAAAAATCCTACAAATAAAAGAGATAGAAATGATAGAGTCCGAGCAGCCGTAGTCCTTTAATGTGAAACGGTAAGCCCATTCATCAATGGATGGTGGGTTTTTTTTAAGTTTCTAACAATTCTTTGCAAGAAATCCTGAAACGCCACATTGTGTGCTACAAATGAGAAATCTGTATTTCGTTCTTCATACAAATGTTTGCTTCTGTGCTTGAGGCTCAACAAAATGTATTTTTACCATTGCAAAGGCACTAGTTCGCTGAGCTTGTGTTATGGAATGTTGCATATTAAGCTTTGATTAGACTTTGATATGTAATGCTCACTTCAATGAAAATTCAGCATCACCTTCAAGGCCAAACCAACTTGTGAAAGTACACAACTAACACATGCTTGCTATTGCAAAGGCAATGAGCCCACAAAGCCTAATGTATTTATATTGAGTGACTAAGACTGTCTCTTTTGGATTTTGGTAAACACAGATGCAACCAAATGGGAGTGCCGCTGCAGGGAGGGCGATAACACACATGTCCCTGCTGTACATCGTGTACTTCATGACGTGTTTATGCGTGCGCCTGTGGAGGGGTGTCTACCTGATGTTTGCTGTTTACTTGCTTGGCTGTGCGGGAGTGTATATGCGCCTGTGTGTGACTGTGCAGATAGAGTGTCAGAAGATGGACTGCTCCCCCCGCTGTCCCCCGCAGAGACCGTGATTAGCTAGTCGCACCAGGACAGAGACCTCAGCCAGCATCTGTGGTGCTGCTCCGCGACCTTATTGATGAGCCAGCACGAGCTACGACAAGTATGCCTGTGTCGCAGCACGCCTCCTGTAGGAGAATCATGGGCGAGACAAGAAACCAGCAAGGAATTCTGGGCCCCTCCTGAGACCAGACTGTGAAACGGTCCTTTGTTGCTCAGACACCATAACAAGTCAATTTAATATGAATAGCAACTGCATTTGTATTGGTTTGTTTGAGAGTCTTTTCCCCTTAAGAGTAAAACACTCTATCGCTTAACCCTCAATGCATGAACTATTACTCACAGGACTAAAATGAGAGAAGAAAAGAGAGCAACAAGAAATGTTTAAGAGCTATATTATTAATCTCAGGTGTTATATGAACTACAAGTACAGGCACATCTGACATTGCAACGACTCCCTCTGCAGCTGAGAAAGAGGCTGAGGTACTTTATACATTTAAAGTGGCAACATAACGTTTCAACTTTTCTCCCGTAGTGTTTCCAAGTCGTATTATTGTTTGTCGCAAAGCAAAACGCTTATGTTGTCTTCAACACAGTTAGCAACATGGATACAGCTAACAGCCTGGCTACTGTAAAGGTGCGTTCACACCAATGTGTGCAGTGTTAATCGCATCAGTTTACTCGCAGGGGGCCATTTGTTGTTATTTGTGGTTATTGGCTTCATTCGAGCGAGATACACCGGAGAGGGGGCGTGGCTTATCGCCCTGGAAGCCGTTATCAACTAAGCCATTTATTTCCGCCATCAACCATGGAAGAAATAACCTCTATTTCTGCTTAGTACTTGTTGTGGAAGTCCCAGACATCCCGAGAAACTAAACGCCGGATCTCATCGAGGTGTATTCACTGTCTAGCAAGCCACACGTCGGCTGGTTTACTACAGCTGTATGAACACAAATTAAACAGATTTTGCTGTCATTTAATTGCAATAAACGGACATAAAGGGATGCCGAAATAACTACGCAATGATGTCGATTTGTAAAAAGTTTGAATTCATGTTTTGTTAGTTCTCTCCGCAAGACGACGAGCAAATAACTTTTAAAATACTTCTTACTGGAGCTCGGATTGATCGGTGCTATTCTATGCTAACATTGTAGCAGCTCCATCAACACTCAACATAACGTCATCTAGGCGTAAATACGACAAAGTCTTTTTCATTGTTTGTACCATATGGTTTATACACAAACATTTATTCACATAGTTTTGTCCGGTCTCTAATATGAGGTATTGTAGCGCTCTGGGTGAACACCTACGTCTACAGTATTTTTTCCGTGATTCAACAACGGCAGGACGTCAGTGATGACAGGAGGAGCATCTCAACGCTGATAGGCGTGACGCGAATGAGGCGAGTTTGTCATTCCTGCCATTGCGAATAAGCGTCACTCGAGTCTCATCGCGTCTCATTGCGTCTGTGCATAGACTTTGTACGTAATCTACTCGCGCGAATAATTTGCGCGGTGTTTGGTGAGAACATGGCATAAGACTCCAAATTTGAACTAGAAGCCTTGATCGGAGTACAATGATAAAGAAAGTAAAATACCCTCTAGTACAAATAATTAGGCAGGTTTTGTACTTACTGATCTAACTAAGCTTTGTAGAAAGAATGTTTTTTATCACTCACCCTCTTTGCGTTCTTTACTACCTCCGTAAATGCGTCTCTTTTCCTGGGTAGAGTTTCCACAGTTAACGTTAACAATCTTCTGGTTTTTCCACCGGCCGCCATTTCCACTACCTAGGGATAGCTACTGTAAGCTATTTTGTTGAGATGTTAAGCTATTTTGTTCAGTTGCCTCTTAACAAAATGCTCTCCGGTATGCATGATGCAGTGTACATGTGTAGGGCTTTTATTGTGAAAGGTAAGAACAGAGTGTACTTTAATGCGCTGCCATAGACAGCGTGGGAGGCAGTTTTCCATCTTGGTTCAGACTTCAGCGCCTCCATGTTGTTGTTTTATTACCTTCATAGGTATAGGTGCAACTCAAGCACTTTCTTTCCATTGTGCCATAAACTGAGCCTTTATTTTCTTGCTCCAGCAAACAGAACTGCATAGTGACAGCAAGGTATAGGGAACCAATCTAAACACTGATGGTGTTATTATTCTAAAGCCATTACATTGTGATATTAATTTACTTCATAAAGATAAGTTAAAGCAAATAAACATGTCTGTTGCCACTTCAACGCGTGAAGTTTTATTCAGCTTGGTACATTGTCAATAACATTATTCATAGGGTCATAGTTTCCCATGGTGAGATGATCCAACGTGTTTTCTGTGTCAGTTCTGATGAAGAGCACTATTCCCTTTTTTGACTGTATTCCATGTATATTGTCTCCTGGTTTCATGGAGGAAGGTGTGTGAGTCTGGAGCTGAAATAGCACTGGTGATTTAGGTCGAGACTATGTATGGGGAGTCACAGCTCTGCTTTTATTGTCAAATACGGAAGTTAAAGTTGAAATGCAGAACCACTACTTCTCTGACACTGAGCTGGCAACAACAAACAAAGGAACTAAGGACCAAGTCATGACATTTACATTACACATCCACCTATGGGGTGAGGTGATATAAGGGAAGAGAAAAGATATATCCTCCTGCTTTATGGTCTGTTTGACTCTAAATGGACCATCATTTACTAAATGAACATCATGCTGTATTGAAGAAGACTTGAAACTAGAGATTGAGACCATAAACTCATGTTTACAATGTTTACTGAGGTAATAAATCAAGAGAGAAGTAGAGTCATTTTCTCATAGACTTCTATACAACCAGAGGAGTCGCCCCCTGGTGGACAGCAGAGAGAATGTCGGTTTAAGGCACTTCAGCATTGGTTCACTTTTCAGACCTGAAGGTTACCCATGCTTAAAGGTCATTTTCTGTTAATTTCCTGTGTAAATTCTTCTTGTGCAGCCCCCTCACCAACTATACCCTCCTACAGTATGTTGCCATTCTTCTGATTAGAACTTTACCAAGGCCTGTAGACTGTGTCTTTAAGAATTCATTCCCTGGCCTCCATGTTTCCCGTGTCTCCCTGAGCTTGTTTTGCAGATGCCCTGTTCCTGCATCAGTATTCCACGGATGGAGCTCACTCTCCCTCTCCCTGTATGATTGTGTTCCTGTGCAGGGAATAAGATCTGATGTGGCTGTCTACAGGTAGACCAGAAGCTCCCCAGAGCCCAGCCACCAGTGGAAAGCTTAGCCTCTGATTCCTAACGTTGGATGGACAGGAGGAGAGGAGCGAGTGTGTGAACAGGTTTGGTGTTTGGGGGTTAGGGTTGTATTCCTGAGGAACAGTAAGACAGGCAGACAAACACACAGAGACATAAATATACTGCACAAACGGCCAAAGAATCATCAGATTACACACAATGTCAACAGGACTTAGACTTAATAATGCTAAGAAAATATGGAAGATATGTGCACACTTCAGAAGTAAGAGGAAGGCGGCCTAGTTTCTTGGTTTCAGACTTCTAAACTGTTGGATTGTTGCGCTTCAAACAACAAAATACGTTGTTTGTCTGTGTTCTCTAGAACAAGTGTTGATCTGATGACGACGTCATTTGTCTTTGCCGAAAACCGTGACCGTTACTGTTAGCTGTATGATTGGACACTGCAGGGTTTAGGCACAAAAACAGCTCGGTTTGGGGAAAGATTGTGGTTCGGTTTAAAATATGTACTTTGTTCAGGGTTAGCGAAACCTTGCAGACTATTTTGCTAATGTTAGGGGACTTCGTCAGGGTAACAATAGTAAACACATAGTCATGGTTTGGGGACGACATACTCATAAAAAAAAGACATTGACTGTCTGTTGGCAACGTGAAACAGATATTTACATTAACGTACTTCCTAGGGATGCTTATTTACATGCAAAATCGTTTCTCAATGGAACATACAAAACATACAAAAGATTTATAATACCACAATATATAACAATAGCACTATATACAATGATCTATACTTTGACAGAAGACACACCCACTGTGGAATGTACGAGAGTAAGTAGAAGATACTTCTACTTACAAGAAGATACAAAAGATGATGTATTACAAGCTCTGCCATTGGTTTGAAATGGTGTACACTTCCTGTCTCCCCAGTGGGCGGAGTCATTGCATGGTCTCCCCCCCCCCCCCCCCTACCTCGTTTGGAAGTATTAAGAACGTTGTGGATGGATGAAAGCAGATTGGGTGACATTTACATTATGTATTTACATGTTTTTTTGCTAATGTTGGATATTTACACAGCCATATTTAGCATTCTGACAATTAGTTAGCAAGGGCGTTCGCCAATGCTTCTCGAACAAAATTGGTCTGTTAATGTGTCTGCAAAATACAATTTTTTGGCTTGTTAAAAAATATTTACTTCGGTGACTATGGGGCGAAAGAATCGGTCCTAATCTGTGTTGACGTTCACTTCTCCTCTTGGACCTCCTACAGCTTGTCTCCCAAAGGGGGCGTCCGTGGTGAAACCCATGTGACACACATACAGGAAACTGACTCTCAGTGGGGGGTCTCTGTTCTGAACAACTCTGGTAGAATAGAAGATAAATTGGGCAGACAAGTCTAATCCATACTTCATGGACAATAGCAGCACATCAAGGCATAGAGAGAAGTAATATTGGCTTATTTTCTGCTCACTAATGACTTAAGCAAGCAGTTTATAATACATTACCCCCCCCCCCCCCCCACACACACACACACACACACAAAACAACACAAATGCAGAGGCCATCTACAGTGTACTTGCAGTCCCCAGAATGTTAATAACATGCCAAAATGCTGTGAAATTAACTCTCTTTCCACCTTCAATCCAAGTGAACCGAGGCACAGGAGTTGAAGAAATGGATACGAGTGCTCAGTGAGGACGTTTCCTCTGCACGTTTGTGTGAGTGTAAGTGTGGACGGAGAGAGGGAGATGGATGTGTTCGATAGCAGACTGTTTAATTACATCCTAGAAGAAAAGACTCAAATTTTCCCACAGTGTATCAATTTGCTTTCCCTCTATTCACAGAAATAATTAGAAGTTGTGTTGACAAAGGCATTTTGATCACTTTGTCATTTTTTTTGCAGATGTAGTTATAACAATGTATAAATGGTGTTGCATTTCATTCAGGTAGAAATTTTCAACAGTAAATTAACCTTGTTACGTTGTTTATTTTTGCCCAATAAAAATCAAATTTTCTAAGCCAATTTCTTATCCCACAACACCTGTTTTAAGGGAGTGGGCATTGCATAACATATCCAAATTCCTTCCAAACAGTATGTGACTGACATTTAGAAGGGACGACACACATTCATGAAAAGTGGTCCATTGCTATTGACACAAACAAAAATGAATCAGTCAAAGGTTTCTGACTAACATTGTCCTCAGTGCAAACGGCAATGGGTCGCTGTAGGACGGGTTTGTGTGTTGAAGTGCCTTATATCTGTTGAGGTCATTCTGAAATTACTACCCATGCACTTGGATTCATGCTATTCTCTTTATCTGTCTATGCTGCATATATTCCCCACTAGTACAGCCCTCCTCTGTACACTTGTGAGCATCTTATCTGGGCAGCAGAGTCTTCACAGAGGCACAGATGTTGATATCAGGCTATTGCATCACTCTTTTCTCATGGAGACAGGTAGGAGAAAAGAGAGCACTACAAAAGGAGCGAGAATAAATCATCTGGCTTTCGTTATTACAATTCAAACGGGCACAGACTGAAGGGTTGGCTGCTAAAAATAAAGAGCACATTAACAAAACATGATTATGAATGATATCATGTTGACTCTATTCAATTCAAAAGTTAGGAAAACAAGTTTCACAAGGCATTTTGTGCCGACAATAAATTTCACAGTTGGAAAATGGAATTTAGAAATGTATAATCATGTGTGCCATATTTCTCAGTGAACTTTTCTTTGGATTTTCTAATACAAATACCAATTACATTAAGATAATAATAATAATACATGTTCTGCTTGTTCCATGCAGACAGGAGGAAACAAACAAGAAATACTGCAACAAAGCTCATTTCAGAGTGGGGTTGCTGTTAATGGCACTTATCCAAAATTAATATGTTGTACGACTTTGCAAAAGCCAACCATCTTGACGCTTACAGCAAAATGTCAGTAAACAAAATTAAAGCAGCAGTAATTGATATTTTTTAACAACAACAACCTAAACTAGAAAATGCATTTCCTGCAGAAAATGCGATGGAATGCTGAAATGAATCGCAAAAAAATGTTGAAAATACAGAAATGGGAGACCACCTGTCTGAAAAATGTTGAAGGCCAAAAACATTAAACTGCACTGCTGAAAACCCTTCTTGTTGAAATGTCTAACTGGCAGAGTTGGAAGCTAAACTGTATTATCGAAAGAAGCTAAGAGCTGAATTACAATGCAGGAAAAGCTTGAAGCTAAACGATTTTACTGTCAAAGTAACAGTAGTAAAAGTACTAGTAGTAGTGGTTGTAGTAGTAATAGTAGTAGAAGTAGTAGAACTATTAGGGGTAGTAGTAATAGCAGTAGTAGTGATCATAGTAGTAGTTGAAATAACAGTAGTATTTGTAGTAGAAGTAGTAGTAGTAGTATTGGTAGTAGCAGTAATAAAAGCAGTAACAGTAGTCATAGTCGTAGTAATAGCTGTAGTAGTGGTCGTAGTAGTAGTTGATATAAAGTAGTATTTGTAGAAGTAGTAATAGCATTTCTAGCAGTTGTAGTAATAGTAGTAGCAATAGCAGTTGTAGCAGTAGTTTTAGTGGTAGTTGTAGTAGAAGTATTATTAGTAGTAGAAGTATTAGTAGCATTAGAAGAAGAAGTAGTAGAAGTAGTAAGGCAAGGCAAGGCAAGTTTATTTGTATAGCACATTTCAACAACAAGGTAATTCAAAGTGCTTCACATAAAACCATTAAAAGCATCAAAACATAAGGCATAAGAAAAGGAGATTTAAAAACAATTAAGAACATTCATTGAAACATTAAAAACAGTCATTAAAACACTAAAAAGCAGTGTAAGAAATAAAATACAGTAGTGAAATGCAGGAGATTGATTAATATCCTTAAAAATGGTTCAATTAAAGGCAGCAGCAAACAGAAAAGTCTTCAATCTTGATTTAAAGGAGCTGAGGGTCTCAGCAGACCTGCAGCTTTCTGGGACTTTGTTCCAGATATGTGGAGCAGAACAACTGAACGCTGCTTCTCCACGTTTAGTTCTGACTCTGGGAACAGAAAGTAGACCGGTCCCAGACCACCTAAGGGGTCGGGATGGTTCATAAGGTAGCAGCAGATCAGAGATGTATTTTGGCCCTAAACCATTCAGTGCTTTATGAACCAAAAGCAGGATTTTAAAGTCAATTCTTTGTTGGACAGGAAGCCAGTGTAAAGACCTCAGAACTGGAGTGATGTGATCCACTTTCTTGGTCTTAGTGAGGACTCGAGCTGCAGCGTTCTGAATCAGCTGCAGCTTTCTGATTGACTTTTTACAGAGACCTGTAAACACACCGTTACAGTAGTCCAGTCTACTGAAGATAAATGCATGGACAAGTTTTTACAAATCCTGTTGAGACATAAGTCCTCTAACCCTTGATATATTCTTCAGGTGATCGTAGGCTGATTTAGTAATTGTCTTGATATGGCTGTTCAGGTTGAGGTCTGAATCCATAACTACACCTAGATTTCTGGTTTGGTTTGAGGTTTTTAACATCAGTGATTGAAGCTGAGCGCTGACTTTCAATCGTTCGTCCTTGGTACCAAAAACAATTACTTCTGTTTTATCTTTGTTTAATTGAAGAAAGTTCTGGCGCATCCAGTTGTTGATTTGTTCAATGCATTTACCAGCCCGTGTATGGGATTATAGTCCCCTGGTGATATAGTTATGTAGATTTGTGTGTCGTCTGCATAATTATGATAACACACTTTGTTGTTTTCCATAATCTGAGCTAGTGGAAGCATGTAGATGTTGAACAGAAGAGGCCCCAGTATTGAACCTTGAGGAACACCACATGTCATTTTAGTCAGCTCTGATGTGTAATTAGCTACAGACACAAAGTATTCTCTGTCCTTCAAGTAGGATTCAAACCAGTTGAGTGCTGTGCCAGAGAGTCCCACCCAGAGTTTTAGTCTTTCTAGTAGTATGTCATGGTCGACCGTGTCGAATGCAGCACTGAGATCCAGTAATACTAAGACTGAAGTTCTGCCATTGTCTGTGTTTAAGTGGATGTCGTTGAAAACCTTAACAAGAGCAGTTTCAGTACTGTGGTGCTGTCGAAAGCCTGACTGGAAGACATCAAAACAGTTATTTACGGCCAAGAAGTGGTTCAGCTGTTGAAAAAACGCTTTTTCAATTATTTTACTTAAAAATGGGAGGTTTGATATTGGCCTATAATTTTTCATTGTTGCGGAGTCTAAATTAGCCTTCTTTAGGAGTGGTTTAATAATTGCAGTTTTTAGGGCTTGTGGGAAGACACCCGAGACAAGGGATGTGTTTACAATTTGTAAAAGATCAGTGGTCATGCAGTTTGAAATATCTTTGAAAAAGTGTGTTGGTAGAATATCCAAGCAGCAGGAGGATGACTTCAGATGTTGTATAATGTCTTCTAGGCTTCTACGGTCGATTGAATGAAATTGTGTCATGATATTTGGTGGATTGGAGCTCAGCAGCTACTGACACTGGAGGGTTTGTTAGCCTGTCGACGGTAGCAAATAAGGCGCGTGTATTGTTATTATTTTTGGTTATGATGTCAGAGAAGAAGGACTGCCTTGCATTTCTAAGTTCCAAATTATATTTGCGAAGTCTCTCTTTATAGATGTCACAGTGAACCTGGAGATTTGTTTTTCGTCACCTGTGCTCAGCTTTCCGACACTCTCGTTTCTCTATTCTGACCAGCGTGGCATCTCTCCAAGGAGATCTTTGCTTACCCGAGACAACCTTCACTTTAGTGGGTGCAGTGGCATCAATAACATTTTTAACTTTAGAATTGAAGCTATCTACAAGCTCATTGACTGAGACACAAGAGAGGGCTGGTGTGGAGGAGTACTTCTGAATAAACAGTTCACCGGTGTTTTCAGAGATGTAATGCTTTTTCACAACCTCGGTTTGGACATTTGTGTGCAAGGAGATTTCACTCTCAAAGAAAACACAGAAATGATCAGAGAGTGCAACATCAGTCACAGCAACCTTGGAAATGTTTAGACCTTTGGTGATGATTAGGTCCAGAGTGTGCCCCCTGTTGTGGGTGGGTCCTGTCACATGCTGAGTCAGATCATAGTTATCAAGGACACCACATAGTTCTATAGATCCTCTGTCCTGGGGATTATCAACATGGATATTAAAATCGCCAACAATAACAACACAGTCAAAATCAATACAGATTATAGACAGCAGTTCAGTAAACTCATCAAAGAAGGTAGTATCAGTAGTCGTAGTAATAGCTGTAGTAGTGGTCGTAGTAACAGTAGTATTAGTAGAAAAAGTAGTATTTGAAGTAGTAGTAATAGCAGTAGTAGTAGTTGTACTAATAGCTGTAGTAGTATTATTATTGGTAGTAGCAGTAATAGCAGTAGTAGTAGTAGTAGTAGAATAAGTAATAGTAACAACAGCAGAAGTTGTAGTAGAAGTAGTAGTAGCAGTAGTAATACTAGAAATATTAGCAGCAGTAGTAGTAGTTGTCGCAGTAGTAGTAAGAGCATTACGTATTTCAACAAATAAGCCTCATTCTGAGCTTCATGTTAAGATACAGTTAATCCATGGGGCTATTTTTGAAAGGGTGGGGCTGGGTGGGGGAGAGGAGACCGAATCAGAATGTTTGAAACACACAAACCAAGGTTATTAAATGACAGGCTTCATCAGAAGCATTCCAGTTAGAATTCACTCTGTGGGGCTTTTATTTTGAAATGGGGGGTGGGGAGGGTGAAAGGGGAAAAGTCCTCTAAAAATCTCTAAGACCTGAATGACTGTATGAGAGAGAGACACACAGAGAGAGACACACAGACAGAAAGATAGAGAGAGAGAGTGAGTGAGTGAGTGAGGGAGGGAGAGAGAGAAGGAGAAAGAGACAGGCAGACAGATATAGACAGAAAGAGAGCGAGAGAAAGAGAGCCTGAGACAGACAGAGAGAAATATTGAGTGAGTGTGGGAGAGGGAGTAAGAGGGAGAAAGACAGAGAGGGAGACAGGCAGACAGAGTTAGATAGTCCATCTAACTCTGTCTGCCTGTCTGTGTGAGTGAGAGAGAGAGGAAGGCAGACAGACAGTTAGATGGACTAAGTGAGTGGGAGAGAGAGAGACAGACAGACAGACAGTTAGATGGAGTGAGTGAGACAGACAGACAGGAGGTCTAACAATCTTTCCCTGAATATCTCCAAGTCATTTGTGTATGTGTGTGTGTGTGTGTGTGTGTGTGTGTGTGTGTGTGTGTGTGTGTGTGTGTGTGTGTGTGTGTGTGTGTGTGTGTGTATGTGTCAGTGTGCGTGTGTGTGTGTGTGTGTCAGTGTGTGTGCGTGTGTCTGTGTGTTTATCAACTTCACTAATTAGCTCAATCAAAATCACCTGTGTGCCTGCAGCCTTTACACTGAGATAAAGCTGTGAAAAACCGTAGCTCCTATTGCTCCGATATTAGAACTGGAGAGGAAGGATGACTTGAAGAACAGATCATGTGAAAATTGTGTCTGTAGTGTAAAAAATGTGGCTTCACAGGTGATCTAGAAATGTTGCACTGTCTGTGCACGATTTTTTTGACGTAAGAATTAACATTGTTCTCTATGGAGCAGATCTAATTATTATTATCAATTAGAGGCTATTGTGCCAAATGTGTAAATCTGTTGGATTCCATAGTCATTTGTCTACGACAAGGACAAGATTAGCTACTTTTTTACCAAAGATTATGCATGAAGAGTGAAAATTGTGGAGTCATTGGCAAAATAGAAAAAAAAATTTCACAAGATTCTGAAGCTCCTCTTCACTCTAGCGATGACATCACGCACTCAGAGCTGCACAATACACACCCATTATAAAGTCAGAAAAGTTAAATTGCTACAGTTCAAAAAGTGTAAAATACAGCTGAATACAGTAAATAGCTCAACGTTTTGTCAACATTTTAAAGTTAAAATGGTGTCTGTAGCTGAAAGTATGAGGAAGAAGAAAGCTTTTAAAGTTGAAGAAGTTTAACAGGATTTGAAGATTTTCTCCATAGAGATCTCAACCAAAAAACAACAACTAATAATTCAAAAAGCATAAGAGGTAGAAACAAGAAAAGTCGTAGAAGGAATGTCCTTAAAGAGCTGAACAAATCCTGAAAGTGGGCGTTAAGCTCGACCGTGCTACAGTGAATAAAAATGAGTCCTGGCTTCTGGACCAGCCAGGACAGAGCAAATATATGATTAGAGAGCATGTCAGTCCAAACAAGCCATTACAAAGGGAGTGGGGCTGTGGTGCAGAACGAGGTGGATGAAAGGGGAAACCAACCCGCTTGTTAACACAAATATAGAGATCGGTACACATCCCTTATTTTCAGTAAAATTTGAAGGAAATCATTCAAGTTACCTTCCCACCTTCCCTTTTGTTCAAGCTCAACAATTCAGCCTTCTTGAGGTGGTTTCGTGCACACATTCATCAATATGTTCCCAGAGCTCTGTGGGTTGATGCACTTATTTAACTAGTTCAACTGAAGGTGTTTTGAATATCCTGCAAAACAGCACTGTTGCTTGTCGAATGACACTCGCTAATAACTTTCTCTGCTGTATACAAATTTCTCAATTCATTATAAGTCGCAGACATTCCTCAGCTGAGCGCCTTACACTGCAGCTGGCAAACGGAATGGATGTCGGCACGGAGAATAAATAAGCACCCCCATTTAACGCTCCTGTAACCATATTTGCCACATTCATCATTATCATCTATTTTACCTTGAAGCGAGTGTTTGTGCGAGATACAGAGTGAGCGGACACAGAAGCCCCAGACACAAGCCCAGCTATGTTTAAACAAAGCCACCGTGTTGATGTTTGTTTTCACTGCAGTGAAGGCAGTGGACCACAGCGACTCTAAAGCTGGTCGACTTTAAGAACAAATGGCATGGAGGGGGGGGGGGGGGGGGGGGGGGGGGGCGCGCACACAGGCAGCCAAGGTCCTTTCTGCCCCCGTGGCTGCTCGCTGATCGCGGATGATAAATGGCTGAACATGGCCGAACCCTCATTTGGCTCTCGCGGCATCAGGCGATAAAAGCGGAGCCCTTGTCAGGGATAGAGTGTGCTCTGCTCTGCAAGGACGAGGCCTCACACCCACAGAGACACTGGAAGAGAATGGACTTAATATTCACAGCGGGCAGGCAGGCAGCGCGTTTGGGAGCTGGCTGTGGAGATGTGTCAAGACACAGCTCTGTAGCCGGGTGGAGAGGGGAGTATACACTGTACTCGTACGTGAAGGTGTACCTACAGCTTCTATTTATGGTACGGCTCTTCATGGTGCTGTCACAGAAACATTAACCTTGATGAGATTGTGTCACTCCTGCTTATGAAGGACGTCACCCTGAAATGATGATGACTGAACACGGAGAAGTGAAAATAACTCACTTTTGCAGGTTAATGCTGCTACGTTATTCTAGTTAGTTATGGATTAAACATGGACACTGCTGAGTTCATTACAGCGTAGTCACTGAGGACGTATAAGGGGGTAGGCCACTTGGCAACCGCAGCACACTTTTGGACAATTGGACAATTAATTATCTTAGTGGGCCTTACCGGGCTAATCACTTCTCAAACATCCGCGCATAATGTGAATCTACTCTGACAAAGTGCAAAGAAAAATATTTTAATTAAAGGAAGCAAGCAAACAAAGTAAAAGCCACGGCTAATTATATTCAATCAGTTTGCAATCATAATGTTGCATGTCTCAATTACAAGATTTCAATGCCCTCATCACTGTAATCGCACATGGCGTGTTTGGATTTGAGCAGCCGGCCTACTCTGTTTAAAAATGCCCACCCAGCTTCCTATTATAGCGTGCTGCCTTTGGGATAATTGATTTGGTTTAATATAATAGAAGACAGTGAACAGGAATGTCTCAAAGGAAATAGGACTGTCATCTGTCTTCCATTCTATTATAACGCACTGTCCCCTCACCTCAATCTCCTTATCACACAAACTAATGAAGTCGTATTTGCATACAGACTCACATCACGTTTTCTACACAGCTGTAGATGTTCGAAATGATTATTTGGTCTTCAAGAACATATATATTTTTGAGCATGTCAAGTAAAAACATATTTTTTGTCTTTATGCAGGTGGGGAAACAGTACTGTTCAGAAGATGAGAAATATGTTGTTGCTCAACCAGAGAGCAGAACATTCTAGACCACAATCAGCGGGGCCTATCACGCCGTCCCTCGTGCTGCACTGGGACTGTCTGACCACGTCATGGTCCATCTGATTCCTGCTTACAGGCAGAAATGAAAGCTCTATAAACCTGTGGTGAGGAAATTCAAGCAGTGGACCAGTGAGGCTATGGAGGATCTTCGGGCGTGCTTGGACTGCACAGACTGGGGTGTTTTCAGGACTGCTATCAACAGTCTGGATGAGTACACAGAGGCTGTGATGTCATACATCGGCTTCTGTGAGGACAGCTGTGTTCCATCAAGCACCAGGGTGAGTTACAACGACAAACCCTGGTTTACAGCTAAACTCAGACAGCTAAGGCTGCACAATGATCAGGCAGTTAGGAGTGGGGACAAGGACTTGTATGAAGAGTCAAAGTACAGGTTTAGTAAGGCGGTGAGAGACGCTAAACGACTGTACTCTGAGAAACTCTGCTCTGAGTGACTCTGCTTCTGTCCGGAGAGGTCTCGGACAGATCACCAACTACAAGCCAAAAGCCCCCCCACTCCATGAACGACCTATGCCTGGCAGACAAGCTGAACGAGTTCTACTGTCGCTTTGATAGACAATGGGACAGTCCTGACTCCATCCCCCATGGCTCCATCAACCAGCCCCAGACCACCAGGTCCCCCTCTCCCAGCCCAATGATGGTGCACTTCTACACAGCCATCGTTGAGTCCATCCTCTGCTCCTCCATCACGGTCTGGTACGCTGCAGCCACAGCCAAGGACAAGGGAGAGGGACTCTTATTCTTTAACTGAACCAGAGTGCTTCCACATTATGTTATTTCGTAATCTTGCTTCCGTTTTAGACTTAATAACTTTGCTTCATCATCATGTTTTTAAGCTTAAATCTTAATCATTTTTCAGGACAGAAAGTGTTGTATGCTGAGTCTGACCAGCAGGATTTCGATACTTTTGTAGTTCCTCATAGCGGAGCCATCTACACCAAGAGACACTAGAAAGTGATTCAAATGTCCTATGTGATTTCAGGCTGTCACTGATGGCCGATGGATGTGCTACTGTAAAGCCATCCGATAAACAATGAATACAAATACATTCAAACCAGAAGTAAAAAGAAGGCGGGGCATTATAAGGTGAATACTAAAATGTGGTTTGTTGTTTAACGCCACCTTCAAAAGAGAAAATTAATTAATTCAACATGAGTACAAATAAAAACTGAGTAGCTGTTAATTGTCTGGGTAGAAATATAAGTGGAAATAAAACAGGGGGTTGTTACGGTGCAAAGCACAAGTCAGAATTGGACTATACTGCATCATTTTTCTTTAGCTTGAAGTTGTGTATATAATGGAGAGAGGTCCAGATGAATGTAAAGATGGTCTGACGTGAAACATGACTACAGCCGCTGCCACACTAGTGGTTCTATTAGGTTGTAATTAGATGTTGCTCACAGTGACAATGCTAACATGCAGCAGGTATAATCTTTACTATTCAATAGTACCGAGTGAGTCCTATAATACTGAATACTGAAACAAGAAACATTGAGGAAAGACGTTTGTCTTTAAAGTATTTATTCTCTGGCCAGAGAAGGCTTTCACCGTCATACAGACTGCAGCGCAGTCTGCAGGAGGAATCAGCAAAGAATCCAGCGTCTCTCTTGCTTATAAGCATCTCAGCACACAGGGTGGGGGGGACATCAGGTATTTACATTATCACAACTGATCAGCAGTTTCAAGCTCCCCATTGACCCCTCCAGTCATCCCCTTCCTCTTCTGAGCCTTGTCCCACAAAGAGATCTGTCTTTATTACCCTTGATTACCCCAGGGAACATTCTCTGGTTAAACTGCACTCCCATTGAGTTACTCCCTCTTATCAAAGCAAAGGCAGAGATACCCCACATGGTCCTGTTACCACTCTCCTAGGTACACAATCGTATGTTACACATATATAGTGTTGTTAGTGAGTGAGGCACATCAACTAAGACACAGTAGAAATGTACGAGCACAGGGAGAATTCTCTATCACAACGTTCACCATCTTAAATTAGCCTGTTAGCATGCTAGATGTTTGCTAATTAGCACCAAACACAAAGTCCAGCTGAGGCTGATGGGAATGTCCAAAGCTTTGCTGGTCTCTAGTCATGCACCAAAGTATTAATGCAAATGAATAGATTTTTGCTGGATGGTGGTGTTAGATGGAAAGTCAAGGGCTCACTAAAGTCGTGTACTAAATTGGCATCCATGCAATAGTTGTTGAGTTATCTCAGTCTGCACCAGTGGTGTACCACCTGACTATGTAATCCAGAGAATGTTGTGACTAAAAATGACTCTTGACAGAAAGCAGGTCGGTGAGCAGCTCACTGAAAAGCTCTATGCA
The DNA here is from genome assembly GCA_032191485.1 of Leptoclinus maculatus. Classification (NCBI taxonomy): domain Eukaryota; kingdom Metazoa; phylum Chordata; class Actinopteri; order Perciformes; family Stichaeidae; genus Leptoclinus; species Leptoclinus maculatus. Next base: position 3,628,884 of record JAVDOI010000026.1, read on the forward strand.
TTGTTGATGCATTTGGGACGGCCCCTACCTTTAGTTTTCCGTTTGTTTCTAGTTATGCAATGTGCCAGGCTTCAGGTCATGAGGTACAAATAACAATGTAAAAATAATTGTAACAGCCATGCTGTTGTTTTGAGCTGTGACTGAACTCTATTGCTGAGCAACCTGGATCAGCGATAAAGAATATTTTTTTTATATGAACTATTGTTTTATTCACAGCAAAGTAGGAAATTAAATTACACAAAAACTATTTACATCTTGAAAGAAAGCGAAACCTGACATGACCTTTAATTAACATCTTCACCCACATGAACGAGACGCTGGTGGACCAGAACTGTTCAAAAGACAGACGGACTGTGAGCAGCGGCTGCCGGCGGCTTAACTAGACACCACATGAAATACGAGCCGCAGTAGTTCGGCCGCCTACGTGGGCCGTGTGGCTGCTCTAACTCGTTAACATGGCCGCCGACATGAAAAGCAAGAGGTTCCAAGACACAAAGGAACAGCGATGGCCCGAAGTAGGATCTATGACCTGTGTGGGTGTGACATAGTTGTCGGGTTTTGTGTAAAGTAGCTCTCCCTCGTGTGTGTGCTTAAGCCAACACGTGTGTGTTTATCACGGTGCTGCGCCATCATGTGGTGGCCGAACGGGACACCGCTGATGGTGATGGAAGCGGTATACCGCCCACCTCTCTGTGAAGATAGTGATCATTCTGCTGAAATGCCATCGTCATTAATTGAATACTTGTGTATGTTTTTGTGTTGTTGCCTGTTCAAGTCATTTAGCAAATACATTTCAGGCTCTTCGCATGGTTTAGTGAAGAATGAATGGCACGTCATAGACCTAATCCAATAATGGGATTTAATTTTAGAATCAGTGTGGATCATATAATATCAGCTTCAGCTAAAAGAATGGACCTGTTCAACAGCAATGTATGATATGATTATTCTGATATTCCTTTCAAGCCATGGGTTTTCCTGCAATTAGTCATGCCAATATTAATGTCAATATGTCAGTGCTCTAATATACCTCCTGTTACTCCATCGCTGCATGCCAAATATTAGCCATCTGGTACAACAGCGCGTGGGAGCACGACTCTATCCTATCTGTATACTAAGGAGCTGATTATGAATGATGTTTAATAGGCAGTCTGCTGAAGCTTTCATGAGCTGGAATTTCCGTAACTCATTATCCTGCAGGTTTAATATCTATAATCACATTAATCCACCGAGTACAGACGCATAAATCAAAGGTTTTCATATTTCAACGATGTACGATTTCTGTTAACAGTTGTTTGATATTTGCTGATGGATGGGCTCGGATCGGGGCGTCGTCTGTCTTCTGTCAGGTCTGGCACGAGAGGGAGGGAGGGAACTGAGTCAGTCTAGAAAATCCAAAGTACAACTCCGAGTGAAATGCGTCACAGGATGAGTAACCGCAAACCGTCTACGCTTGTACTTCACTCGTGAGTGAAGAAGTCACTCGGCCAATGAAGCCGATTCTGATAGAACACAAAGTTGTAACCATGACAACAGACAATGCTTCAATTATGGATGTCGCTGCAAAAAAGCTACAAATTCTAAAACGTGAATGCGTCACACACGTCTTCGAATCACCACAGTTTCCACCTTTTAACTTTCAGTGGCAAAAAACGTCAACTTCAACCGAACAAGCAGAGCTGCTCACTCTCAGTTTATATCATTATAATAGTTGTTTACTGATGATACTCATTAGCTAGCACAGTCATGGCTGTATGGCAAAAAATATAGTTCATTAAGTATCTGGCTGAAAGGCACCTGATTAAGTAGAGTACAGTGGACTCTTTAGGACATTCATTAACATCTGGGTACATTTGATGTCATTTCCACCAGCATGCTAATGGTGTCTAAAGGAGCCCTGTTCTAGCTAGAGGGAGAGTTGAAATGTGACAAAAATGTGTGATGAAATAAGTCATGCAACAACAGGGAACTTTAGGTAACTGATGAGCTGGGAAATATCATTCATCTTAATGGATCATTTTTTTAAAAATGCAATCCTGCTCACAATTACTTTAGAAAATCTGCCCTGCCAGATAAATCAAGCACACCCCAAGCTCACCAAATATATGGAAACGTATTTAGGCTCAGTATAATTCCTCTCCTTGCTTACAAATGAGCTCCAGCCCAGGAGGAAGCAAGGAGCTGCTGTTTATCTCTTCATCTGAGAAAAAAATTATAATTCCATCTGCAGGACAAGCTTTAATTACAAAGCCATGAGGCAAAGCAATAAATAGGTGTTAGCCTCGGCCATGTTGCCTCTCAGGCCACATTTACAGAGAGGGAGATGGAAAGAGAGGCGAGAGTTAGTAGGATGAGATGAGGCAGAGGAGCCGGTTGTCACAAGGTCAGAGGCTGATATTCATCCAAATGGGCATGCAGCTTTTGTTATCGGCATATTTACTATGCTAATAGTGTTTATTCTCCAGGGGATGTTTCAAAATAGGGAGAGTGTGGCATTAATGTGTACTTTGACTTCTCTGTGACCCTGTGACAAGTTACAGAAGGATACATTGTAAGGCATCACATTAGAAGTGTAGTCCAAGCATATGTTTCCTATTATCATGTTCTAATCGTGGTCAAGTTTAGGGAAAGATCTTAGTTATGGTTCTCAAAAAGAAATTAGGTTTGTTTCCATCCACCTGTTTTTGTGAGCATTTTCAATTTGTGCAAAGAAAAGCCTGAGTGGAAAGGTGTGCTGTCAGGCAGGGTCCAGGTGAGCGGCAAGACGGGAACGAGTGGGACTGGGTAACAGCAAATCTGTTCACGTTAGTGTCATCACCTAGCGCTCGTCTGTCTTTACACCAGGAAGCTCATTAAGTCTAGCTACTTTTCCAGTGGTTAATTAAAGACGGTCTTGTAGGGCCAGTTTAACATCATTGCACCCCACAGACGTACAATGGCCTTAATTGATATGTCTGCCAAGGACCTGGAAGCTGGGACTTTATTTAGCACTTATATAGCTTAATTGGTTGCAAATGAATTAGGGATCTTCATTAGACTAAAACATATTCTAAATGGTGTCAATTTGAAAAGGTAGAATAGCCTCACATTGATCATAAATTAGGTTGACCGTACATGAAGCATTTTTGGGAAGTAATGGTCAGACAAAAATGTCAATAGAGGCTCATCCCCACGATATGATACCTGAAACAAACAACATCGCCATTTTTTTATTATTATTGAAATATTTGGTTCCCATTCTACCTTTCTTTACCTTTCTTATTAGTTACATCATAATTTGCATACACTACTTGGATGGAAAACCAGCTATTGTCTAAAGCAATGAGAACATGTCTCCAAGGGTGCTTGAACATGAATAATGCTTTGTGTGTAGGCTGACAGCGTTCTCCATCGGTTATGTGTGAGGTCCTACAGAGACAACGCTCAGGCAGAGCTGCAGCAGCACAAAAACAGACACGGTCTACGCTGTTTCTCTCCGGTTCTAAACCATTTTGTAAAACATTGTAATCATCACAGGATGCTACTGAGGACAAAGAAATTGTCCCAATTGTTTCAGCACGTTCTCACTCCCACTGCTATCTTTGCGTGCTGCTGCCTCTGCTGTGATGGAGTGTTTCAAACCTGTCTGTCACGATGGATTGGCAGGAGAGAAAATGTCTAAGTGCTTGTGTGTGTGTGTGTGTGTGTGTTTGCGAGCACAGATGCATTACCTGTGTGAGCAATTTGATTGGCAGGCTAGTTTCTCGTAAGAGTGCCGCAAAAGTGTCACTCCAGTTGATGCGCTGGCTTGTGTTGGTTGGATGTGAACTAGCTCTAACACCTCTCATACTACTTGTAATTGTACTGTAGCTTTCACCGTTTGGGCAACAGTACACCAATGTGCAAACACTTCAAGGCAACTCTCATCAATGATGGAAAGCAATGTGTGAAATATCAGGGGGGGGTCGTCTTGGGGGGTCTGAGACCCTTTAATTGAGCCTCAACAGCAAAATTTCAGGGTATCTCTAAATTCATTAAAATCATATTTGTCACTCACAATCGGCACTTAAACTCTCTTTTAAAACTATGTCCAGCAGTATCCATTATTCATATCACGAAACATGAATTCACAAATATGAATAGTGAGTGCCGGAGAGGATTTTCAACCGCTGCGCAAGCGGGTCTGTCTTTACTGTTTGTGGACCTGAACAGACCCTTTGGTCAAATCTGATCCCGTGCTGTTTATGATAACTTGGAATAAAGCGAGACATCGTCTCTCCGCTTCTTGGATACTAGGACGGTTATGAGAAGAAGCATGTGGTCTGTGCATCACGTTCAAGTGTGTGTCTGTTGGGTTAGAGCGAGAGAGGCGAGGTCGCTGTGTTGGTTCTACTGCAGGCCGTCGTTGTGGCGTCGTGGTGTACTGGTTTGAGTGGCGTTTCTGATATTAGCCTCGGTGACGTGTGCAAAGTGTGTCTGGTTGTTTGCCTTGGCTTGCATCCATGAATTCTTGTATATTGCGTAATAATTCTGTGTAAAACTTCAGCATAATACTGCAGCACTATGTAGTGGGGAACCCACTGATTGCCACCAGGTACTTTTCACACTGATGGAAAGTGTTGAAGTACATCCACTTATTGAGGAACGTGTGCTTAAAGCGTTTACATGCTTATTGATATTTACATCATTTATGCTACCTTATACTTTGTCTTCATCATATTTCAGGTAAATATTGTACTTTTACAATATTTACAGCTGTGTAGTCAGCTGTTGATTTTCAGAATAAGATTTCACACAGTAAATGTGTTTTTTATATGACAGATTGTTAAGAATTAAACCACCCAACAGTCTCAAGCTTAAAACCAACCCCACTCCAACTACCACATTAAAATGCTTCATACATACAATAAATAAGTAATAATAATCTGATAAAACTGTATTTTGCTGCCTAATGAGCACTTTTACTTTTGACATTCACGGTACATTGTATTGCTAATTCTTCCGTACTTTTTACTTTTGAATGTGAGATTAGCTTGCAACAGATTATTTCTACTTTGTTGTCTTGAGTAAAAGATCCAAATACATCCTCCACAACTGAATCTCATGCAAATAATTATAAAAGTAACACAAGATACGTTATTTTGTTTGGGACTATGGTTTACGCACATGGAACAATTCAAAAATCCTATTAACTTACAAAAAGATGTTGCCTGTAATTCTTCAAATGTGTCTGGTCTGTGAATAGCAATCCACTCAAGACTAAACAAGGAAGGCAGAACCAATCAGCAGTGTGAAATAGGGGTTGAGCAGCTTATTAGAACCAAGGTATATAAAGGGAATAAGAGCACAAGTAAAATCGATGGTGATATACCAAACATTTTCTTTAAATTTGCCCCAGTTTCACTGATGCTGAGTGCCTGAAAGTGAGCCATGAAAGTGTCGTTCCAGTGGGTGCTGAGGCTTGTGTACGTTAGTCACTCAGAGCAGCAGGCAGAGCCTACGTGGTGATAAATGTGCGTACAGGCCAAGTGTTATAAAGTCCGCCTCCACTACATGAATATATCTACTGAACTCTCTTAGCTTGACTGCAAATGACCAGAGTCAAAGAGATTAAGTGGGTTTAAGGTACAGTATGTCCTCCACAATCTGAGTATTACAGAAAAATAGCTACTCCAATATTAAATTTAAGGTTACGATTTATTAAAGATGCAATATATAGGATTCAGAGCATTAATATAGATAGCAAACAACTATCATCGATGTAAAAGTGAGCAGAGAATAAAGGCTAAAAGGTTACAAGTTTATTTTATTGTCATTGTAAAACAGGGTTGCACAACAAAAATGCTATGCAACAAAACACACACACACACACACACACACACACACACTACTGTATATCATATGTGGAGAGTGGAGGATGAATTAAGGAGCGTCGTCGTGGAAGTGTAGCACCCAGCCTCCAGTCCCCCCTCAGGTAAACACTGATGGCTCTGTCAGCAAGTTTGTATTTCTTTGCACCGCTAGCTGGCTCAGCGGTCGCCATGTTGAGAGCCCTGAGAGGCAATAGAAGTGCCCGCAAATGTGTTCTAGCAACAGCAAGTTACAAAAGTAACTTCAAAAGACAAAGGTCTTAAAAGTGTCCACTTAGCGAATGTAAACATTTGTCATATTTGACATTTGCTATAATACTTCAAATGTAAGTTCTACCTGATTTTGCGACACATGTGGTTACTCTGCAACATTTCCTGTGACTGCAGTGTGGCTGATACCAATGAGGGAAAATAACACACAGGTGGAAGTGATTACAGAATGTAGATACATTCAATGGCTATTGATGTAAAGAAATATATATATATTAGGATTTGAAGTCAAATGAAAGCTCCACCAACTGAAAGACATGCGCTTATCATTCTGATCTTGTAGAGCAGCAATCCAATGGTCTGCAGGTTTAAGCAGGTAATCTGTGTAATCATTACAGCTTTCACCGTTTTGAGAAGAGTCCCCACAGCCCAAGCTATCAGTGTGACAGTGTCGAGTACCTGCTCTCTGGAATCTGTCACTCTGCTGATTGACAGGTTGCATTCTGGAGGTGAGCCATGGAACTGTCAACTCAGCAGGCGCCTGGGGGCCTGGCTGTGCTGATATGATTTATGTAGGTGCTGATTGTGTCAGTTGCTCTGCAAATTGATTGTGTCACTCCTTCCTGTAAACCAGTGCCCTGCAGAGGGTCTCTCCGAGGCAGGGCCAGAAACCAGTGTCAAATACCTTGATAGCACTTCTGAGTGCAAATTTGACTTTCAGGATTCAGGTCAGCAAATTGTCAAACACAGAGAAGTGGCTGTGTGGCTTCAAAGGGAGAGAAAGAGGAAGTTCTGTGACCAACACTGTTCAGTCTCATAGTTTGCTCTACTCGTCCATTAGGCTGCTGCAATCAAGAGGAGAGCATTCATATAAGGGCTCCTCTGGCCCTGATTGAGGATGAGAACTGTGGCACATCACAGACATCTAGTTTAAACTAGAAGAAGTAATTCCAGTTAGACTTCCACTTAAACGTGATTTACCTGGACACATACATTAAGGTACATGTGTTGACTGTTTTTCTCCTTAATATTGAGGTGTTTAGTGAAAGTCAAAGACATACATATGACGAAAGGAGTTGAAAAACAATGTCTTCAATATGCTAAAATTCATGATTGTACGAAATTGCCTTGTTTGGGGCTGGTGATGTTGCAAGTCAAAGGTGTTTTTCGCCGAACATTTCACTCACAACAGTGGCTTTGTATTTTTGCATTTAGTTGCCACTGGATCAGCAGCCCATTCTAATACCCAGGGCGTCATATACCAATGGTTTATCACACCGCGCAGCGTCTCATACTGATGCAGGGTATGAAACTAACTCAAAATCAGTACTAGTCCCAAGGACTAGTAGGTTCATAAAACTACTAGTCCTGAGCAATCTTTACTAGTCCTTTGGGGAATGTACCAATCACGGGGTGTAGGGATGTGTGTGTGGAGGAAGACTCTCCCAAGGCAATTATCTAACAGTGAAACCGCAGAGATGCAAGGTACTAATCAAGAGTTTTATTGTTTGTAACATTATGGCTGTACAAAGATTGATGCATGTTACATCATGATGTCGTGATATTATAATTACACAGGAAGCAGAAGAACAACGTCAAGGGTCCGGTAGGCTATAGTGTTCATTCAGCTAGCATGGGTACATCAAGTTCAGCATTTATGTCTGCCTCCATTTGCTGCCAGTCTTCTTGAGAATGAAACTGTGCAGGATCTACACTATCCTCTTGATCTTCGTCTAGGTACTCTGGCCTCCTTGCCCGTTGACCTGAATTCATCCAGAGATGAATAGAGTCGGAGGGGTCAAATTCTCCAATGGATGGTGTCTCCAGCAGCACCATCATAGAGGTGGTACCTTAACAACACAACGACGCGTTTTGTCCGCAAGGGCGTAGTGCGGTTCCTGCTCGGCTGTTTCTCCGAAACCCGTCAATAGAGGTCGTCCTTCGTCACAGTTACATTTACTTATCGGGAAAGTCTTTTTCCGGACATAAATAATGAATAAAGCCTCTCAAATTTCACTCGCCATGAGGACTAGTGAGAATGATAATTTAGGTAGTCCCTCCAAAAATCCACTCGCCTCGGGCTAGTGGACTAGCGTTAGTTTCTGACCCTGCTGATGCACAAGGCGCCCTTTAGAGTCTGTATAAGACACACCAGGCTTTCTAGTAGCTACAATGTAAACACACCCACATCATTGTCAAACGCTCAGAGAAAACTCTTCGGGAGTGTGATGCATTTTATAAAAGCCACAAAATAAAAAAACTACACAGATCCTGTCGGTCAAACAAACACAAGTAGATCAGTGTTGTTGAGTATTTTTGAAGTTACATCTTTTCTATACTTATATTACATTGTTAAAGTTTTACTTTTAAGCCCAACCATGATATTTTTGCAAAACCTGTCAAAGTGGTTTTGTTGCCTTAACCCAGTGGTTCCCAAACGTTTTCTGTGAAGCCCCCCTTTGATGATAGGAACATTGTAAACCCCCCCCCCCCCCCCACCCACCCCAAATGAGTCGTACCTTCTTTGTTTTTAATTAATTGCATTATAATAAACTCTGTAAAATATTAGTTTTTCTCTCTAAAATAAGTACATATCACTTCACTTTTCCGCTTCACAGTTTATTGTTCAGTTTGTTTTACTGAAAAGAAAATAGCAATAATAAAATCAATTTCCAAAAAGATTGGACTTTAGATTGCTTTCAAGTAGTGCTTTCAGACATATTAATTGCATTACATTCTTGAATATATTTCCAAGTAAAATTAACTTCAAATGTTAAAATTGAATTTCTCCATTTAACAGGTTTTTCAAACTGAATTAGTGTGCAAGAAAATAAACAACCCTACATATAGAATAATAATGATCAAAGACAAGATGTGCAAGTTACTCAGTGCTTTCAGCATAGATCACATTCATATTCCTACATGTACATTGCTTTCTGACATATTCATTTGTAAATAAAATGAACTTTCTTTTAAGTGCAGCAATGATTGATGTGGATTTACTTTCCGATTGCTTTTAATAAAAGCATTTTGTGACATACAAGAGTGCCACAATTTAGTTTACCCAACTCGTAGGTTCTTTAAAACTGAATTATAAACAAGATGTGCAAGCTACTGAAGCTTTTTCTGCATGGATCATGTTCTTTTTTTTTTTTTTTATCATATTCCTACATATCAGTGACTGGTGTGGGCTGGTTACACTCTCAGTTCATTGTCAAAGTTGAACTTTGATCTGTATTGGTCTTTATTTAGTGGGCTTACTGTCTGCCGCCAGTATTTTAAGACACACAACACACTGGGGTCTCTCTTCTTGGCCGACCATAGTGCTTGTAAAGCCCAGGGACACATATGCCTCGTTATATTTTCTTGCTTTTACCTTTTTTTGTGCCGTTGTTGTGGTGGTCGCGTCGCCTGTTACAGCTGTAGCCTTCCTATCTCTTATCTTTTTCTCTTTCTCTCTTTGTGTCGCTGTGTGTGTCTCTCTCTCTCTCTCTCTCTCTCTCTCGTTCTGCCGCTAGTCGGTCTGTAACATGAGCCACTCTGGGGGGCGGGTTTGGAACACAGTGCATGTCACGTCGGTTCCGCTTGATTTATTTTTCTTTTCTTTTTATTTCTTAGGTGCAACCGTATGATATAGTGCCCTATCTTTACAACTTGTTTGCAATTGTATTTGTTATTATTTTATTTCATATTGTTTTACCTGTGTGTGTGTGTGTGTGTGTGTGTGTGTGTGTGTGTGTGTGTGTGTGTGTGTGTGTGTGTGTGTGTGTGTGTGTGTGTGTGTAGGTGTGTGTGTGTGTGTGTGTGTGTGTGTGTGTGTGTGTGTGTGTGTGTGTGTGTGTGTAGGTGTGTGTGTGTGTGTGTGTGTGTGTGTGTGTGTGTGTGGGTTGGTGATGAAGCCGCGCCCCCCGGTTTGGAAACCACTGCCTTAACCGGCCTAAGTAGTTTTGTTTCCTAAACCTAATCAAGTTGTTTTGTAGCCTTAACCTCACAAGGTGTTGTTGTTTTTTTGGGCTAAACCTGACTGAGTGTTTTACGAGTTTACTGCGACTGTAGTGTGTTAGAAAGTTGCACCATGGGTTCTGACGAAGCATCAGTGTGTTGGGATGACAATGTGTTGGTGCTACACACCTCCCCTACCCAACATCTACGCCCTTACTTTCTGCCTAGCAACATAAAGGGCACACCACTCCTTGCATTGCAACAAAACGTAATCACTGGACATACATCTAATATTCCAGTTGTCTATTACTGGGATTTTCTGGGGTAAACAGTCACCTAAACTACCTCCAACGATTGCCTCAGTATTATAGTGCTATCTGTTGTATCATGGAGATACTTGCAATGGAAATAAGTCAAAAGTCTCAGAAATAGTTCCTCTGGCCTCTTTTCAGCAACACTTGCTGCTCCATCACAGCATGATGAACTTTTATTCTTGGTTGGCATTTGAAAACCAGATTGGGCAAAGCCATTTGCATTCGGAGTCAATTTGTTGGCCAAACCCAAGAATGAATGCATAATGAATAACATTACAAAGCACATTATCATAGTACAACAAATGAAGCGCTATGTGATACTGCTAATTTGCAAACTACTGTTATGATCTGGCATTGAATGGGCATAATTTAAAGCCACTTACTCAGACCACTCTCCTCCATGTTTGAGCAGCTTAAGTTTGGGGGTTGTCTCCAAAACAAGAGTGTGTGCCAGAAAGAAGTTAATGAGTGAGCTCCCTGTGCACAGCCATGCTTATTCAAGATGGAGGCCAGCCAGAGCAGGAATATTACAATTTTAGGGATTCAGGAGTGTTTAAATAATTTTTTAATCAATGTTTTTATATTAGCAACGAAACAAACGGACAATATGTAATGTGAAAATGGTTGCCTGTAGCAATTTACATATGTATATCACCATATGCCATACACATGGAGATATCACCCATCTCTGCATTTTGTCCTAAAATTCATCTCATATTTAATCACACAGATGGAGTAGACCTGAAAAAGCCACAAACAGGGCTTTCGTGTTTCATACACCCACTAAATAAAATCCATGTGAAATTGAGTAAAAATATCTTGCCAGCTGTATGCTGCATTCACTGCATATTAGATTAGCTGTAAATATGATCTGCAGTCAAGTGCTAATCGCAAATACAATCTGTGAGATTTTGTTATGGCTCTGATATCTCCACAGCCAACAGCCAGTGTGTCATTGTAAATAGTAAATATAGCAGTGTGTTAACTGATGCCTGCATCACAAGGCACTAAAAATAAAAAGAAGGACTTGTTCTTTCAGAAGATGTAGTGACAGCAAAACCATTACAGTACGGAGGTGAATTTCATGTCTGTATTCTTAGCTGTTCAAATGTCAGTTTGCAATCAAAGTAATTTGAAAAGAATTATATGTTTTGATGTTTTCCCTGCCGATGACTTGATTGCGTTTCCATCTCCTAGGAATATGAATAAACCTCTTGTGTAATGTCGACAAAAACTTCCAAGGGAACAGATGAATAAAGGCAAAGAAAACTTGCTTGACGTATCTCGATTTTTTTTTGGCAGTAGTTTTAAAAAGGCTGCATGAGACACTGCCGTCACAGTCATCATCAGGTGGAGAGCAGATTTTGTCACTCGCATGTTGTGTCCCCTTAATGTGTCGGTGTCACAACACCACGTCCCACACAGCAGACAGCATATCACGACCCAACCGCCCACCAACACACTGTCACGGCCCGTTATTGTCTGGGGCCGAGGCCTACTGTAGATGACTGTGTCGATCTGGCCCGTCATCGTGTAACTTCTCCTTTATGGCGTCGGACTTCTTGTGTGATGTAGCTATAAGAATTTATAAAAGCAAAGTCATGAATAAAACAAATTCCCACAAGCTGCTTTCTCAAATGTCCTCCTGTTTTAAAATGAAAGTAATAGTCTGGTGCTAAAGAAGTTTAATGCCTCCAACTGGCACGGCATTGACATTTATCTTAATTCATTCTAGTCGCTGTATATGTATATCTTAAAGGTATTAAAATTGAAGGGGAATCATCTCCTTCCGTCCAACTGTTTGAATCTCCATCTTCCTCTAATCCGTTCCCTTCTTCACCAAGTTGGGATAACTGTAAAGCTCTTAAACTGTAGAGATGACGAGAGGGCGGGGTTTGTTGTCCGTGGGTAAATGAAAACTTGGCAGGAGTATCAGCGGAGTAGAAAGTTCAGTTGGAAAAATAAGGGAAGAACTGGGACCCGAATTCATCGGGCCAATCAACATCACAGATAAAGAATCAAGCTGCAACAACATCACGCTTATAGTTCTACAGAACTTAACTAAATTGTGCAAAAGTGTCAGTTGCATCTGTGCTGATAAGGACTGGAGATTAAAAAAATAATAATTTGGGCCTGTGCAGGCAGTTTTCTGGAGCCTCAAAGGGCCACGATCCCCAGCGGACACCTTCCACAATTACCAAAACAGAACCATCAGTGATGTGCACACACACACACACACACATTCATCACATCTCTAAGCTTGTGAGAAACTCAATGGCCAGACCTCAGATCTAGTCAGAGACAGCGTTGCCTGGATACGTGGGGTGGGTTGCTCATTGAGCAGACGTGTTAAGCACGGACGGAAAGGTCAGCCACAGGGTCCTGCCAAGTATTTGATCAAATCACACAGCTGTGCGGCCGATGAGGACTGGACGGAGTGTGTCAGTATGTGAGTTCCACTGTGTGTGTTGGGTGTTTGGAATCAGCTGTGCTCGCCTGACTGTCCATGCATTCGATGTTGTCTTTAAACTCGATACCTACGGGGGTATTCGTTGTTCTCAAAACACAAACGTCATCTATGACTGAACATGCTTCAGATTCCGCCGACGCTGCAGAGAGACACCAGAAAGGGGGGGGGGGGAGTTATTAAGACAGCGGCCCCTGGTGAGGTGTGATTGTGTTGAGAGTCTCATCAGGTTTGGGGCTTTAGGATCCAGCTCTCTGAGGTTTAGGGGAGAGAGACAGTGAAAAGAGAGAGATCAGACAGCGAGTGTGTTCCATACTGCAGCGGATGTGGAGACCCTTTACACAGAGATAAGCCTTTCTCCTTTGAATCAACATACAAACAGCAAAAGTGGGCTGCATTCAATTGTGCCCTGTCAAGTGTGACATAATCATACATGGGGGGGTTTTGTCGGCCACCGAAAGTATAATACTCTCAGTATCACACATCTATAACAGGCAATGTAATATGGGCTCCTGCAGCTGCTGTCCAATAAAGTGACAAATCTGAATCCTCTTACAAATATTGACTAATTGGCAGTTTTAAGGTCTCCAACTCAAGTCCGTCATAGCAGCAGGGGGACTGCTAGAAAGTACCGTCATATGAGCACTTGTAATCAGCGGGATATCAAATGAACGGCGTTGTGCCATTCAGTCACGCTATTACAGAGTTACCTGTCAGAAATATTACGAGTGAAAGAGCTCAAGACAGATTTTTTTTTAAAGAACAAACATTGTTAAATAAGAGCAGTAGTTAGGCACCATTACAATCTTAGTATATTTTACTATTTCCAGCTCTCCCATGTTTCTGAAGACGATATATTCATCCATCGTCACTGCATCCCAGCAGCATAGCAGCTAAATCTGGTATTATAGTTCTGCATCACGGTGTATGGCAGTCCCATCCAAGGTGGAGCCGCCATGAGAATATATTTACTGTACTGTTGGGTATGGTCTGTTTTCACCCCTCGATAGCACCACATTATCAGAGTATAAAGTGCTGTAATTATACCCAGCAGTTATTGTGTTTACATGCTTCCATGCACTTTGTCACAAACAGTGACAATGGAGATGTTTATCTTATCTAGCTAAATACTGACAACAAAACTATAGCTCAAATGTTTACATACACTTAATACAATTAAGTTTACAGATCATGTGTCTGGTATTCAGTGGATAAAGAGGTCAATGTGAGGAACTTAAAAACCTGTTCAAAACTGACCTATTTTTTAGGCCTCTGCTCGAAAATTGCATACCCATACTAAAAAGAGTATATCTCTGCAACCACAAGGTCTATATGAATAATTTTGGTGTTATAATAAAGGGAACACTTGTAAGATTTGTTCAGATATGTAAATATCATTATATATAAGCTCTCTCAAATCATAGCACAATATGTGAACAGTCTCTCTGCAAAGCTTGACTTTGATAAAGTGAAGCAGAACTAAATTAGAGAGGTTTTAGTACAGAGAGTTCAGACGAGGTCTCCAAAATGGTCATTTTGGCACCATCTGTGCCATTTGAATTTTCTCATGTACCAAACTATATATTTCACTTGTATATCACTAATGGTGTTCAATGCATCCAAATACAGCAGTTTTAGCTTTATTTTGAAAGCCAGAATCCTCTCTGATTCCTCTCTGTGTCTCACTGCTTACTGGGATTTTCTCGATGTCAGCCCCCTGTGAGTATGCACGGCTCTATCTCAGCAACTCATTAGTCGATTTTAGTGATTGACACCTCATTTGAAGCGTTAGAGCCAATAGAATTTAGCTATACCGACCAAAATGAGATTGACAGCACTGTTAGCGAATCAGAATCAGCAGGGCGGCTTACATATTCTTGTAGCCCAGGTTCTGCTGTTTAATCTGATGTGCAACATCATTATATTCGTTCGTGATAAGTGCATTTTTTTCCGACGGCAGTGGTGGGCCGCAAATGCCAGCAAGGCCTTCTCTGCTGGCCTAAACAGAATCAGAAAGTTATAGCTATTTTATAATTTAATATTTTTTCTTAAATACACTACATGTATTATAATTTATTAAAATATTTTTCCCATTATCTTATTTTCTCATTGCACAGCTACTGTCTTCCTCAGTTGCTCTGCTTCCAGTGCAGCTTGTTTTAAGAAGAGCTTTTATCCAATCAGATTTCACCTCTGTGTCTCTAGGTAAGAAGAGAGACCCGAGGCCTGCAGACCCACAAGTGAATCCATGTGCAGTTTAAGTGAATGGGGACGATATTGTTGATTGTCATAGTCTTCAACCAATCAGATCTTTAGTTTGACATGTTGTGCCTATTCTTTGACGTGCCAGAGCCTGCTAGCTGGCCTACAACTACGTCAGTATTAACACGCAGCTCAGTTTTCAGGTGCAGCGCTGCAGTGAGGTGCGAGCACGTAACTATTGGAAAACGAAACCTAAGCAGAGGCTTAGTCGGAGTAGTAAGAGTTCAAATTGAAAGATATGGAAGAAATTATGAAATTTTTTGCATTTTGCTTGGTGTAGATTTTTTATTTTTTTTTACCTAGCTTTGTTTTTTTAACACTCAATGGCTGAAGGAGGAAAAACAGATTTGTGAGTTGGGATTTAACCGTTGGATTAAACTCTTTGTCAACAAAGAAAGGAGGATGGAGTTTATCTTTAAGTGATCAGCATTTGGTAAGTCAACTGCGTTTGTTTTTACATCTGCAGTAGCTTTAATATGCTTGTTTATATATTATTATTTGTACAACTTGTTTTTATGAAGATGGATTTTTGTTTGGTTTTATATGTGATAGGAACTATTGTTACGTCCAATGTTGCGCTGGGGACCAGTCCAAATCTGGCGACTTTCCAAACCCTCATGGCGACTTTCTTTTTCAAAAGCTACTAGCGAGAAATCGAGCAACTTGTTCTGGTGTTGTTGGAGACTTTTCTGGTGTTTTGACTGACGTGAAAGCACGTACCGTTCTGCACTGTCGTGAACGAGCAGTGGGTGCTGCCGTGAGCCGCCCCAAAGCACTCACAGGCGGTCAGTCTCACAGGAGCCTCGCGGTCCCAGCTGCGGTCCCAGAGAGGAGACGCAGTCTCGGCGTATTCATTTATCTGCACTCTGCAGTTAGTGTATTTATAGGTGTTGAACTTCATTTTTACATGAAACAAATAATAACCGTAGCTGTGTTTCAGCTGCAGGACAGCAGTGAAGACCCAGGTATAAAATGCACGGCCCGCCACTGTCTGACGGTATATGCTAAACTTTCTCCACAGCCCCCAAAAAGGGGGTGCTCGGGCTTAAGTGGTTGTGAAAGAATCTCAAATGAATACTGATGCCTCTATGTGACCTATGTTTGGAACGAAAAGGAGCGTGTTTGAGTTATCAGCATATAACAAAACTAAATTATTGACATCAATAGAATTATGAATGTCAGTAAGATTATTAACGATTATTAATAATAACAGGGCACCACCCTGCGAACAGGGACCAATAACCAAACTATAAACTAAATCTAGCCCAGACACCGTAAGTAGCCTTACTATGAGGTGATTTCGTGGTTGAAGATTGTGGTCCTCCGTGCGGTGCTGTGATAAAACTCTCTGTGCATCAGAGAATTTCTTCGGCTCGTAACCGGCCATGAATCGACTTGAGGAGAAAGAGAAGTCGTCTTTCTCTGAAGAAGTCCATTTCTTCACCTCTGCAGGAAAATTGTCCACTTCCTCTCCCAGGAAGCGAAACAAAAACGAAACAAACAAACAGTCCAGTAGATACATCCAGCGAATCTAAAACTGTTTAAACTGGATTTTCTTTTAAGGACGGCAACGTTGCGTGTGCCTCCTTGAACGACCGAGGTGGTCGAGGGAAAAAGCCTAGAGATGGGGGAGCAAGGCTGTTTTATAGAAACAGGGGCCGAACCACAGGGGTCCTGGGGTGTCTGTGGCTCTCCGCCAATTAGATCGCAGTGTTGATGTTTTATTGCTTTTTCATCTAAACATTCCTCTTATCACAAACTCAAATCAGGCTCCAGGTTGCTCTGCAAACAGGAAGGCCTGATTTCTTTGTCTTAAAGCACATGGGCGAGGCACATGGTCAGATCCCAACACCTACGTAAGTGAACCAGACCATCAGCGAGAATATTGTCTATTTCTATATAGTTATTTTTAATACTTGCGCGAAATCAGATGAAATCATGCAGGTTCACCAGAAACTCCTTCAGCTCAGACTCCAGCGGGGCATCCAGCAGAGACCAGCCCACCGTGGAAGGACCCAGACCTTTGCTGCTGCTTCAGACCTGCAGTCAGAACCTCCTGTGGGAGGTGGAGAGCTCAGCGCCCGGGAGCAACACCTCCTCCTCTCTCCTCTCCGCTGGGAGCCAACACTGACATACCGCTGCTGGAGAGCCAGGCTGTATTCTGGGCCCACTAGAGGGAAGGGAGGCACGGAAGAACCAGAAACCAGGTGTGAGCGTAATAGACTGTCAGACCCAGCTGCAGTAAAATGAAATGGTCTCTAAGGGGACCCTGGTGCTCGGAAACACTACCACTTCCGTCCACAGGGACCCATAAATTCAACACAAAGTGAAAGTTCCTTCTAGTAGCTTTAAGGAAAAGCAGTACCTCAATTTAAAGACCATAGAAATAGAATAGGAGTAGAATGAACATTGAACTGTTTTCCGTGGTCATAGTACAAAATAAAATGGTAATTGTTGTTATGGTGACACCAAAGTTGACTCTCATCTCATCTTTTTCCTACACTGTGACAAGAGTGTGTGGATGACGCATCAAGTTGTTTAATTTTGCTCATTTACTCTCTTCTCTTCGTAGCGTTACTACTCCACTGCTCGTTTTTGTTGTTACTTCAACGCCTCACCTCAGTGAGTTGGCATCTTGCCTTAAGTTGGTTTAGTGAATATGGAAAGTGGCACGTTACAACGGTCGCAATGGCAATTGTACACATAAAAATGTCTGCCGCTCTGACCGTCCTGCTACACTGATTTGAATGGGAATGTCCGTTCTACTCCTGTTCTATTTCTAGGGTAAAAACAGTTCATTAGAAATTAAATTCCTGCATTCATAAAAGTATGGAATAGCTCCACAGTTAAACTGAATATACTGTAACTGGTCAGCCTAGACATAGCTACTGAGGCTATGTGCATAATAAAGCTTTGGTGTTCTCCTCCCCGGCTCGGTAAACATTTATAAATATTCACACTTGATGTCACCTGTGATTTACAAAGATCCCTTTTATAATAGTGTATAATATATAGATGTCAATATAATCAAGAAGACGTGCACAGAGACTGAATCAGGACTTTGTGCATGTTTGACAGACAGAGCGCTGGTAATAGGAGGCGAGGAATGTGCGAAAGCATGAGTTGTGACATTGAAAAGGCATTAGAGGGATGATGTGACTTAGCAGGCCGTTGGTTGGTGGAATACTCAGGTGGTGTATTACTCCACATTCTTCTTCAGTCTTCTATTTCTCTACCATACCCCTGCTTTTGTTCAGCCGTGCCCAGTGCAGCTCGCCCGTCTGCCCGACAGTTTTTGCAATGAATACATTTAGAGAATCCTTTCTTTGTGGAGCATGATGGATGAGGACAGTAGAGAACGCTTTACATTCATCGCTTTCCCCTTGACCCACTCTCACGACACAGCATATGTCTATATTTTGCATTTTAATGGGGTTTTAAAGTTCTCCTTTTAGCAGCTGTCAAGTAAATGCACATCCCAACAAAGTAGAAGCTCGCCGTACATTTTCATAAACACCACCTTTCCCTCGGGAGTAAACCCCCCTCCCCCCCACAGTGGAGCGGAATGGATCGACAAGCAATCAGCCGACTCTAAGAACTGCTTACCTAGCCCATCACTGTTACTGAACTGTGCTGCTGTTAATACAGCTGGAGAGGATTTGGAAAAAATAAATGTGCCTGTGGAAGTGCTTCAGTGTAGTTCTTGCCTCATTCTCTCTCCTCCTGTGACATTTAGACAGTCAAGGGAGACATTAGTGGAAGGAAATATATATCACAACCTTCCATGAGTCTTTGGAGAGTCATGAAAGTATTGTTGCTTCGGAGGAATACATCAATCCACCCGACCACGAGCTGTAAAAGTTTGTTGAGCCAGTGTCTAGTGATTCCTGTGATATTCTCCCTTCGTAGAGCCAAATGGATCCGGTGCAAGTCTGTGATCCAAAATGAACATCAGAGTGTCTTTTCAGTGGATCAGGGAGGCACCAGCAGATGGGATGCAGAGGGAGCTGAGATATTAACAATTCACTGCAGAGCCCCTGAGTCATGTCTGCTGCCGGTTACTAGAAATTGCCTCAAACTTTTCTGTCAAAATACCATGTTGTCTTCTGTTTTCTCTCTGAGCACTGAACCTTTTTTTCCCCCACAGCTCACAGCAGATACCAAAGCGTTTAAACTTGCTGTTGTGTGTTTTCCCCCCGTCTTTATGGATCGAAACACCCGTCTAGTCCAATGTGTACAACATTTGAGAGGAGACAGCTGGCAATGTGCCACAAGCTACATTAAATCAGGTTACAGTGCACGAGGAGCACGGCTTTTTATGAAGCCTCTGTGTTGTCTTGTGCATCATGACGGTGAGATGAAAGTGTGTTTGTAGCTGTAGCTTCCAGTCTCTTCGGAGAGCAGAGGCTCAGACGAGGTGATTGCAATTTGCCTGCTCCTCGGTTGCTGAAATGGATGGATGGCATTGTTTGGTTCCATTAAATCTTTACTGTGCAGATAGGAAGGAAGGCTGCCGTGTGCATTCCTCACTGCTGACTTTACTGCTCCGCTGGGAAGATGGTGGTGGTGTGGAGGTTTTCACCAAAAGGCTGCAGCGATGACAAAGAGCTCGGGAATTCATCAGAGATGTGAGAAAAAGAAAGCTGAAAAGAGCGACCTACTGCTACTGTCCTTGAGGCGCAGACATATCAAAATTGCAGCAGATCAATCAGTTATTAACACAGTCACTTTAGTTGATGGATCCTCATTCTGTCTGGTCTTCCAGGTCGAATTAAGCAACGAACTAATGAACACATCAGCAACATTTGGCTTGAGGTGAAAAGGGATTATAGCAGACGATAAGAGCATAATGAGGGCATTAGCATCGTTATTATTAGAACATTATATCATATTTGAAAGAATATGCCAAATCCCAAAGGATTTAGTGCTTTCTAGGGCAAAGGCATGACTAATAACATTTTCATGTCAGAGTCATTCCAGATTTTAAATGTTGTTTTTATAATCATTGTCGTAATTTGTGATGCTTGTCATTTTCTGTGACAGAGCAATATGACTATGCACTAATATTGCATTTGTGTTGCAACAAGAATTCTAAATAAATATTATAATTTTTTTCTCTCACCACCAATTTGATAAACTCGGTGATTGCATTTTCGTCTAACGAGGCTGTTTCATATATATGAGTCGGAGTAATCAGAGAAGTGAGAGATGAGAAGCTGCGTGAATCCAAAGAGTCAGATAACTACTTTTGTTAGCCTGTTTCAATAGGGTGAAATAAAACAACAACATTCATTCGGCAAAAATCTACAAATGAAGAGCAATGAACATTTTACGGCTCCTTCCTGTAGGTCTAGTAAAAAAAAATAACTGAGCTCAAAGTGTCGAGGCTTTTCCCCACACATACTCATAAAAACTGTCTCTGTCACCGCAGATGGTGCTGGAGTTAATTCACAAGGCGGTCTCTGCGCGTAACTGGGTCACCTGAGCAGTCGAACAGTGTCTTGATATGGGCTTTAACGGACGAGGAGCTCAAAGTGCACGAACATTTTATTTGTCCCAATAATCGGGAGGATGTTCAAACAAAACTTGTATAAAACAGAGCTCTCCCTCCCGTCCTGCGCTGGTGAGCAGAGAGAGGAGGGGAGATTAGGGAGGCGGCAGGGAGTTTTAATTTGGGAAGGCTCGTAAACCCGCCGGTGTTTACTTAATGTTGCAGCTGCTGCTACTGTTTCTACAGCAGATCCTGCTTTTTGCTGGGCTCGGATCAACAGGAGGAGGAGGAGGATTAAATGAATGTGCTGATGAGCCAGCATGAAATATTTTATCACTGCAATCAGAGCCATCATCATTACCGTCATCACCACCTCTGTCATCATCTATATGAGCATAGCAATTGTCTTTATCATGATTAGGACAAATGAAAAGATTTGGTGTGTTGCTGTGATTTCGTTGCACTCCCCTAAACTGCGATTATTAGCCACATTTCCGTCATCAGAGTAATGTAATCCTATTTGCATGCATGCACAGCAACAAGATTTCTGCCACTGAACCGTGCAGGAAGGCTTCTGTGTACTGTCTGTTCTTTATTTAACCTTCATGTAATACCCCGCAGATTCTCAGCTCACCAGTGGACATTACAATCTGTGTGAACCGAGTGTCTTTTCCCTCTCAGTGGGAGTCGCAACAAGCCAATCTTCTTCCAGCTAAGTTGTCCTCTCAGGCCATTACAGTCAGCCCACAGCGAGTCATGCCACTGGGCCTCGCTGACAACGGGGCCTTATAAGCTATGAACATTCCTCTGATTCTGGCCCGTCTGGCCTATCAGACACCTTCAGTGGATCAGTGCAGGTTGAGCAGCGGCAGGAAAACCTCTCCCCTTCTCTGCAGAGTTTCAAACTCACTTATATTTTTACTCACACGTGGGTCATGTGCGAATAAAACGTGTCTGTCTTTAAAGTGGCCAATATACGGCTGCAGATTGAAAAAGAGATTGCCAGGCTTAGCATCTGCGACCCACCTCCTCCTCCTCCTCCTCCTTCCTCTACTGCTCCTCCTGTCTGTTTCGCAGCGATCCAATATTTCTGGCTCTGGGTATTTATCTGTGGCCCAAATATGCAGCTCGTGTCACGCAGGGCAGCAGGCGTTTCACCGACATCACAAAGATGGATTAAGTCATGCGTTAAATTGCCTCTTTGAAGGAAATGAATAAATAAATTTGAGGGACTAATTCCTTGACTGTGCACCATCTCTTGTGTGAGTGTGATTGCATAATGCTGGCTTAAATGTTCCCTCTGCTCTGCTCTGTTCTCTGTTGTGTTCTGTTGGTGTTTAATTCTACTGAAATTACATTTCTTATGACCTGGCAATGTCAAAAAGCTATAACTGCATTTGTGTACTAAATGTGTTAGGCTACTTAAAATCAGTCATCTCTATGTATATTCAACCAAAAAACAATGAACCACCTGCAATTGTATAGAGTGCACATTTAATGAGACAATAACCCCTATAAAAGGGACATATTTTTAGTATCTTGTGCTTGTACATTTGGGTATCTGGAGTGCCTACCAACCATAGACTGTGTAGAAGAAGTTGACGTTTGCATCGTGATGTCACCCATTGGTTTGTGGACTGACGTTTTGAAGCCTTGAGTGCGCCATCTTGGCTTTTTGCAACCAATGAATGGAAGTGACATATTTGGATTGTGGAGGAGTGACAGAGATACCGTATACGGCTCTGGTAGCCTCTCTACTTGAAACTAGAGATTGAGACCATAAACTCATGTTTACAATGTTTACTGAGGTAATAAATCAAGAGCGGAGTAGAGTCATTTTCTCATAGACTTCTATACAATCTGACTTCTTTTTGCAACCGGAGGAGTCGCCCCCCGTTGGTCAGTAGAGATAATGCAAGTTTAAGACATTTAAGCAAATTACCTTCACTTGTCAGAACAGGAGGTTGCCACCAACTACCAACCCACAAACTGTGAAATAAGACAACCTAGCCAGTGTTTTGTCAGAAAACATGTGATTCAACTAGCTAATCAGATTGGACTCCCCTTCTTATGTCACATGCAGGCTCATTAGAATATACCGCCCATGGCTTGAGAACTATCTTTGCGCCATATTTATCTTGCAAGCCAAATTTCTGGAGGTGTGCTTAAAGAGACAGGCGCTAAAACGGAGCTAGTGGAATGTTCTAGTAGAAACCCAAAATACAAGTAAGAACTTGAAAATGAACATATGTCCTCTTTAAGACTTTTAAAATGTGCTGTAGCTACAACCTTTATGTGTCCATTTCGCCAAAGATGGTTTGTAAGAAAGAGAAACACAAAAGGTTTGTGAGGATTGTGTCCTTTTGCTGTAAACAACAGATTAGTCTGTTGGTCAAAAAATGCTCTAGCGTTTGCAGACTGCTCTTTTCTTTTTCTTGCCCTGTACATTTATTGCTGATGCTAACGGTATCTGCTAGTGTTAGCTGTCGAGTCCTGGCTGACTGCTATCGCTAGGACCTAGTCATATTAATGTATCTTAGTTATCCCAGTTTAATCAATATGTTTGGGCATTCCTGACTTAGCAGCAGGTTGTCCTAGCTAACGTGGGCTAAAATCAGCTTAGCAGCCAAAGGAAAGACTGACAGCTGTCAACAGGATCAGTTCAGACCGATTTATTTGTCATATATGACTTAGTTTGTCACCAGTAAATATAATTCCATTAATATTAAGTGTAATAGGCCAAGTATAATTGTAGCTTAAGCTAAATCACTAAATGTGAGCTACAGTCAATTAGTCTTGATCCTTGAAAAATTGTTAAACAAAATACTGATTCAAATATAGTATATCAGTGGCATAGCAGTGGTGAAAAGAAGAGGTGAACTTTCTCCAAAGAAACTATACGTCTAATATGTATTCTCACATCATTTTAATATTATTCTGTAGCACTCAGCAGGCGTAGATCCTGGCTCAAACACCTCTTGAGCCTTTTCATGATTACATAGTACAGTCTTTCCACATATTACACACTACAAATGTACAATCACATGGTGTGTAAATTTCACATGCGTTCGCAGTTGTCATCATTCCAGCAGTTAACAGCCGAACACATCTGACTGGGGACTAATAAAGGCAGTGAGTCTCAGAGATCAGTGAGTTTCGGTCAATGCCGAGAGAGATGAGCTCTGGAGGTTTATTGAGATTCCAACTTCTGTACAGACTAGCTTCAACACGCTGTCACTTGGCACTAGGACATGCTTAATTGATGCCGAACATCTTTTTTCCCATATCTTATGATTCACTCTACACATTATTAACAGAATACATTTCTTTGTTCCTCCTCTAATTTCTCCTCAAAATACCCGCAAGGTCTTCTCTAACGTTGATTTAAATGTCACACCCGATATATTCAATTCTTTTTGATTTATCTTGACTGGTAGCGCTCCAGTGGCACATGTTGCAGTGGTTCATCAGACAGTAAGGGAGACTTTGAAATTGCTTTAATCAAAGAGTAACACAAAAATTTGTATTGAAACGCCCCAGGAAGAAACCTCATATGATTTCAATCATGCTAAAACTCTGCTCTGTGAATTCATCATCGCAGTACAGTGTTAGACACAGCTTTAGGGACTGTGTGCACAAACTGTTATATATTGTATTACACCAGTTTAGGTGTTCTTTTTATGAATCCAATATTACATGAAACAGAAAATGTTTTTACTCATGTAAACAATATTACAATGGATCAATTGTCAATTATCATTGTGAAGTCGCAGTAAAACTAAAACCCCAGACTTGAATGAAAACAAGTTGTACTCTTGGCCTCACACCCAAGAAATCCAGTGCATTTTATACCTGGGCCTTCAGTGCTGTCCGACTACAGTTCCATCTCCTAATAACCTCATTATGGCGCCACAGCTACGGTTATTATTTGTTTCTAGGGGTGTAACAATACAAGTATTCATATTAAACCGTTCGGTACGAGGCTCACGAACCGAACAATACGTTTGAATAATACTAGTGCGTTTGGAAAATGCAGAAGCTTAAATTGTGGAAATTTTCGGTGGCTCAAACTGGCAACCCACATGACTTAACAGACAGCTGTCTGACACTCCGACCCCGGAAGAAAAACATTCTACACACGACGCTAAACTAGCTTAGCGGAAAACAATAGCAGCAAACACGCTACAAACTCTCCCCGCAGCGTTTAGCTGTTCTCTACTGATTCAAACAGGCCTAAAGCAATCGCCACTTCTCCAAACCATCATTCTTGCTTTGTTAAAGAAAACAACAGCCCAAACAGAGAAGCAAATGTCCGACCCTAACCCCGCGATGACGGGATGCTTCGTAATTGACAGACAATGATGCATATAGTCAAAATCAATGTAATTAATACAATGACGAGAACAAACTCACAAGAACCAGTCACATATATTTATATGACAACAAAGCATGACACATCAATCCAGCAACACTGCAGCGCTAAAACAGTATTCCACCGCACACTGAAGAACACGAGCCATTCAAATATGATTCACATCAGAGGGAACAATATTAACCATATCATAAAAACGACACCATAGACAAATGAACACAGTAGTAACGCTTCACTTAAAAAAAGCACTTCACTTACCACAGATGCTGTTCACTTAAAGACAAAGTCCATCCTCCTTTCATTGTTAACAAAGAGTTTAATACCGCGGTTGTACAGAACATCGGTTCAGTTCAGCTCCAGTCAGAGGTCCTCCTGCGAACGTGTTCGTTGAGTTGTAGATCCACTCGGGTCTCAGCAAAAGTTTTCAAAAGCACCGTAGCTTGTAAGTGTGTCCTGTCCTGCTATGGTGTCGTTTTGCTGCCTTGGTTAGCGAAGCGTAGCTCCAAACAGCTACAAACACCAAGACGCTCAGTTGCAAATAAAACGCATTCCCAGCCATAAAATGTGCAACGCTTCTCCGATGCTGAAATACCGTTCGTACAAATCCTTTTCCATGCTAGTTCAGGGCTGCTAGCTGTGGGGTTGACCGACCCTGTCCAGCTTTTCCTGAAATCTCCTTCTCCAGAAATCCGTTTCTCCTCCTTCAGCCATTGAGTGTTAAAAAAACAAAGCTAGGTAAAAAAAAAAAAATCTACACCAAGCAAAACGCTAAAAATGTTATGTCAATGTCATAACTTCTTACATATCTTTCAACTTGAACTCTTACTACTAATACTAACTTCTGCAAGCTGCTTCAGCTTCAAAACAGTCATGCTAGCCCACTGACCAATCACGGTGCACGTTAATGCTGACGTACTTGTAGGCCAGCTAGAAGGCTCTGGCACATCAAAGAATACGCCCAACATGTCAAACTAAAGATCTGATTGGTTGAAGACAATGACAATCAACAATATCGTCCCCATTCACTTAAACTGCAAAGGGATTCACTTGTGAGTCTGCAGGCCTCTCTTCTTACCTAGAGACACAGAGGTGAAATCTGATTGGATAAAAGCTCTACTTAAAACAAGCTGCACTGGAAGCAGAGCAACTGAGGAAGACAGTAGCTGTGCAATGAGGAAATAAGATAATGGGAAAAATATTTTTATAAATTATAATACATGTAGTGTATTTAAGAAAAATTATTAAATTATAAAATAGCTATAACTTTGTGATTCTGTTTAGGCCAGCAGAGAAGGCTTTGCTGGCCCTGACGGCCTACCACTGAAGAAATCGTGTTTTTGAGAGTTAGCATTGTTCGCTAACTCCGGTGTGTTGCTAAAGGCAACAGCTACCATGCTTTTGTAAGACTTAGCTAGCAATGATGGAGGACTGTGTTTGAAAGCAGGTGCACAACATTTCCATTGACAGAAAGTAGTTGGAGGCCTAGCAAAACTTTGAAAAACTGGACCTGTGACAAGATAGAAAAAAAAGAAAAAGGAGTGCCTGAGGACAGGGGAGACTTGTCCCTCACTCAAAATGCCAGTGGAATCCTCTGTTGTGAAAACTCTGAGATCCACTGGGAATTTATACAAAATGGTTGTTAAACACTTGCCTCATGAAGGACAGGAGAATGGTCCTCCCATTAAACGGTGAGACAAATGCAGACACACACCTCTGTGGTTGCTCTGTAGCTTTAAATGAGTAGGCCTACCCCACCCATTTAGCATTGCACTCCTATAAGATTGTCAGAGTCAAGATGGATGGTTTAAAAAAAGGATTAAAAAGCATGCAGCAGAACCAAAGATATCGCCTTTTTTATTCTTTATTATTTTAGCTTGTCAAAACCTGACACCTATCTTACCCACAATGCCACTCAATCCCCGAGAATTTGTTTGGAAGTGCAGTGCTAGCAGTGGCTAACGTAGACTTGAGTCGCTAGCCTCCATCAGAGTTGAGGAGCAGGCTACAGAGTGGTGGTAACGCCACAACCCCTAGATGTTTGTTCATTATAAAACTTTTAGTCGTCGGCCACAGCAGATGCTAACTTAAGTGACATCACTGGAGGCAATTTATCAGATTTTGACTACCTGTTCTGTGACGTGAGCTAGGAAGGGTTGTTGGACAGGGACAGACGAAGAAGAGTTGTTAAACTGTATGAAACTTCATGTTCACTTATGTGAGTTTGCTCTGCACTGTTTTGTGTGGTTTACGTTAATAAACCAGTTCATGCAAGGACTTTACTCTTGTCTCCGACTCGTAAGTGTAACCTTTGTTGGTATTAAATATAACTGATATGTGATTGTTTGTAACAGATGTTCCGGTATCTTCTTCTCTTGTTGTTCCTGCCATTTGGTGTTTGGGCAGATATATTGTAAACTGAGTTTACATGAGAGCACTGCAAGTGAAATCAATGATTCTTGTTATTTAAGCTTAAATTAATGCTGTATGGTTTATATCTAAGACATGTATCTCACAGGGTGGAATCATATATGATGAATACAAAGTGAATGGGATTAGATCATCAAAGCATCTAACTAAAATATGCTCAAATCACATCAAAAGTCTTAATGAAAGGCATAGGAATGAAGGCATGTCTCTAACAATAGCCTCTTTCAAATATGGCAAACTTTTTTCGTGAGTTAAAGAAAATAAAAACAGCACTGATCTAAAATCTTGAATCATTATTTGAAAAAATCCTTGCATAATAGTGTTGCTTTGTTTTGTTTTTTGTAGTTATCATTCAAAGAAAGGGCCTAATTAGTAAAGATGATTATCTATTCTCTTATTGCCAAAGTGAAGAAAAGCACAGTATGACCAGGGGTTGTTGTAGCTCGCTAAAGTTGTTGTATTGATCTTTATTGGATGAGTGACTACAAATGCATGAGAAAAGAGGGCCAAACTTTACAGAGGCAGAGAAATGATAAGCGAGCCAATTGAGAAACATCTGGAGGGGTGTGTGAGATACCGTGTCTACCTTCAGCAGACACAATGGAGGGCAGAGAGCTATCAACAGCTTGGCCTATTATCTGGTCTAATGGAGGCCCTTCTGTTAGAAACAAAAGCCCTCGGTTGATTTGCATCAGCTCTTCTGATGATTGGCCGGCGTTCGTCCCACGTCGATGGAGTCAATTAAAAGCTCCATCCGTCAAGCGGCTCCGGCTGCCTGACGCCAAGCCTCAGAGGGAAACACACACACTGTCGCTCACTCACCAATTTACTGTCATGAGTGTCTTCTCTTTTTTTGGGGGGGATCTTTCATTCCTTCTACAGTATATTCGTTCCTTCCTTATTTCCCGTCAGTCTTTCTTTCTTCATATTTTTTCTCCTTCTGTCTAAGTCACCATGCCAGGCTTCTAAAAGCAATTCCATCCTTCCTGTGCTGTCACGCTCAGTGTACACAATTTCTTATTGTTTGGTTTCAAGTGTAATTTCTAAATTTTCAGTATATACTGAATGTATTGGAATGCGTGGTGTATTTAATACGTAAACCTCATAAAAACTAAATATGAAATTGCAGCAGCCATGGTGTATTGTAGATATTAAGAAAAAAAATGGAGCTATAACAACAAGCTGATAAAAATTCACATCCACATATTTGTTTTTCTCCCTAATAGGATTAGGATTGTTCCTGCCAGCTCCTGCCAGTCCTCATCCTGCTGTTGGCACACCGTACTAAATAGTATGTCCCAACACACACACACACACACACACACACACTGATCCCTCACATGTATGCAACCACAAATATACACACACACATACTTTTAACTGTTTCTTGGAATGATGAACGAAATGATGTTCCAAATGGAGTATTGTACACATTGAAGTGCATTATGTTATGTTTTCAGTTTCAGACATAATTAGGTGAGTCTATAATGCAGGTTATAACCCAAATAAGTTTTGCAGTCCATAAAACCATGCTTAAGTCCAACTTTAACAACAGATATATAGGAAATAACAGTTACAGGAGATGAAGTGTTAAATGGTTCCTTTGTGTTTCAGTGTTGGCTGCTGTTTTAAAACCAGCTTTCCCGTGGCTGCCATCTTCAGTTCTTCCTCTCTTCAGAGGGCAGTGTCACTGTAAATAACGCTGAAGTTTGATTGCAAAGCTATGTTAACTGTAGCCAACCACCCAGATATCTAATGGAGCAGCATGGAATCAGCATAGCAGTTCTCAGTCAGACATGATTTACTAGTCAAAAATCAAATATATGTATATATACATCTACAAATATAACTATATACTTAATAGCCATAAAACATCAGCTTGGGGCTAACATACAAAACCAATCCTATAACTGCTGATTGAATAACCTTCATCATCATACAGAACAACCTACATTGTGTTCATTCACACACAAAGAACGATGAGAATCGCGGGGGAGTTCCGTTTCAACTCAAAAAACCTCCTTTATAGCATTCATTTTGATCTGCGTCCACATACAGTTTTGGCTTTACAGCCATTTGTAAGTTTTGTTTTCACATTAAACTTTAAAGCTGCTATAATGAATATTTTCTTTGAGCTCTACGGAGCTTTTTCGTATCTTCCTGCTTGTTTTTACAGCCAACGTTGTTTTGATTCACTCTCACCACTCTCATCAGCCTCTAATTCACATTTATCAGGCAGCTGTTTCTGGTGAAAACGACTCTAAATACCTACTGTACGCTATAACTGCCAAGCACCAAGCTATTGACTAACTGTTGAACATATTGGAGGATTTAGCAGCTAAAGAGACAGATATTTCATCCAGGAGTGGGTAGAGACCAAAAACAGAGCTAAAAGGGTGAATATTGGACTTAAAATGAGGTGGCTACACACACGACTCCAAATTATTATATTACGACTCTGCATGGTTGTTTTGACAACTGCTGCTAACACTTTGCCGTAACAACTGCTGGTTGTCTTTTCCAGTTTATCTTCAGGATAATGAAGGTCTCCAGCACACTTCTGTCACAGTGAGGAGGAAAACACAAGGTTTGTTTCTCTGTGTTTGTGTTGTTGTTGGCGACAGCATCCAACGAAAAGCCAATTTTACTTTTAAAACATGGGGGATTTAGTAAGCTAGCTAGCTAACTAACCAGCTGTTAAATGAGTGAAATTTAGCAACTTTGTCCAAAACACCAAAAACTCTTTACAGATAATTCGCCAATCATAGCACAATAGTACTAACCAAGCACAGCACAGTAGAGCCGGACTAGGCAGAAAACTCACTTGGAAAAAACAATACTGTGTATGAAATTTGTCTTCTATTCTATTTCTCCTAAAAGTGAGCAGATATTTTATTTTATCTCTGATTAACGGTTAATTAATTAATTAGTGAGAAGAGTGTCACTCAGTAGGCGAAAAGAGAACAATCTTAGACTCTAATCCCTCACTTAGCAATAGATCAAGGGCCAATTAACAAGTGGAGAGATGTAAAACACAGACATTTGCATATTTTTTCAGGTTGTTGTTAACACAAAAACTTGAGTTAAACAGCCTTAAAGCATGAGTCCCTTGTCAATATCTGGCAAAGAAGCGGTCCAAAGAAGACCAGATGAGAGAAAAATGTGACCAAATCAAATTGAAGATTTAATGTCCCACAAGATCTAATATCATTTGCTAGAGAAACGGATTACTTATTGAGGTTAAATGATCTGGAAACAGCTAATGAACAAGTTGAATTTGAGAAGACAGTGCTTTCAAATAGTTCTAACCCTGCTTAACACTTACGACTTGCTGAAGGGCTCTAAATTGAGTGTGTCAGGCCTATTCATCTTGACCGCCCTCCATCATTTCCTGAAAGCTACGAGCCACATTGATTAACTTCAACAATGGCCTCGTGAACACAGCCTGGAAAGTGGAGGGACTGCCTGCCAGCCAGAGTGATTGCATATTCAAATTAAAGATGCTTTTAAAGAATACATTTTTTCTCTGAATAATAAAACTTCACTCTGAATACTCGCTTGGATGAAAACAAAAAATATGGTCAGTTTAGCTTGAATGGCTTCATGCAAAGTCAGTGAGCTGCATGATAGTATAAATGACATGAGAGGAGGGATGTACTGTTGATTATTTTTAAAACATTATTATTGTCCAATATTAGTGTTATTAGTTGTGATTTTGTTCAATAGTTTGGATGTTGAGTAATATATCTCAACAAACCAAGATTTAAAACGGTATCATCTTGTGACAAAATGAATTCATATCAATGGGTTTCCTAGGATCGTGGTTATATCTGGACACCGGTCCTGCCTCCTGCCATGGCCCTGCTGACACCAACTGCTAATATCATTTTTATTATTACTCACATTACTATTTCTATTACCGATACCATTACCATTTCTATTACATAACTACATTACTGACTTTGCTTTATCACCAGAGTCTCTGTGCTTTCTCGCCTTGCAGGTTTCCGTGGCTCCTGGTTATATCAGGACAATGGTCTTGCCTTCCTGCCGTGGTTCTGTCATATGCATTGAATGTGTTGTAACTCTGTTATGTTGTTCATTCTGTACACATGACATCTATTGCACTTCTGTCCATCCTAGGAGAGGGATCCCTCCTCTGTTGCTCTCCCTAAGGTTTCTTCCTTTTTTCTCCCTGTTAAAGGTTTTTTTTGGGGGAACCACCAGGATTGGCTCAATGTGGCGAAAGATATCCAAATTTCAGTTTTAAAAATGTGGTTTAACTTGTACAGAGTCTGAAGTAGGGGAAGCTATCGTAGTTGTTTAGCTGTGTTGCACAACTTGCACCATCCACTTTTAGTGTTAACCTCGCTGTAGGAGTGAAAACTGTTCCGCAAAAGTGCAATGGTTTGCAGACTGTTATGAGAGTCAGTGTGTGTCTAGAATAAACCGTGAAGTTACTGTGCCATTAGCGACTGAGCTAAGCTAACCAGCTAACCAGTTTGCTGAGTAAGATTGTTCGCTCGGAGAGATTTATTTTCCCTTTCAATAGCTTTCTTATTGAAGGAAAGGGTGAACAAAATGCCAGGGGGCAGTAAACAAAACAACAGACAGAAAATAGAGAGTTGGGGGAGCTATTGACTGACCGGCGCTAGGATGGCCGGGCCTGCTAGGGAGTTACCTGTTAGCTTGCTACCTATTGCAGTTCACCAAGTATCCATGCAAGTAGTAACAAGGACTCCAAGCTTCCAGCCACACCTATTTCGTCTGGCGAGTGAATGTCATGGCTGACGATGCAGGTGTGTTGTGGTTTGCGCTACAGCGCCGTCACGTCTTCATTCCAATGTCAACTGGAGGCGATTCAGACATGAAGTTTCTTCAAGCAGTCTGCTCTTCAGCAATCACAATTCCAATAGCCTTGCCAACATTTTTTGTGTTTCACAAGCACATTTATGATGGATGTGGTGACAGACACTATGCAGCATGTTATGTTTTTCCTGTATGTCCTGGATACAAGCAGAAGGAAGCCATTTCTTCTTTCAGGACTATTGCTGTTTGTGATTGAAGACAAAGTCAATGATAAATGAAATGCATCAATAAATACAAATTTGATGTCACCGGTCCGAATCGCTACCTTAACGTGGTGGAGGAGTTTGAGTGGCTCAGTTATCCTGGGAGCTATGTTGTGTGGGGCAGTAGCCCCTGGTAGGGTCTCCCAAGGCAAAAAGGTCTCAGGGGAGAGCCCAGACTAAGAGCGGTTCAAAATAACCCTGATGTATAGCAGCCCACGGTCTTCAGCCACCTCGCCCGGACCAGGGAAACTGGGGAACCCTCCCCGAGCCAGACCCAGTAGGGGAGCTCGCCGGCGAGTGTCTGGTGGCCGGGCCTTCGCCCATGGGGCCCGGTCGGGCTCAGCCCGAATAAACAACATGGAGCAGCCACCCTGTGGACCCACCACCCGCAAGGACAAGCATCGGGGTTGGGTGCAATGCAGACTGGGCGGCAGGCCGGGCTGGGGGCCTGGATGAGCCGATCACCGGCAGCATAGACTAGCTCTAGGGACGTGGAACGTCACCTCGCTAGCAGGGAAAGAGCCGGAGTTGGTGCAGGAGGTCAGGCGGTTCCAGCTAGATATAGTTGACTCACCTCCACACACAGCACTGGCTCTGGAACCAAGCTCCTGGAGAGGGGTTGGACTTTGTCCTTTTCTGGAGTTGCCCAGGGTGAGAGGCGCCGGGCGGGAGTGGGGATACTCACGAGCCCCCGGCAATGCTCTGACTGTTGTCTGTGCTTATGCACCAGGCAGAAGTTCAGAGTATCCGGCCTTCTTGGAGTCAGTGCGAGGGGTCCTGGAAAGGGCGCCGTCTGCCGACTCCATAGTTCTCCTGGGGGACTTCAACGCTCACGTGGGCAATGACGGAGAAACCTGGCGGGGAGTGATTGGGAGGAACTGCTTGCCCGATCTGAGTGGTGTCTCACTATTGGACTTCTGTGCTAGCCACGGTTTGGCCTAACGAACACCATGTTCGAACATAAGGTGGCTTATAAGTGTACCTGGTACCAGAACACCTCACCTCATCAATGATCGACTTTGTAATCGTATCATCTGATCTGCGGCCGTATGTCTTGGACACTCAGGTGAAGAGAGGAGCAGAGCCGTCAACTGATCACCACCTGGTGGTGAGTTGGATCAGATGGCGGGGGAGCCGGCTGGAAAGACCTGGCAAGCCCAAACGTGTAGTGAGGGTGAACTGGCGGAGGATCCTGCACTTTAACTCCCACCTCCAGAAAACTTCTCACACATCCCGAGGGAGGTTGTGGACATGGAATCTGAGTGGACCATGTTCAAAGCCTCTATTGTGGACCCGGCCGCTAGGAGTTGTGGTCGGAAGGCCATCGGTGCCTGTCGTGGCAACCCGAGAACCCGGTGGTGGACACCGGAGGAGAGGGAAGCCGTCAAGCTGAAGAAGGAGGCCTTTCGGGCCTGGTTGGCTCAGGGGTCTTCTGAAGCAGCTGAGAGGTACCAGAAGGGCTGCAGCTGCGGTGGTCGCGGATGCTAAAACTCGGGCATGGGAGGAGTTCGGGGAGGCCATGGAGAAGGACTTTTGGTTGGCCTCAAGGAAGTTCTGGCAAACCATCCGACGGTTGGTTGGATGGTTTGACCAATCATCTATGGCTAAAAATAACACAAGTCTGACCATGATGGATAGAAGCATCCTGTAATAGCTTTTTTGTCAATTAAATTAGCTTTAGCCACATTATCCATTTATTCCACAGAACAAGTGGTGGTTGTAAACTATTACATCCTTTTTCATCAATGTCCAGTGATTTAATCTTCATTTTCTATATGTTGATATTGACTATGCTGTTTGAGACACGGTCAAATCCAGTAAAGAGTATCTCAGGATAATCACAAGCCATTTAGTTTGACTAATAACCAGTCCCATTGACCTGTCCTTTCTATTATAGAGCATGGCCCTGCATTAGCCTCTCTGCATCTGCAAACATTAACCTTTGCTAGTATTATTACACATGCTAATCCAGTTAGCTGGCTGCCATCGACATCCGCCCTCTCATTTTGCTTCCTGATTTACTCTCACTCCTCCACTCTCTCTACTTCAGCATGCAGGCTGTTGGTTTGGAGCTCAGAAAGTCATCATTTGATAGCCTCTGGGCTGAGCTTATCGACTCTCGGGTCATCTGACAATATTTCTCTCAGTTACCTTCCCTCCCTTCATCATTCTATCTATCCGGGCAGGTCACACAAACGCATCACTTACTCTGATGATAGATTGACAAGAGATGATCTGTCAGAGAAAATAAGTGGCTCTTTAGGGCCAAAACAATGTTACTTTATGATGTGTTGTGCATTGAGTTTTTCTTTTCAATAAATCTTGTTTCTGTTGGTGAAGTGCAATAGGCCAGAGGTTTTAGGAGAGTGAGTTCTTAAATCAAAGAGTATTTGCTCTGCTGAGATCTCCTTGTGCAAGGCACCAGGTCTTATAAACTGTGGTAAACTGAAAACGGAATTCTGCTCAGACACATAGAATAAACCATTTTTCTTCACAAAGACAGTGTAGACTTCATTCCGACGGATGTGTAAAGAATGTAACTTACCCGCTCTAAAAGAAGCAGCAGAAGATGTGCTGCTATTTTCATTAGGCAGACACTTTAGACAAGATTCAGTAAATAGGAGCCTAAAAAGTCGTTATGGTGGTGTAAGTGCTCGATGTGATTCAAGAAAAGCATGTGGCTTACTCACTCACTTAGTCAAGTCTGACCTTATTTCCCTTTCAGTGTCTCTTTGCAGCTGAAGTTTAACCCTCCTTCCCACTCCTGAGAGGATTCAGTCCTCTCACTCATTCACCCTGAGATAGAAATCAATGCTCTCTCACAGAGCTGTAATCAATAGCTTGGCTTCCACTACAGAGCCAGAGAGGGCTACAGGGAGCTCGCATTATCTGTGGTTGTGACAGTTCTTTTTTGTGATGGTTGTACATCTTGATTGGCCAAAACCATTACCAGTAATTTCCCGCCCACCCAGGGTGATAAATATATAGATGAGCTTGTTTTGTTCTGAAGGGCTGGTTCTCAGATTTAAAAGCAGCATTTAGACACAGTTTAGGAAAATGGCTGAGTGGAAAAGAGAATTTGTGATTATAAGTAAAAAATAACTACATATTGTTAGCTACTCATTGTATAGCCTAATTTCTTAAAGGAGCAGTGTGTAGGATTTAGTGGCATCAAGTGGTGAGTTGCAGATTGCATCCAACTGAACACCCCTCCCTTTCCAAGCATGTTGGAAAACCACGGTGGTTTTAGGTAACTTAAAAACACAAAAGGCTCTCTGTAAAGTCAGTTTTGGATTTGTCCGTTCTGGGCTACAGTGGAAACATGGCAGTGCATTTTATACCTGGGCCTTCACTGCTGTCCTGCAGCTGAAACACAGCTACGGTTATTATTTGTTTTGTGTAAAAATGAAGCTCAATACCTATAAATACACTAACTGCAGAGTGCAGATATATGAATACGCCGAGACTGCGTCTCCTCTCTGCTCTGACTGCAGCTGGGACTGCTGCAAGAGTAACCTGTGAGTGCTTTGGGGCGGCGGAGGGGCTCACGGTAGCACTCGCTGCTCGTTCATGGCAGTGCAGAACGGTACGTACTTTCACGTCAGAGTCAAAACACCAGAAAAGTCTCCAACAACACCAGAAAACGTCGCCATGAGGGTTTGGAAAGTTGCCAGATTTAGCGAGAAATTCGCCAAGTTGGCAACACTGGCACCGGCTAAATATGTCCCCAGAGCAACATTGGACGTAACAATAGTTCCTATCACATATTAAACCAAACAAAAATCTTCATAAAAACAAGTTGTACAAATAGTAATATATAAACAAGCATATTAAAGCTACTGCAGATGTAAAAACAAGAGCAGTTAACTTACCAAATGCTGTTCACTTAAAGTCCATCCTCCTTTCTTTGTTGACAAACAGTTTAATCCAACGGTTAAATCCCAACTCACACATCAGTTTCGTTTCACGATAGTCACGTGCTCGCCCACTGACCAATCACAGCACACGCTGCACCTCACTGCAGCGCTGCACCTGAAAACTGAGCTGCACATAATGCTGACGTACTTGTAGGCCAGCTAGCAAGGCTCTGGCACGTCAAAGAATACGCCCAACATGTCAAACTAAAGATCTGATTGGTTGAACACTATGACAATCAACAATATCGTCCCCATTCACTTAAACTGCACATGGATTCACTTGTGAGTCTGCAGGCCTCGGGCCTCTCTTCTTACCTAGAGACACAGAGGTGAAATCTGATTGGATAAAAGCTCTACTTAAAACAAGCTGCACTGGAAGCAGAGCAACTGAGGAAGACAGTAGCTGTGCAATGAGAAAATAAGATAATGGGAAAAATTATTTTTTAAATAGTAATAGATGTAGTGTATTTAAGAAAAATTATTAAATTATAAAATAGCTATAAATTTGTGATTCTGTTTAGGCCAGCAGAGAAGGCTTTGCAGGCCCTGACGGCCCACCACTGGTGGACACACAGCAAGGCAAGGCAAGGCAAGTTTATTTGTATAGCACATTTCAACAACAAGGTAATTCAAAGTGTTTCACATAAAACCATTACAAGCATCAAAACATAAGGCAAAAGAAAAGGAGATTTAAAAACAATTAAGAACATTCATTGAAACATTAAAAACAGTCATTAAAAAATTAAAAAGCAGTGTAAGAAATAAAATACAGTAGTGAAATGCAGAAATGCAGGAGATTGATTAATATCCTTGAATGTGGTTCAATTAAAGGCAGCAAACAGAAAAGTCTTCAGTCTTGATTTAAAGGAGCTGAGGGTCTCAGCAGACCTGCAGCTTTCTGGGACTTTGTTCCAGATATGTGGAGCAGAACAACTGAACGCTGCTTCTCCACGTTTAGTTCTGACTCTGGGAACAGAAAGTAGACCGGTCCCAGACCACCTAAGGGGTCGGGATGGTTCATAAGGTAGCAGCAGATCAGAGATGTATTTTGGCCCTAAACCATTCAGTGCTTTATAAACCAACAGCAGGATTTTAAAGTCAATTCTTTGTTGGACAGGAAGCCAGTGTAAAGACCTCAGAACTGGAGTGATGTGATCCACTTTCTTTGTCTTAGTGAGGACTCGAGCTGCAGCGTTCTGAATCAGCTGCAGCTTTCTGATTGACTTGTTACAGAGACCTGTAAACACACCGTTACAGTAGTCCAGTCTACTGAAGATAAATGCATGGACAAGTTTTTCCAAATCCTGTTGAGAGTCCTCTAACCCTTGATATATTCTTCAGGTGATAGGAGGCTGATTTAGTAATTGTCTTGATATGGCTGTTCAGGTTGAGGTCTGAATCCATAACTACACCTAGATTTATGGCTTGGTTTGAGGTTTTTAACATCAGTGATTGAAGCTGAGCACAACCATTCTTGTTTATTCACCTGTATTGTACACCATTTATCTTTCCTGCTGCTGGCTGAGTGTCTTTTGCTAGCCCAGCAGTCCTGCGTGAGTAACACAGACATAATGGAAACAACAAGAGATACAAAATACAGGCTCCTCCGTCCTATGTCACAGCAGGGGACATGCAGAGGTCTAATTCCGATATGCATAAAAGCATTTTCAAGGAAGTAGTGAATCATTT
Organism: Leptoclinus maculatus; assembly: GCA_032191485.1. Lineage (NCBI taxonomy): Eukaryota > Metazoa > Chordata > Actinopteri > Perciformes > Stichaeidae > Leptoclinus > Leptoclinus maculatus. The sequence goes on from JAVDOI010000026.1 coordinate 3,666,893, forward strand.
GCTTATGTTCAAACTCTGTATATTCAGTATTCTGAATAAAACGCCATTGTCATGGATGACAATATTCCATGAATCTTATTTTGTTCAAATCATGTAATGATGATGCCTTTTTTTGCCATTTTGCACTGAAGGTCTGCATCCATTTTATTGTGTAACAGTCTTTTATTCCTCTTCTTCTTTCAATTATTGTATTTCGCTGAATAACTCAGCAAGTGATGCAACATTTAGACATTGCATTGTCATTTGCAAACATTTTCTATAAATTGAAATCATATTCAGTGGCTAGCTTCATCAGGCTGTAACCAGTTCTGTTTTTCAAACCAAAAGATGGGGAAAAAAAGTATACTTCAAAGTAAATGTTGGTTTTCTATAGAAAATGAACCAATTTAGGTCACATATATTAAGATAACAAATTGTTATTATGCTTATCATCCCAGTTCTGAGTTCAGTCAGAGGCTGAGCTCAACAATGACACACACGGTCGGCGTGTCTGCTGCCGGCTATCTGACAGCTATAGTACAATGGTTGTAAATAATAATGCAAATAAACACAAATGCTCAGGCTTCAAATTTGCCCTTCTGACATGAGGCGAACATGTGCTTCTCTGTCTGGCTGAACCTGAGTCTACCAGCAGTTTAGAGCTCATACGTAGAGGACTGTTCAGGATCCCTTATAAACATTCACAATGCCCGACTGTTCTTGAATTTCACCACACTTAAAGAAAGAATGGCAGCCAGCAGCTGGTAGGGCCTGCTAAAAATAATCTGAAGTGATCTGAGTCATACTAATAAAACAAGAAAAAAAGTAATTGGGATTAATATCACAGTAGATGATTAATGATAATATGTGGATGTGTAGAATGTGTGTTATATGGAGCTATGTGTGGCACTACGTGTGTGTGTGTGTGTGTGTGTGTGTGTGTGTGTGTGTGTGTGTGTGTGTGTGTGTGTGTGTGTATGTGTTTGTCTGTGTGTTCATGAGCATGCACATGCACATGCATATGCCCATATGGCTTTTTTGACAAACAAGGTCTGCTGTTGCACTTCAATCCACAAGTGTCTCAAGACTTCATTTCTTGAACCACTGAACACGTATAGAATGCATGTATATGGTTTCAGTTTGTAACTGTTGCTCACTAAACCTCACCATATTAGAGGAGGACATCTTTATTGTTGTCTCTGCGAAATGACACATTGAGTCTCACTCTGCACTGCACTTATTTAGGATGCTGTCAAACATCATCATCTGAAATGATCTCATCAGAGAGACGCCACATGTCTCTGTGACACTTCCTTGTGTGTTTTAATTTGTGATTGAATAAACTGTATTTTAGGATTGCTTGTATAAATCAGTGAACCGGAGAAAACCGCAAGCAAGTGCTTGTTTCAAATACGTGTGCACCATAAAATGAATGCCTATTCTGATAATAAAAAGATGATGCAGTCTGACATTTTTCTTTACCTAGAAAGGTTCATTTTGCTCTATTCTCCACACTAGATATGGCTCTTGTGTTCAGCATTCATATTCCTAAATTTAAACGGAATGAAACTTTAATAATCAGTCTGGAGAAATTGATTTGAATAATCTTGTAGAAACAAAAGAAATGAATAAAGAAATGAACCCTTTAAAAAGGTCAGACATGTAAAGTTGTACAAGCAAATGTAGAATGATGTCTGCAGAATGATGTCTTCTGTCTTTTCAAAGTGAACAGCATTCATATTTTAATTATCTCTCTTTTTGGCCGGGAACAAAAGACCTGGGAAGTGAAACGCTCCTTGTACAATGATGTAACAGAGAACAAGAGACCGTCTTTTGTAAAGAATTGAAATTCCCACCTGTTCCCTAGATATTTAAAATATTGTATTCTTCATATATTCCTAGATGTTTCAAGTAACAGCATACATATGTGGGTGTTTTAATGAAAGATCAAAGAAACAGAGGAGGAGGGCCACAAAAGAAGCTGTCAAACTCATAACTTTGCCTCTACAGTACATAGAGCCAGTTAATTAAGCACCTCGGCAGCAGCACGTTGTTTTGAATTAATCTGTCCTCAGTATTGTGAAAAAAACGTGTCAGTTTATTTACATCTTTTCTATTTCAATCTGTCTCTCTTCGTTTCGTCAGTGTAACTCTCACTCGCTGTTCTTTTTTCCCACCGTTGCATGGACTCCCTGCTCATCCACCCAATTTAAACTGAGTCCTCTGCCATCATCTTGTCACCTCGAGTCTCATCTGACAGCTTGATGTGAGTTAGCCTACACGTTTTAGTGTCACAGTAAATAAACTGCAAGCTATGTTTTGCCATTGGCTGCTTACATTTGTTTCTGTGCAGATGTAAAATGTATCTGACTTTTGATTGTTTAGAAAGAACATCATTTTTAGAAGTGGAAGAAAGTAAACAGCTTGCAGAGTTTTGCCCAAAGCCCAATGATTTATAGTGTTAGTTTATTTGTATAACAGCACTAATAAGCTGCAGCCATGCTAGCAGCTCTCTGAGGCTATGCTGAGGCAAAATCACCTCTATTAATTATTATACAACAATTGTGTGTGCAGTGAAAAAAAAAGCATGGGACTCTCCCAGTTAATGTAATGGTGAGGTGTATGTCCTGACCACCAGTCTTGACTGTTTCAACTTTTATCTCAGAGAAATCCAGTTTTGTCCATCACTTCGGGACAGTGGACAGGTCTAAACCAATCGGCAGCCTCCGCCGCTGAGAACGCTGAAGTGCCGAAAACTGCAGTTCATTAAATGGCCACCTGAGGCTGGCTCCAAAAGCGAGTCAATCGCTGTAGACCCCCACGTTAAAATGCCCAACTTCATAGCCAAAATAATAATACGTACCTCACCAGTTAGGCGTGGTCACATTGAGATACAGTTGGGTGCCGTCACAGGTAGCTCACCGCTAGCTGTCTGCTCTGCTGTGTAATCTGGGCCCGCCTCGGCTCCACCGATGATCCACCTCTTTGCCCATTTTTGGTTTAGCCAAGAGTTGGGCTGTGTCGTCAGTGCCAAGACGGCGACGGCTAAATTGTCTAAGTACTACAAAACGCATGAGCCTCAGATTAGCTTCAGTTTTCTCAGCAACATAATCTTTAGATCCCACCCGCTATTAGCAGTGCACGTAACAGAATTCTAAGCTTGGTGATTGGATGTTTTGCTGAAAGGCACCTTGGGAGTCGTAGTTCTTCTTTTCTAGTCTCCTGCCTCCTGTGGACAGGTGTTGTAAATTAGCATTTCGCTACAAACACTTAACACAGTGCATCTGGGCTTTGTGCATAATGTATGTTACAATTCTAATGCTACTGTGATGTCCATATCAAATAAAATAAACATAACATAGTCATGGAACAAGATATTTTTTACAGTCATCTCCTTGTACTGAGGATTTACCCGCCAGAGTTTCATGCCGATCCAAGCGGTAGATGTGCTCCAACTGTGAATCATGTACATTAACTAACTGTGGGAAAATGTTGGAAAAATTCACACTTAAGACCGATGGAAAATGATTAATCACAGGACATTTAATTTATTCTTTGCAAAGAAGGAGACAGAGTTGATTCACATCAGGATATGTACATCAAGGCCGCTCGGAGTTCTAACTCTGAGCTTCTGATATTTATACTGAATAAATGTTTACCATATGCATCATCCTAGTTTAGCAGGTTAACCTTTTCTAATAAGCCTCAAACACAAAGACAGCGAAGGCTGATAAAACCTTCATTAAGTATTTGATCATAAAACCAAGTTTTGAACAAATAGATTTTGACCTGATGATGGCGCCGAATGACAAGTCAGGGGATCAGATAAGTCAATGTTATTCATCCTCTGAGAACATTTCATGTCGGGACCAAAGTGGTTGAATGAAGAAAATTCCTTGTGGTGAATTTATGTGCCAGATATCATAACACAACAACAGAATGAAAAGGATAAGAGATTTGTGAGACCTCACTTTCCCTCTCCTCTGTTCTCCCCTCAAACACCACTTCCACCCGCTCCTCTACCAGCACAGTTCTCCAGCAAGAAGAATGTCCACTCTGCAGTTATGTGAGCTGATATGGCTGTGCAATGTTTTTTATAGGTCCAATAATGCTGTGGCTTAATAAGTGTAATCTGTCCGCTAGCCAAAGGTTAAAGTCCGGAAATATATCAGTGTCCCACCACTATATTGCTGATCTGTAATTGCCTTGCTGGTGGCTTAATTGTTGAGGTGTACGTGGAGATCATTTGGAAATGATCCATCACTTACTACTGTAATAATGAGTTTCCAATGGTTGGCTGGGCTGAAGCAGCCTCCCTCGCTCCCCACAGAGGGAGTTGTTGAACCAGAGTGCTGCACTGTGTGGTGAGGCGCAGCAGAGTGGAATCGTAAGAGTGAGACTGTGTGTGTGTGTGTGTGAGAGAGAGAGAAGGGGATTGTAGGTTGGGTTTGTTTGTGTGTGTGCGTGTGTGTGTGAGCATTACTCACTGCACCACTTTTAATCAAACCATTTCTATCCCCTTACGTCCTCCAATTTGTAAGTACAAACCTGCATTGCATAGAAATCAGGGCACAGCCCGTTCTTAATCCATGATGCTGCATCACTTTATATCACTATGAGAAGAGGTTGAACTCCCTCTGTTCTCGTTCCACTTTCTGCCTCTTTCTGCTGTGAACTGTCAAATAAAGCCTAAGTGCCACTGTCTAAAAGAAGGGACAGACACTTTAAGCATCCTGCCTCCAGGATGCAGCTTAAGATCATTTCTCAGTCGATGCTGGCCCAAACTGACACTTACCCAGTGGACACACACGGCACTACAGTCTGCAATTTTCATGTTTTAAAAGCAGATCGCATAATCAACTGCATGTTGACTATGCGATCTGCTTTGCCATTAAAGAAGCATCGCCAAATAATTAAATGCACTCGGAGAGCAAAGGTCACAAGGTGCTGTTTTTGAAAGCATTTATTAGCATAACAATTTGTGTAATGGAACAAGCCTGCTGTCGCCACATGGCGCCGCAAACGACGCAGTAGGTAATTTGGGTGGTTTGAGCTGAACTTGAAATTTCTGTAATGGCGATTGATGAGTGGGAAAGAAAAACACTCTTTTCTCCTGCTGGAACTTCATAACGTGACAGTTATTGATGGATGGGATGTCAGGGGGGAAAATGACAAGAAAAGCTGAGGGGCGGTTCATAGTAGTTGCTGCTGTCATTGTGAAATATCGCTGCGAGACTGCATCTCCAAAAAGCTCTGTATGTGAGCATTTACAATATTAAGTAAGAAGGTTGTCTGGTGTCTGACAGAAGGATTTTATATTAGCTGGATGCTCCCTACAGCAGAGAGCCAGGCTGTGGTGAGAGCTGCACTGCAATGAGAAATGTTGTTTGGTATTGTCTACAGGCATATATGATAATCACCCCATGTGTTGTTATGCAGAGTCAGAAATGTTACTTTGGTGATATTTTCTTCCACTGTCCCAACTGCAAAAATACATAATGAATCACCTGTTTTATTTCATTAAGCAATGCCCAGTATCTGCTGCCTTCACTGTAAATAATGTGCCAAGAGGCAATAGCCTATAATAATAGGGCATATTTTCCTATCAATGTTTTTACCTTGAAAAACATATATTCAATATATATACTGAATATACTGTATATATATTAGTGCTGGGCAACGATTACAATTTTTAATCGCATGATTTTTTTTGTGATTAATCGAGATTAATCACATTGTTATGAGCAAAATTCAATAATTTATAATAATAATTCAATAATAACAACTTTATCTTCATGTGTGTAATAAATGCAATTTGAAATATACACCTTGAAAACAGCAAACCTCATCATGTCATGTTTTTTTCTTTTCGTTTGTTGAATTCTCAGTAGCGATAACTAAATGATGCTCCAAGCTGTACATGGAGGGACTTAGGACCCAGGGGAATGTAGGTGAAGGAAACAGGAAGAGACAGAAGAGACGCCACACACACAGCTGTTCACCGCTCGCTGCCGGCCGGTCGGCCGGTTCTTGTGTTAAAAATGTCCGCTTAATAATAAAATAAAAACTGCGTTAGCGCGCGATAAAATAATTGTCGGCATTAATTAATTAATGCGTTAACGCGATAATAACGGGTTAACTTGCCCAGCACTAATATATATATATATATATATATATATATATACACAGTATTATGTCAGCACTGTTGCCGTCTCTAGTATGAGAGCCGTGTGGAGGCACTACATATGCCCTTAATTCCTTATAGAGAACCTTTAAAGCAATATAACAGTAATTTTATCATTTATTTTTAAGTTAAACATATTAAATGATTAATAACCCCACATGTAACGCAGTAAATTTTGCTCTGTAAGATTATTTTCTTTCCAATATTGTTTTCTGTTTGCTAAACAATGTGTCTGTCAGAGTAATGTCCCAGAGACTTGTTTCTTTTTGGCTCGGTCAGACAAACACTTCATTATGGAGAGGACAAATAAGCTCCACCCCCTCCAGGTAGAAGTTTGACAGTACTGAGTAAGAGAAACAACACAAACCAGAGTGTTACTTGAGTTCAAACTAGCTCAACTAAAACACAGTGGTAGAAGATAACTTGTTGATGAACGCTAAGCAGACCTTGAGACAACACTTATGTGAAATGAAAGAGGTGACTGGCAGTCATCTCTTTGGCAGTGCCGTGGCTAGGTTTTGAGATTCCTTGGAATGGCCCATATTTTGTATAGTCCTTTGCGAAGGAGATGGTGAGCCAACCTTGAACCTGATCACCTCCTCCTAAGATTACTTATTGCCCCGAGGAGCAGAACACCCACTCCTTTATTACCATCACTTCAGTACACCAGTGTGGTAGGACCGGTAAAGTTATCATCGTTGTATTTGAATATTTGACAAACGTAAGGGAACTTCGGAACTGAAACTGAGCTGAAACTGCCCAAACTAGGTCAACTTACAACAACAAAAGAACATAGATGAACTTAAAGGAATGGACCAAGTGAAATGTATTCAGTAACCAGCGTTCAAACTGTGAAGCACTGTTCAACAATTACTGTTGTATCTAATGCTTTGCTGGAAGTATGGTTAATTAATACTGGAACGCTGGTTTAGAGGAAACTTTCATGTTTTTTGTTTTCAATATATTTTAATTTATTATGTATTCTACATACTTACTGTTCTTAAATATATATTGAGCACTCTGCGAAGCTCATGTCATTTAAACTTATATTAAACAATTCAAAATGAAGGGTAGATACTTTATAGAATGAAATACACAATAAATGTATTTAACCCATTATATAAATAATATAATATATTAGAATTTCCTATATTCTTTTAATTTCATGTCACGTTATGATGTGTTAGTAGTATAATACCAGTACAGGTTGTTAAACCCCTCCCCCCTCACATAAAACCTTTATTTTAGAGTGTTGACCCTTTTACAATTCATCTTTATTTGGCCCGCTGTGTAATTTCGACACCACAGTTACGCTCTGGTCAAGCCACTCATCTCTCTGTACAAACTGTCTCATTTCTGCACTGAAAAACTGTAGCTATCACGCGAGTGATTTATATCTCCTCGTGTGTGTTTTTCTCTCTCCGTCCTCCGACTTTTCTGAAATTGCTTTATTATTCCCCCAGAGTCTGTCAAATCCCCCAGCAGCTACAAACTCATCACCTATCACTGGCTCTTTGTCTGAGAGGAAATAAAGTGTTGAGATTTCCTGGGTGACAGATTTGTGTAATCGTCCTTCGTCCAGGCTTGGGAAACAACTCAGTGGACGCAGGAGGAGAACAGAGGAGAGGGAAGGGCGATGAGAGATGGTGGCAGCTCAGTCTGCCTTTTAAAGTGAAAATTGAGTTTCTTTAAAGTGGAGCTCCAAAGGTAGTGAGGGTCCAAGACCTTTCCTTATGAAACCTGAAAAAGAGAAAGTCACCCTTTCCGGTCCTTGCCACAATCCAGTGCGTTATCCTGAACCGAGTGACAAAAAAGAGCATTCACACTGATGGTTCCCTCAGCAATTCTGGGAGATCTCCAGCAGTGCGGATTGCTTTAGACTCATGTAGCTTCAGACAACAGCATTTTATACTATTTCTTCCCTTATAACTCATCCTGAATGTGTCGGACAGAGACGGAGAGTCTTTCGGTCTTTAGGCTAATATAAGCTAATCGCCTGCCGCTTGGTTCATGTTGGGTTCAAGTGACACCATTTCAGTCTAGTAGAGCAGGATTGAGTCCTAAAACCTGGAAATGAGTCAACATTTTTGAACTTCCAGGTCCCTCGTCTCAAAGTCGATGTGCTTTTTTTAATGTGTTCGTGGTTAGACGCCTGAAATCAGATCTGTGGTGTACACAAGCTGAAGAGAATGTAACGTTTAGTTCTACGAAATACAAAAATACACTAAATACCCCTCTGGTTAATTGAGAAGCTTTTAAGTTTCTTGAAAAAGGCAGTTGCTGTTTTTGAGACTACAAAACGTCTTCACAGCCTCAGCGACTGTGGTGTAGTTTGTTTATGGCCTAAAGTTTGCTTTTTATTTCTGCTGATTGCATTCACAACTTCAGAAACTCTCTTCTTCAATTTCAAAAAATGTGCAGAAACCATTTTTACACTTCTTTTCTACGGATTTAACAAGCATGATACATGTAGGCAGATCTTTTAAAAGAGCCAACCTAGATGGTTACCCCAGCTTCCAGTCTTTATGCTAAGCTAGGCTAATAGTCTCAGTTATCTTGCTTCATATTTAGCATACAGACATGAGAGTGGTGTTGGTTGTTTTCAGCTAACTATTGGCAAAAAAAGCATATGCGCATATTTCCCAAAATGTCAAACTATAACTTTAAAGGGTTGCTTTCCACACATTTCCATAATTACCACTAGTAATGTCCAGATTTTCAGATGTCCTTGAGTGAGATTTCTGACATCAAGCCCAAGAGCATCAAAAGTAAAAAAGCATTTCCACTGAGAAAATACTGCTTGTTTGTAATTTGTGAACTGACCCTTTAATTTATTTACAGGTACGTAATGCAACACATGCTAGTGTTGTACAACCGTCGGTTATCAAGTGAGCATTAATTACAGACCTCACTGACGGCAGAGCTCACCATTGACCCCGGTGATGAATGCAGTCTGATGTTTTCATACTTTGAATGGCTGTAATCAACCTGTCATTTATTTTGCACCCTGCCAGGCAAAACTATTGTCCATAAAAATCACATCACAAGGGAAACATGGGAGAACAGAACTTTGTCTGACTGATGACAGACGAAGAGCATGAACATTCCAGCCATGGCCAATTCTTTCTCAGCTTGTTGACGGTTCACATATCGGCCAATTCTCAGTGGGCGCTCAGGCTGTAGGAAATGAGTGTGGTTCAAAAAGACATTACAGAGAAACTCAAGGGCCAAAGCATGCATTCTCACAGTAGAGAAAGTGTGCAGCCTTAAGCAAATTGGGGGATCGGCATTGATTCCCTCCCAAAGCTCAGAGATATTATCCATGTTTAAAAACGTAAGCGTTTCTCACCTCCTCACTCATGACCGACAGCCTCTCTGCTCTCCTCTGGATACAGAAACACATGTGTTCCTTCTGCAGACCTATCAGTGTATCTACAGTCAGAAGATCAGTCACTCATTCATTATCAGTAATGTTTCTAGTGTGGGTTCTAGAGAAGCCAATGTGCAGCAAATAAAAGTTCTGCTTTCACAAAATAAACTCTCTTCTTACCCAGAGGAGTAGATAAAGTAAACTTGAAGACTTTCATTATTCCTGCCTTGTGATTATTGTTATTATTGTTCTTGTCATGTATTCAAAGATTGATTCATCAGCTGTGTTGTCTTCTTTCCTATTTGTTTTTTCTTGTTTAAATGATATTTTATTGACATTCATTGTGTCATACACCATCTGTCCCTCATTTATGTAGCCATCTATTGTGTATTGTTTTTAATTGTTCACCTTATCACGCATCACTTTGTGTAGGCTGATACTGTATATCTGATGAAGCCCATACAATCCACATACACAATCCCTGTAGTTAAATCTGAAGTAAAGGAAATCTAAAGCCAGATCATAGACGACACATTTACATTTTCGCGAGAGGTGCCCGAAGCATGAATCTAACGATTAAGCCTACAAATTGCAAAAAGATGTCTCATTATCATGTAATACGGGGTTAATCAGCCAAAACAAAACCCCAATACCAAGAAGGGACTGTAAGCCAATTACAACCCACCGAGTTAAATTCATTCCAAAGAAAATATTCTTTGCAATAATTAAGATGGATGGCATACAGCAAGGCTACACACACACACACACACACACACACACACACACACACACGACAACTTTCTGGCTTTGCTCTATAGACTTTCATGCAATAGTTTCAGATTTTCTTTATTTTCTGTCTGGTTTTGTGGATTTCGAGTTAAATAATAGTGCTTACATTTTTAAAACGTTTCTACAGAAAACCTTATTTAATTTGGAGTGAGGGTCGGTAAAGTCTCTGAGTAGGCCCTCTGTGACATCACCCACCGCAGGGGTCAGGGGTCATCACTCCTGAACCCGCAGGAATATTCTTTTTGAATCTAAGCAGCAAAATTGACCATTTCAAGGCATTCCTAGATTAATAATGGCTGATCAACATACTCACTCATAATCTGATCAACTTAAAAAGTTGAAAACGACCAAGTGTGAAAACATCCTTAAAATGTTGCATCCTGCTAAACGGGCACACACAAGCTATCCTTCCGCTAGCTTTGCCAAGTCTGTCACTCTGTCGATCTCTTTATACATCTATGGTCAGGTGCCGTTTCTGACTCTATTCACCATGAATGTCAGTAGTGCACTTGAGTTGTAGCCTTGGCTGATTTGACCATGGAGATGCAATGCTGGCTTGACTGCAGTCCAGCACTTTGGGCCCTCATGTTGGTTGTATTAACGCTACCGTTACCTTACCTTTAGCCATGTCTAGCTCTGCTTTTCCTGGCAATGTGTGTGTTTCCATAATTTTCTGAATGTTTACCAGAGCCTACTTTGGATGTAGTATGTGAGGGTGCAGGTCGTATCCCCTCCGACATTTGCTGCTTTCTCTGCTTTGTTTTTCTTAATAAGGATATAATGTCACTTAACTCAGACTACAACCATAAAAGTGGTAACTTCATGCTATTCCATTATCGGCACCGCCTTGGTCAAAGTTGCAAGTGAGCTGAGCTGATAGAAGGTGAAGTTAAAACACCGCAGAGTGTCAGACACTAGCGTGAAACCTGCTGTTTTTGATAGCCAAGATATAATAGTGACACTAACTTTTTATTCACTTGACTCAGATTCTTAAAAACTGGCAGCTCGCAAAACTACGCTGGACACTACACCGGATACTACGGACTCTACGGCGTGCATTTGAAGAAGTGCACAGCTGAATTTGTATTGTTGAGCAGGTGTAACAGAAGAAAGGACATTTTTAGGTGGTGGCAGTAAACAAGACAACTGCAATTAGAACAGGATGAGAGCCCTAATACCACACTGATTCATCTTATTAAAGGTTTTAAAAAGCACTGCTTCCCTGTATTGCGCTCGTCTTTCCTTGAAAGGATCAGAGGTTCCACCAACTCGTGTTAATCACACTGACGTGAGAAGCCAGTGAGAACTTGTTAAGCCTCTCTGATCGTTGTCCTCCGGAGCCCTTCGCCTATCTCCCCCTAGACGACGATGACACTGCCCGGCATCAATTATCCATGAAATATTCTCCCACACGCGCCGTCTGCTGACGCGGTATGTTGAGAATTACTCTCTGGTTGTGCTTTTCAGTTGCACATTAAGATCTGGGGATGTAAGGGGGGGGGGTGTTAGTCTTTAATTAGGTTTATGGTCTGTTTCCCTCTCCTTCTACGGAGGAGATTGGTGTGCCACTGGTCACGGTTGCCATGACAACAGGGACACCGGCAAGTGATGGGAAGTTAGCTTTTCATGGTATAGATTGGTCCCATTCTTCTATTTACAATGGCTAAAGGATTTTAAGCGCTCTGGGTCCTCAACAATATAAACACAGGCCCAAAGTAGGTTGTGCTTTTGTAAAATGCAGTGGGATGTGATGTGAATGGCATTGGTAGAAATGTGAAGTGAGCCAGCTTTTTGTTATTCAGCGCCACACCGCACCGCGATAGCAAAACTCCAGCCTCATCTTTAATTCATGATTTACCACTTCACACAAAAAAAAATTCAGCTTCTCCAAAAGACTCCAGTTCTACAAAAGACATGCATGTGTGCTCCAACTAAATCTGCCTCCCTGTTTGAATCAAGATATTCCTAAAAGAAAAGAAAGGGAGTGAAGTTGCAAACTGCCGTCAGGTGACAGCGGGTTTTTCATCAAAGGGAACAAAATAACGCCGGTGGCAATCACGCAAGGAGCCCCTCTGGAGACTGTAGGTGGTTGTCTGTGCTGACACAAGAACTTTACAGTCCATTCATCCTCTGGTTGTTCGGGCGCTTGCCCAGCTCTGCATAACAGGACCACCAGGCAGGGCTGCTTTATCGCTGGAACACACGAAGACACCAACACAGACGCCTTGTGGGGCCCAAACAACAGCAACACGCAGGGCCGCTGCGTCTTGGGGATAAACAAAGGACCACATCGTCTCGGGAATAAACAGCAACACACTGCTGAGGTTCAACAAGCAACAGCAAACACACATGCCGTCTCATACTCTCAGTAATGAACACAGTCAGCTCTGACTGAGGTCTGTCTGGACTCTAGCCAATAAACACTGACTGGGGCTAACTTGAGTCTTAATGAAAATCAAATGAAAACAATGTGTGGACGAAAGATGGTTAAAGGAATATTTTTCTGTCCTCCTAATACACACACACACACACACACACACACACACATATATTCAAACAGACACCGCTTCAGAAAACATACTGTTTGACAAACTTTAGTGAAATAAAAGGTTAAACTCTACATGTTCCTGTCTCATTTCCATCAATATTTGATAAGCATATTTATATATATGTATATATATGTATATATATAGCGATGCAGTCACTGTGGGAGATTTTTGGATCTCAATGTCAAACTTGAGAGGAGAAAATCACTGTAAAATAACTGAGTGAAAGAATGGGAGGGTTCATCCAAGTGGCAAACACCACAACTGAGCGTTGAAGCCAAATGTGAAGGAAACTTAAAGCTACACTGACAGGGCTTGACATCAACCAAACTTAATTGTCCGAAATGGAACATGTAAGCCTATTAAGAAATACAAAAGTAAACAGGGGTTTTCTTATGGTAAATGGACTTGTACTTGTACATTGAGAGCAACGTAAAAACCAGAGTCAGATTCCTTGTATGCGTTCGCATACATGCCAATAAAGCTGATTCTGGTTCACACACATCAGGAACAGCGTGCGGGAGAACATCAACATGGACTAACGGAGCCAGGGTTCGAACCACTGATCCTCTGACTGAAGGACAACCTTGCTCTACCACTGATCCACAGTCGCAGTTATAGTTTCTTAACATACAAAACATCCATTGACGGAAACAGTAATTGTACCTGATCATGGTAAACCACACTTCATTCAAACTCGATAGAAACAAGCTAAAACTCATCAAAACTGTCTTGGTTTGTTTTTGCACTGTTCCAACAATAACCAGCTCAGGTTGCTTTCCACAGAAGCTTGGAATCAGTATTTTAATGATGTTTTATAAGCTGCCTAGTGCTAGTTTTAGGAAGATAAACAGGTCATAAGCCTCTGATATGTATTAAATATTGCTGTGAAAACATCTCCTTTAAACAAATGTATTCATTCAAGTTTATCACCCAAAATATTCTTCACAAGATTACATTTGAACACATCATGGTAAAGTTTACATAATGTAACTCAATGCTACCTCCATCAATGTCCAGCCATCCAGGACTGTGCGGACCCCACCGGCTGCTGACAGCCAACGTTAACTAGCTCTCCTCACAACACAGATGTGTTGTTCTCAATGTAGCATTATCGGCGATCAGTAAATAGAAAAGCATTCATGCCCATCTCCCGATTGCATGTTTTTGCTGAATATCGTTCGATAGCGATCAGCGGCGGGTCCCTGAAGATCGGATCAGACAGCTGCATGAGGTATTCCATTTGTCTGAACAGAGTTTACAGCAAGCGGGCAATCGTTACTGTTGAGCCCTGACTGATCAATATTTTACAATGGATCCTCTCACTATGAATGAAGCTTATAGAGACATGGACAAAGAAATATTACCCAACTCTGATGTTATTAGTATATCAAAAAGTCTGATAAACTCACTGAGCATTACCTGCCCAGTACCAAACAAAGGCATTAGAAGTTAGCAACTAGCTGTTGAACATAGGAAAGCATTTAGCAGCTAAAGTGATAGATATTCTCCTGAGTAAAACAAAGCTCAAAGAAGAAGAGTGAATATATAGTAACATCTCTTAGGTAGCCAGAAACACAACTCAAAATGTTGCTTCATGTCTCTTGGATGTAAATATGCAATTGGCAACTGTTGAAGAGACTGGGCTCGTGTTTTGGTTAGCTTAGAATTAACCCTTCATATCTACATGGGGAGCAGGTCCTTTTCACCGCCATGTTTCTTCAGTAGCCCAATAAGGTTGGTTGCAATCTACAAAATCACTGCTAGAGGCCACTAAATCTGAAACACTACTCCTTTGCCATGCAATGCTATGCTATGCTAACATGTAAGCAACTCCCTATGTACACCTCCACCAGACGCAGACAAACATTAGCATTTATTTGGAACTGAAAGTAAGTCCAGTATTCACTTTCCTTTAGCTCTGTTTTGGTTTGGACGAATTCTTCGGGGAATATTTGTGTCTTTAGCTGCTAAATGCTCCACTATGTTCACCAGCTTGTCACTAGCTCTGTCTTTCTGCTGCCTGGTGCTGAACAGGTGAAAACAGCTGCCTGCAGCTGCTGATAGAAAGTGGTTTGATGAGAGAGGTGGGAGTGAACCGAAACAAGTTACAGGCCATAAAACCAAAACAAGGAGCTGAAAGAGGTTAAAACGTCGAGAGAGTAACAGCAAAGTTGAGTGATGATTATCTGTGGGTTCGTCACAACACACAACCACTTTCTCATTACACAGTAATTTGAACCATTGTAATTACAATATGGATTACAATACTTTGGGCTGTGTTTGCTTCTATTGACATGCATCTCTACTGTGGTGGTTGCTGCCTCTTGTATCTCATCTCTCCTCAGCTCAACCCAGCCTCTGCTCTGTTGCCCAAATCTGAATTTTGGATGGGTGATACCAACTGGCAACAAATGTGGCAGAGGGGAGCGAAGGACATCAATCAGTGATGTGTGTTTCGAAGCCAAAATCGGGAATGCAATCCCTGTCGGTCAAGTCCGATTTGGAGGTCATATCTTTGTTGAAACCATTGAAAGGACATCTATTGCCAGGGATCTGGAACATATTACCTGTTTTGCTTCAGGAAATCAACTTGTTTAATGGGTTTCCGCTGTGTTTCCTGGCTATCAGGCCCATCTGATCCAAACTTTCAGCAAACTTCAGTTTGTCATGGAAGCTATCAAATACCTCATCATTAAAACCAGGTTCTTGTTCATGTGGAGCATTGCAAAAATATCAGATTCCTCTTAGCCCAGTGGATAAGAATTGCAGTGTTGCAGTGATGAAATGCGATCGTTTGGCTCAAATCAGGGGCTCTAACTCTCGTCTAAACTGCAGACGGAGAGGAGGGAGAGCGTGCGGCGCTTTGTTTGCTTTGATGATCAAATTTCTCCTAGATATAATAATGAATCTATCTCCAAAGGTAATTGAAAGTGAGCACGAGCGTTTGAACCGTACCACTGGTCTCACTCTGCCACGCTAATAAGCTACAATTCAGCTTTGATGTGGAAGTGTGGCACCTCCTGAGGAGAGGAGCAGGAGCTCGCTTTTTCTTTTTATCTCCTCCACTGACAGATTTTATCAGTGTATCTGTGAGATGCCATCTGAAGTGAGTTATAGACTCACATGCGCTATTCTGTACATCAAATTATTAATCACCATAACAAGGAATCATCAGTAGCGCCCACAAACTGGAACAAAAGAAAGTGGCAGTTTCAACTGTGGCTAAAGGAGATATTCATAATTATTGATTGCAGATATGCCACATGGGACAAGCAGCTTTCATGACAAATTGCCAAGTATGAAGTGACGAACAATAAGATGGAGGCATAAAAGACATCACGTGAAATTCATTTCTCATTCCCTCAGTGTTCCTCTAATCTGACATCCCCGCCTGTCTGTCCTTCAACCTCACCCCCTCCCTCCCTCCCTCCTCCCCCTTCTCATTAACACACCTTTCAACTGCGACATATAGATGACATTTAAATATAAGTCACAGGCATTAATATTATAAACATGAGGGTTTTATGATGGCTCGGTAATGAGGTGTTATAAATCCCGGGTCACGGTTGACGGTGGCGGCGGACACATAAACCGCAGAGAGCGCTTTAACGAGGACGCAACGCAGAGTCGCTCCACAGAGACAACATCTGAGATCCAGTGAAGCCACTACATTACGGATTTATGGGCTCACGATGCAGGTAG
>JAVDOI010000026.1:3685965-3690965 GCA_032191485.1 Leptoclinus maculatus
TTTGTGTCTGTCTGTCTGTCTTTGTGTCTGTCTGTCTGTCTGTCTGTCTGTCTGTCTTTGTGTCTGTCTGTCTGTCTGTCTGTCTGTCTTTGTGTCTGTCTGTCTGTCTTTGTGTCTGTCTGTCTGTCTGTCTGTCTGTCTGTCTTTGTGTCTGTCTGTCTGTCTGTCTGTCTGTCTTTGTGTCTGTCTGTCTGTCTTTGTGTCTGTCTGTCTGTCTGTCTGTCTGTCTGTCTGTCTTTGTGTCTGTCTGTCTGTCTGTCTTTGTGTCTGTCTGTCTGTCTTTGTGTCTGTCTGTCTTTCTATCTGTCTATCAGGGACGTGCAGTCAGGGGAGGCAGAGCCTCATCTGTCATCATGAAAAGTAAAAAACAAATAATGCTAAAATAAATATGTATCTACTGATCTGTGCTATAAATGTAATTTCTGTATGGTTTTTATAATTTTAAGCATTTTTATAGTCAAAATCGCGAGGTGAGGCAGCGACGAGCTGTGCCTCACCTCAGATTGCGCAATCCCTCACAAACTGGCTTGAGCGCGTGTCGTTTGCTTTCTCATTGTTTGTCACCACTGTAATATTTGTTGACACTTGTATTACATGTCCTTTCTTTCCATAGAATAGGTAATGTATTTCACGTATGTGTAGAACATAGTTAGTCTTGCTGATCTGACATTAAACCGCAGTGAAGAAGCAGAGGGGAGGCAAACAGTACCTCTGCCTCAATGAAGGGGGCGCGCGAGAGCCCACGGGTCGGGTTCATGCTTGTAGTGCCGTTACTCTTCTTCTACACTTCTCTTCTTCTTCTTATATTTAGCTTTGACCGCAAACATGAAGATTACATTTTTGAGGTGCATTGAGGTGAGAGGTGAAGGGGAAGAAGTGATGACGAGTGACTCGTCAAATCAGCGACTGCACTCTTTTACAGCTCTGCATGTCGGTGTTTATGGCCTCGGTCTACCTCGAGACACAGCAGTGCACTTGTAATGAAACAGTTTACTGCTGGTGCGGAGCGAAGCGAGTCTTTCATAATTTATTTTACCTGTAGGCCCTGTATAACAGCCACAACAATGTAGACGTGACCTGAACTCACCTCATAGATTTCTGAGCCGATGTGCTAATGCCTTGGGTTTATCACTGAAGCTGAGGTGGGACTAAGAGGCAGCATCCACCACCGCTGAAGGCAAGAGACTCCAAACATGCGCCAGAATATGTGAAATCAAGGAAATTAGCTTATCGACTCATTAATGTGAAGTTAGAGACAAAGGTTGAAGGTTTTTTTCTCTATGGAGTCAGTCTATGGACCATGACCCTTTTCTGCATTGAATATTTAATTCAAGATCAGGTGTAGATTACAGGTGCAAAGCGCAGTGACAACATGTTATATAGTGAGCTGTACAGGTGCTGGTAGAAAGACTTTGTTACCTTTAGACAGAACCAGGCTAGCTGTTTCCCCTCGTTTTCAGTCTTTAAGCTAAGCTAACTGGCAGCTAGCTGTAGCTAAATGAATAACAAAGATTCTCAGAACATTCTCAGCAAGAAAGCGATCGCTTACTTTATTAAGTGAGATATTTACATTTTAATAATTGAATGAAATAAGTTCTACAACAAGTTTTTCAAAACAAAAATCATTGGGAATCTAAAAAGTGTAAATCTCATTAATTACAACTGACAAAACAATACAATTAGGAACTAACTGTTTAGTCAAAAGCGAGACAACAAGGTAATCCCAAGTACATGTAAGTTAATTGAGAACATCGTGATATAGTATGTTAGATCATGATCGTGACAAGTAATTAGTGATTCAGTCTGGTCTCAACGCTTTGTCACGTCTGAACCGACGCACCAGGCACCCTTCAGTGTCTGTATGAGACGCACCAGGTTTTCAATTAACTTCAATGTTAAACCATCCGCAGGAATAGTAGAGGCTTAGAGCAAAGACGGAAGTCAGGTGATGTAGTAGAAAGAGCGACACCGTCAGTGACAATGTCCATAACAATGTCCATAACAATGTCCATGACAATGTCCGTAACAATGTCCTTGACAATGTCCATGACAATGTCCATAACAATGTCCATAACAATGTCCGTGACAATGTCCATGACAATGTCCGTGACAATGTCCATAACAATGTCCATAACAATGTCCGTGACAATGTCCATAACAATGTCCATGACAATGTCCATAACAATGTCCATAACAATGTCCGTGACAATGTCCGTGACAATGTCCATAACAATGTCCATAACAATGTCCGTGACAATGTCCGTGACAATGTCCATGACAATGTCCATAACAATGTCCATAACAATGTCCATAACAATGTCCATGACAATGTCCATGACAATGTCCATGACAATGTCCATGACAATGTCCATAACAATGTCCATGACAATGTCCATGACAATGTCCATGACAATGTCCGTGACAATGTCCATGACAATGTCCGTGACAATGTCCATAACAATGTCCATAACAATGTCCGTGACAATGTCCATAACAATGTCCATGACAATGTCCATAACAATGTCCATAACAATGTCCGTGACAATGTCCGTGACAATGTCCATAACAATGTCCATAACAATGTCCATGACAATGTCCATGACAATGTCCATGACAATGTCCATAACAATGTCCATAACAATGTCTATAACAATGTCCGTGACAATGTCCGTGACAATGTCCATAACAATGTCCATAACAATGTCCATAACAATGTCCATAACAATGTCCATGACAATGTCCATAACAATGTCCATGACAATGTCCATAACAATGTCCATAACAATGTCCATGACAATGTCCATGACAATGTCCATAACAATGTCCATAACAATGTCCATAACAATGTCCGTGACAATGTCCATGACAATGTCCGTGACAATGTCCATAACAATGTCCATAACAATGTCCGTGACAATGTCCATAACAATGTCCATGACAATGTCCATAACAATGTCCATAACAATGTCTATAACAATGTCCGTGACAATGTCCGTGACAATGTCCATAACAATGTCCGTGACAATGTCCATGACAATGTCCATAACAATGTCTATAACAATGTCCGTGACAATGTCCGTGACAATGTCCGTGACAATGTCCATAACAATGTCCGTGACAATGTCCGTGACAATGTCCATAACAATGTCCATAACAATGTCCGTGACAATGTCCATGACAATGTCCATAACAATGTCCGTGACAATGTCCGTGACAATGTCCATGACAATGTCCATAACAATGTCCGTGACAATGTCCGTGACAATGTCCATGACAATGTCCATAACAATGTCCATAACAATGTCCGTAACAATGTCCATAACAATGTCCATAACAATGTCCGTGACAATGTCCGTGACAATGTCCGTGACAATGTCCGTGACAATGTCCGTGACAATGTCCGTGACAATGTCCATAACAATGTCCATAACAATGTCCGTGACAATGTCCATGACAATGTCCATAACAATGTCTATAACAATGTCCGTGACAATGTCCGTGACAATGTCCATAACAATGTCCATAACAATGTCCGTGACAATGTCCATGACAATGTCCATAACAATGTCAGTGACAATGTCAGTGACAATGTCCGTGACAATGTCCGTGACAATGTCCGCGGCAGAGTCTGTGACAATGTCCAAGACAACGACAATTGGCTTTATTTAACCCGAACTGAGTAGTTTGGTTGCCTGAAGGGTTACTCAGCGAGGTCAAGTGGTCCTGACCAAGGGTCTGTATGTGACGGGTTGGGAATGAGAACAGGTTGAATAATTATGATCTATATGTTATGTTTGATAAAGCATGATCTATCATCAATACATTATCACAATTAGTATTTAATTCTGATAAGGTACTTAAAAACAGAAGAAAAACACTAGTTCCTTAACATCCAGCGGACCTCAGTAGCTGACATGTTGCTGGGAAGGCGTCACTGCTTCGTGATTATCTTACCATTAGTGAGTAAAGTAGAGCATAATCCTACCAAACTTTTTGCTCCAGATTGCACCATTAATTCATGAATTAATGGTGCAATCTGGAGCAAAAAGTTTGGATATTAATTCACAACCGAGACAACAAATTTATTTAAAAAAACAAAACATTTGCCTCATCATATTCTGAGAACATATACATTATTCACATCCATATGTCATATTAATAGCTATGCACAGTGTTAGAATGGAGGAAGATATTAACCGAAACATTTGTAAGTAACGGACAGCTTGATCTTAAACAATCATAAATGAGAGGCGATGTGACAGTTAGTTGGTCTATGAAGACGGTGTTAGCTAACGTGGCATATGGATGAGTGAATGCTAATGTCAACATGCTCTGAAACGATGATTCAATTGTTACTGTCATCTCTGGCTTGTGTTACTCATGCATTACAGCAATCATGCAAAGATGGACTTACTAATGGTGCAAAATAATAGTATGGAATAATGTTCACGCTTTGTATTCACACTCTATGTGCACATTAAGGTTTACAGATTAGTCATCAAGTCCCATTTAGCTCCTGATTCAAAGATAATCAGGAACAAATAATCAAGTAAATAATCAGTGTGATATTTAACGAATCATTAGAAAGTGGTTCATCAACACTGTTTCTTAGCTCAAATAATTGTATCATTATATACTTCTTGATTTAGGGCAAATACTTGTTTGTTAATTAGAACTCAGCTCCTGATTTGCTGCTTCTCTGGTCAACATCTCCTCAACACACAGAGTCCTGCTGGTTTGTTTTTGACAGGATTTTAATCCTCACTGTTTTCATCACCATCATATTCTTCAAAGTGTGCTCCTCTCAAATGATTCAACAGGAACGTCTCAGCTCTACAGTCAAATCGATGACGACACTTCTGGGAGGGAACGTTTATTTGGGCCGCTTATGTCAACACCTGCAGTGTCTCCTTTATGATCCTGTAAATCTTTGCTGATTGCCTCTATCAGACAGGGTGGTGGTGGTGTGTGTGTGTGTGTGTGTGTGTGTGTGTGTGTGT